>VDFB02000009.1:22616853-22650249 GCA_007258455.2 Sequoia sempervirens | reverse complement strand
CACCTTTGTCAAATGTCACATTCATTCCAGAATCATTAAACTTAGAGATAGAAAGTAGATTCCTTGCAAGTCCTGGAATATGTAAAACATCATTAAGTGTATTAACACTACCATCACTAAAACACAATTTTACCTCTCCTTTGCCAACAACTTTTGTTGTGCTGTTGTCTCCAAAGAAGACATCTCCTCCATCATATGCAGTATATTTAGAGAACCACTCCTTTCTAGGAGTCATATGATAGGAGCAACCTGAATCAAGAAGCCAAGAGTTATCAACAACAAGAGTTAGACCTAAATGATCCACGCATCATTATCAGTTATCCATTTTTTCTCAGAAGCATCAATACTTTCTTCGTGCTCTTACACCTTGGCTATGTCCGTGTTTTCCACAATTCCAAAGATTCTTTACCTTTACTCTTAGTAGGCTTTGACCTCCTTTAGACTTCTACCCTTTCCTTTCTTTGTCCGCCATTCTCCTTCTCTTTAGGCTCACCTCTTACAAACAAGGCATCTGGGATGTAGCTTTAGATTTTCCTCCTCACCTCGATAGGAGAGTAGGAATAACAATCTTGTCCATCTTTGATTCGCAACCATTACCACCAATTGCAACCATAGATTTCTCCCAAGAATCGTAAAGAGCAGCACAAATGCACTTATCCTCAACTCAAGCTTTACATCTACAGATGCTAACTGACTGAGAATTAAATTGAAAGGATTTAAATGTTGTGCTACTGAATCACCATCTTTCATTTTCAATGAATATAATTGCCTTTTTAGATACAACTTATTTGTTATACTCTTTGTTTGATAAATGTCTCCTATTCTTTTCCACAATTTATATGCACTGGTTTCCACTAAAACATTTAAAAGAACAACATCAGCAAGACACAATCTAATTGTTCCTCTTGCCTTTTTATCTAACTTAGCCCAATCTTCATCTGACATAGTTGTAGGTGTCTTTGTCTCATTATTAACCGCTAACCATTGATCTCTTTCTTCAAGAAGATCTTCCATTTTTAATTTCCACATTTCATAGTTAGAACCATTGAACTTTTCAATATCTAATCTTGAATTCATTGTAACAAAAACTTAATTCCAAAAATCAGCAAATTACCAAAATAATAAGAGCTCCCACTAAGCCAATAAATCCTTCAAACTTTAAGAGAAAGGTGTCCCAATACTCTACCCAACCTCAGCTCTGATACCAAATGTTGAAAAATGAGGTGTTTTCTTAGCTTAATACTCTGTAAAACTTCAAAATTGCTGTTCTAAGTAAGTCTTTTCTTTGTTACATAAATTCTTTGTGGATGATTATCTTGATTAATCCATTTTACTGTTGTAGAATGTAGAGAGAATTATATAGAAGAACTAGACAGGATAATAGAAGTTTCACACAAGATATACCGTGGAGAAACCCTTTCGGGAAAAAAAAAACTCCACCAAGAATTATTCTATTATTCAAACTCTGAATTACAATAGCTCCAATTCTTGCTTGAGAATGCTTCTTCTGTCTTTACCAATCTTCTTCACACCTGCAATAACCAATCTGAAAACTCTATTCAACTTGAATCAGATAAAGAGACAATATGCAACCTTGTAATCTCCAAATGGTGATCATTACAATGCATAAGCTCAAGCCCTTGAAAAGGTACGCCATATTCCTTCAAGTAGAGTTATTCAGTGAAGACTAAAGCTTACAACATGTGCATCATGCATTTGGGTGTCCCAAACTGAAGCTACAACTTCTCCTTCACTTTGGTGATAATTCCAAAGCTCTTCCTCAAAGATGCATTTCAAGTAAAGTTACTTAACCCAGCCTTCAGAAATATCTTACTCATGCATTGAGCATCTTAATAAAAGCATCTTGGGTGCCCAAGTTGGTTTCAAGTGCTTTATAGTTAACTGAAACATTTACTCAACACCATTTCCAAAGAATGGTCATCCCTTGTTAACTGGAGGTAGTCCCTGTTATCTGTCATACAACTCAATGTTATTTAGCCATGCATTACAAGTTAACTGAAGCTAACTACATGCAACTCAAAATAACCAACATGCATGCAACCGAAGATAATCAACTAAACTCGAATCAACCGAAATGAATCAACTAAACTGAATCGAATCAACTTAAATCAATCAACTGAACCGGATTCAATCAACCGAATCAATCAACCGATTCAACCGGAACTTAATCAACTTAATCGAACTTCAAGCATGCAAACATCAAATCCTAACTCCTAGGATCTTTACATGCATTCAAAAGTGTTAACTGTTACTCCGTATAGTTAACTGGACACAAGGTGAGTTTCACCTTACCATGTGAGTGTCCCATGTGTCCCTATTATTTAGAAACTCAATATGGACGCCCTCACATGCTTCTTACATTTATAATTAATTACAAATGTCAATAATCATGATTATTTCATCAAATATTAATCTCACAATAATCTTAGTGTTGTTGAACACATTCCAAGAATCAAGGAGATACATGAAATAATTAATGTTTAGGATTTGCAATTTAATGGCAACCTATTTCCAACACTTATGTACATATATGAGCCCATCACTAATGTACTTGTGATGTATGAATGAGATAGTCATTGTGTATATATGACATGTTGGAACTAGTCATTGGGTATTTATGATGTATGATGGAGCTAGCCATCATGTATATGTGGCGTATGCTAGAGCTAGTCACTATGTATATGTGGCGTATGCTAGAGCTAGTCATGGTGTATATGTGACATATGTTGGAACTAGTCATTGTGTATATGCGACATATATTGGAGCTATTCACCATGTATATGTGATGTATGTTGGGACCAATCACTACGTATATGTGATGTATATGAGCTAGTCACCTTGTGTATATATGATGTATGCTCAAGTCTCTCCTTATGGGAATTGGGGGATTATAGAAAGATATGACCCCTTATGTATTGTGTATGTTTGCACACTACTGATTGGTAATGTTTGGGTATGAAATTGAAACTTGATGGCGAGTTGATATCATTATATTATAATTGGCTAATTTGATAGCTTATGCTTAATGATCATGGTTTAAAGGTGAGATCAAAGATCTCATACAGGAGGAGAGAGAATGAAGCTTCTAATTTCTTACGAAGGGATATGTAGGTAGATTCATCAAGAATAAATCCCCGAGGCTTAGGTTTAGGTCTAGGAATGAATTTAATCTTAGGAGTTTAAAACTCCTATGTGTAAGCATATAAGTGGAAATGTGAGTTGATGCCACCATGGTGAATTGAGAAGTTTTGAAGTTAGCACTTCTAATCTATATGAAAGATGTTTAGTTGATTAAGTTTGATATTGTTTGAGTTGATGAAAAAAAATGGTAGCATTATGTAGGAGCATCCAGGGTGTAAGAGCAATCTTGCATCAACCAAAAATATCTGTGTTGTTTCTTTTCAATAAGGGCTGAATTGGCTTGAGTTTGCTGAGTATGGAGGTTTGTAGGAGTTTAGGCTTTAGGACTCAAGGTTATCTCTTATCACTTGCCAAAGAGTTTGTCAAGGTTGGGTGTCACACTTTGGTGTTAAAGCTTGCACCTTAACTTAATTGCTAACAAATGTAAGACGCAGGACAAAACTCCACACCTCGACATTCAAAAGGGAAGAAGTTAGTGTAGGAAAAATTTTGGGCATTGCGAGTCAGAGCTTTGGCTTGCGTCTTACTTGATGGGTATGGAGTAAGGAGTATGTGGGAAAGCCAAACCCTGATTCTTGAAAAGGTGTCGGTGTTCATGAATCATTAGGAAGGCTTGAAGTCTGGTATGCGGTATGTGTGGTTTTCGACTTTTGATGATCTTGTGTGCTTGTCGGTGTGGTATGAAGAATGTGGGATTCCTGATCCTCGACAACTGAGAGAAGGAAAGGTGGCAATAGCCTGTCATCCCACCAAATGAAGGAATTGATTCTGTTTGACCTCGTGGGCTAGCGAGACTATGCCACGTGGCTACGAGGTACATTGTGAAGATTGTGAACATTGGCGAAGACCTTGGTGGGACCTGATAAGAAAGTAATGGTGATGGAGTTTTGTGACATGTATCAACTAATGGAAAAGGATGATCAAATAGGTGGCGACACATGTTCCATTGTGATCCATTGATTTCACATCTTTGTTGTGAATCAATGTGATTTTTGGACAACACTTTAAAAAGAGGATTAAAGGCGATTATAAACCCTAAAGTGAATGATGTTGATCTAACGATGAAGCATGGGTTTGAAGGTGGTTTTCATGGTGCAAACGCACAAGTTTAGGGCATGATGTTCACTGGACAACTATGGCAGTACTAAGGCAACAATGGGGGAAAGAATGTCAATAGGATAAACCGACTAGAAGGAGAAGTATGAGGCGGGGAATAGGATGTGGGTTACGATATCATGGAGTAGACTTTGAAGGCCCTAGTCTACATATTTGACCGATGATTTTGTAATCAAAGCCCATGTAATGCTATAATTTTTTTTCCATTTCAGTAGTAATAAAATATCTTTGTTTTCTTCTTGTATATTGGTTGTGCTATCTGTGTTGTTGTTGTGAGGCTAAGGCGGTAAGGGGAGTACCCTTCATCAAGTGGTATCAGAGCAGGTTGTCTTGAGTTTGTAAATGAGTGCCGAAGGGAGACAATTTACAACAAGGCCCATGAGTGTGGGTTGAGATCAAAATGCCTCCTAGACTTGCCCAATGTGGTAGAGGTAGTGGTAGAGGTAGAGGTAGAGGTGGTGGAGGAAGAGATCCTCCTAGAGATGAAATTAGAGCCCTCAAAAGGAAGTTGGAAACCTTGCAGGAAGAGGTTCATAGGAGAGAAGTGCATCAAGAACGAGATGACAATGAAGATGAAATTGAAGAGGAAGTGGAAGAGGAAGAACATGATCAAATGGATCCTGGAGAAATTAGATTGTTGAGAGTGATATCAAACATTGGGAAGAGACCCAAAATGGAGGTTTCGACTTTTAGTGGAAGTCTAAATCTTGAAGAGTTGATCAATTGGATCAATGATATAGAGGATTTTTTTGAGTTCGAGGAGATTGAAGACCCTCATTGAGTGAGGTTTGCAAAGACAAAGTTAAAAGTTCATGCAAGCATATGGTGGAAAGAGACCCAACTTGAAAGAGGAAGACAAAGGAAAGAAAAATTTCCAAATGGGATAGAATGGTGGCCAAGATGAAATGATAATTTATTTCTATGGATTATCAGTTGGAGATGCTCAAGAAGATGCAGAGTCTGAGACAAGGAACGAGGACAGTGAAAGAATACACAAAAGAATTTCACAAGGTCCTAATTCAGACAAGACATTCTGAAGCAAATAAGGAGAAAGTGGCTCATTATATTAATGGGCTGAAACCTAGAATACAAGAAGAATTGGCATTGATGAGAATGATCAGCATTGAGGATGCTTATCAATTTTCATGAAAAGTTGAAGAATGACTAAACAGAAGATTTTAAGGCAAGCAAAGAGGTGGAGGTCGTGGTGGAAGAGTTGGTAGACAGTCATATAGAGGCCGAAGTGAGGATCAAAAGGAAGGTGAAGGATCCAATACTGATCGACACTAGAAAGGAGATAACTCATATCACCCTCATGATTAGAATAATGGAGATCAAAGAGGTAGAGGAAGATCTGGATGAGGACCGAGAAGAGGAGGCTTCCGTGGAACCTGTTTTCAATGTGGAGGACACATAGCCTTTGAGTGCCCTCAACATCAAGGAAGGACAAATAGAAGATTGGAAGGTAATGCTCGAGTTTCCCATGTTGATGAAGATGCTTAGTCTTCACATTCTAATGATCTTGAAAGGGGCGAGTCCCTTGTTGTCAGAAGAGCCTTGCTGAGTGAGGAGAAAAAACTAGACCAAAGAAAGAACCTGTTTCACACTCGATGTAAGTGTGAAGGTAAAGTTTTTAATGTTATCATTGACAAAGGTAGTATAGACAATCTTGTGTCAGAGGAAATGGTCACTAAGTTATAGTTGGAAAGGAGAAGGCACCCAAATCCATATCGGATTGCATGGTTGCAGAAGGACCAAAGGGATTTGGTTAATGAGCAATGTTTGATAAAGTTTAAGATTGGTAACTATAAGGATGGGGTTTTGTGTGATATCATACCTATGGATGTTTGTCACATGTTCTTAGGTAGACCATAGCAGTTTGATCAATGAGCGGTGCATGATGGATATGCTAACAGTTATTCATTGATAAAGGATGGTGTTCAACATAAGTTAAAACCCCTGAAGGAGGCAGAAGAAAAGGTACATAGTAATGCAAGAATTTTCTTGGTTGATGGAAGGAAGTTCCTGGAAGGTATGAGACATCAACATATGTGTTTCACATTAATCCCTAGAGCTAAAAGAGAAGACAATAGTGAGGTACCTGTAGAGGTTCAAGATTTGTTGAGTGAGTTTCAGGGTATTGTTTCTGATAACATACCTAAAGGTTTGCCTCCAATAAGGAAGATCAGCCATCAAATGGACCTGATTCTTGGAGCCAATTTTACAAATAAGGCAGCCCATCGAATGAATCCAATAGAAAATGAAGATTTGAATAGACAAGTGAAAGAGGTGTTACGAAAATGATTGATTAGGGAGAGTTTGAGTCCATGTGCAGTACTTATAGTATTAGCACCTAAGAAGGATGGGAAATGGCGAATGTGTATAGATTCTAGAACCATCAACAAGATCACTATCAAGTATAGGTTTCCCTTGCCAAGGTTGGATGACATCATGGATTGTTTGAGTGGAGCTAAGTACTTCATGAAGATAGATTTGAAGAGTGGTTACCACTAGATTTGAATTAGAGAAGGAGATGAATGGAAGACAACCTTCAAACCAAAGAAGGTTTGTATAAGTGGTTAGTCATGCCTTTTGGGCTAACCAATGCACCAAGTACATTCATGCGACTCGTGAATGAGGTATTGAAGGAATTTCTAAGTAAATTTTTTATTGTTTATTTGGATGACATTTTAATTTTTAGCAAGACCTTGGAGTACTTGATGCATATTATAATTTTTTTTGAGAAGTTGAGAGAGGAGAAGTTGTTAATCGATTTGAAGAAGTGCAGTTTTGTGAAGAGAGAATCGGTGTACTTAGGATTTGTTATCTTAGTAGAGGGTCTTAAGATGGATCTAGAGAAGGTGAAAGCTATCATTGAATGGCCTACACCAAGGAGTGCTATAGAGGTGAGATCTTTTCATGGATTAGCAAGTTTTTATAGAAAGTTTATCAAAGGCTTTAGTAGTACTTGTGCACCTCTAATTGAAACAATGAGAGGGGATAGAAAAGAGTTTAAGTGGACTACAGGAGCAACAAAGAGTTTTGAGATGTTGAAAAAGAAAGTTATAGAACAACCTATTTTGGCACTTCTAGATTTCAACAAGGTTTTTCAAGTAGATTGTGATGCCAGTGGCAGCGCCATTGGAGCTATTTTGAGTCAAGAAGGTAAACCCATTGCTTATTTTAGTGAAAAATTGAATGATGCAAAGAAGAAATATTTTGTTTATGATAAAATTTTTTATGCAATAGTTCAGGCTTTGAAGAAATGGAGACACTATTGGTTGCCAAAATAATTTGTTTTATTTATTGATCATTAGGCCTTACAATATTTAAATAGTCAAGGGAAGTTGAATCAAAGGCATTTGAAATGGGTTGAATTTCTGCAAAGTTATACATTTGTTTTGAAGCATAGGAGTGGAAAATCTAACAGAGTTGCAGATGCCTTAAGTAGGAGGCAAAATTTGGTAGCAGCAATGCAGATTGAAGTTGTTGGGTTCAATGAACTCAAGAGTTTGTATCTTGAGGATCCTGATTTTTGAAGAGGCTTGGAAAGCTTGCATGGAGCCTATCACTTTGGATAGAATGAGATGGTTGGATTTTACAATCCAAGATGGTACGTTGTTTTGAGGGAATTAGTCGTGCATTCCAAGGAGTTCCATGAGAGAGAACTTGATCAAGGAGAAACACAGTGGAGGATTAGCTGGACACTTTGGATAGGATAAGACCATTGCTATTGTTGGTGAAGATTACTATTGGTTGCAGTTGCAGTAGGATGTGAAGAAGTTTGTGCAGGATTGCAAAGTATGTCAGATGGAAAAAGGAACAAGTTATAATACTGGATTATATCATCCATTACTTGTACTCGAGAGGCCATGGGAGGACATTAGCATGGATTTTGTTCTTGGATTACCAAAGAAAGAGAAAGCATGATTCTATATTTGTGGTGGTGGACAAATTTTTGAAAATGGCACACTTCATTCCATATCATAAGACTAGTGATGCTATTCATATTGCATAATTATTTTTCAGAGAGGTGGTGAGACTACATGGTCTACCCAAGAGCATAGTTTCAAACTGAGATACCAAGTTTGTTGGGTATTTTTGGAGGATGTTGTGGAAGAAGATGAAGACTAACTTGGAGTTTAGTTCTACACATCATTCACAAATAGATGGAAAAATAGAGGCGGTGAATAGGAGTTTGGGTAACTTGCTGAGATGCATAGTAGGGGACAAACCTAAGGGATGATTTGATTTTACCACAAATGGAATTTTCTTACAACAATTCTGTCAACAAGAGCATTGGTAAATCGACATTCCAGATTGTGTATGAGAGTAGTCCTAGAACTGCTTCTGAATTGAGAAAGATGGATAAGGGAGAGAAGAGTAGTGCCAAGGTTGAAGATTTTGTGAAACACTTGAAAAATTTTCATGAAGAGGTGAAGAAACATATCAATAAGATGAATTCACAGTATAAGGCTAAGGAAAATTACTAGAAAAGAAGGTATAAGGAGTTCTAGGTAGGTGATGAAGTCATGGTTCATTTGCGGAAGGAGAGGTTTCCAGTTGGCACATGCAAGTTAAAGATGAAGAAATTTGGGCCATGCAAGATCTTGAAGAAGCATGATTTAGGAAATACTTATGAGGTAGAGTTGCCAAGTGAGATTCATGTTTCACTTGTGTTTAACATTGCTAATTTGACAGAATATTAGGAAGGGGATAAAGAGAATTAATTGACAGAGGCATAGTGGAGCATTCTAACACCTTCTGCAGAAAGGGAAGAGATAGAAGAAGTTTTGGATAGTCATGTGGATAGAAGCACAAGAAACATGCAATATAGAGAGTACTTGGTGAAATGGAAATGAAGGCCCGTTGAAGATTCATCATGGTTGTCAGAATTTGAGGTTAATCATCTTGGTTTCTCTCTAGCTCCCGAGAAGTGATAGGGTCACTTTTCAAATTACCCTGGGTGTTTGATGCAGGAGCATCCAGGGTGTAAGAGCAATCTTGCATCGACTAAAGAGATCTGTGTTGTTTCTTTTCAATAAGGATTGAGTTGGATTGAGTTTGCTGAGTATAGAGGTTTGTAGGAGTTTGGGCTTTAGGACTCGAGGTTATCACTTGCCAAAGAGTTTGTCAAGGTTGGGTGTCGTTCTTCAGTGTTAAGGCTTGCACCTTAACTTAATTGCTAACAGATGTAAGATGCACAATGAAACTTTGCACCCCAACATTCGAAAGGGAAGAAGTTAGCGCAGGAAACATTTTGGGCATCATGAGTCAAAGATTTGTCTTGCATCTTACCGAATGATGGGTATGGAGTAAGGAGTATGTGAAAGCCGAAACCCGATTCCCGAAAAGGTGTCGGTGTTCGTGAATCGTTAGGAAGGCTTGAAGTCTGGTATGCAGGTATGTGTGGTTTTTGACTTCTGATGATCTTGTGTGCTTGTCGGTGTGTTATGAAGAATGTGGGATTCCCAATCCCCAATAGCCAAGAGAAGGACAGGTGGCAGCAGCCTGCCATCCCACCGAATGAAGGCATTGATTCTGTTTGACCCTGTGGGCTAGCGGGATTATGACATGTGGCTATGAGGTACATCATGAAGACTATGAACATTGGTGAAGACCTTGGTGGGACCCTATAGAAAGGTAACAATGATGGAGTTTGGTGACGTGTGCTGACCGATGGCAAAGGACGATCAAATAGGTGGTGACATGTGTTCCATTGTGATCCGTTGATTTCACATCTCTATTGTGAATCAACACGATTTTTGGTCAATGATTTTAAAAGAGGATTAAAGGTGATTAGAAACCCTAAAGTGAACGACATTGATCTAAAGATGAAGCACAGGTTTGAAAGCGGTTTTCATGGCACGAACGAACAAGTTTAGGGCACGATGATCATTGGACGATCGTGGCGATACTAAGGCAACAATGGGGGAAAGGATGTCAATAGGAAAAACTGACCAGAAGGAGGAGTACAAGGCAGGGAATAGAATATGGGTTATGAGATCGTGGAGCAGAGTTTGAAAGCCCTGTTCTACATATTTGATCGATATTTTTGTAATCAAAGCCCATGTAATGCTATAATTTTCTTTTCCATTCGAGTAGTAATAAAATATCTTTGTTTTCTTCCTGCATATTGGTTGTGCTATCTGCATTGTTGCTGTGAAGTTGAGACGGTAAGGGGAGTACCCTTCATCATAGCATCTGAGACGGTTGTTACAGAAAATGGGTTGTCAATTTTGATTATTTTCTTCACTTAAACTGGCGTATGCGTAGACCGAAATCTGCAACCTCTCTGAGCATCCTTCCAACTTCCACGCCAAATGAAAGCTCTGGAATAAGAGGACTCGAATTTTGCAGAACTAGGAATCTACAGCATGCTACGCCGACAGAGAAACTCTTCGAAGGCCAAAGCTAAAAGGATGTAAGCGGTTATTATAACTACTTTTTAATGCCTCAAAGATATATGTGTTCTCATGGCCGCCATGATTGCAGGATAAGTTTGCAAAGCAAGGAATCTTATACAAAGCATGTGAATTGCTCGAAACATTTGACAGAATATCTCAAAGAGATGCCATCTCACTTCGAATACCATAATTACAAGATATGCATAGATCCTCAACGGAATGTGGTCTCACGGCACAGATATGCGCAAAATGGATTCGTTGAAAAGGATTTAGAAGTTATTTAAGCAAATATAATTTCCAGGTGCAAGCCCGAATTCCACAGCCTTTAATAACATACTCACCCGAATTCCACAACCTTTAACAACATACTCATAGCCTGCGCATCAATAGGAACTTTGGATCAATCAGCATGTGGGCATCCATCAAAGCGTAATGTTGGAGATTTTTGTCAGATATTGTAACTGCAACCGCCATGGAAGACATACATGCAAGTATGGGAAAGCATAGACATGCAAGCAGAAATTTTAAAACCAACGAAAAAGATGATAAACGATAAATCAACGCAGGTGATAGATAATAAATCAAATTCCTCAACCTTTCGCGAGCGTTCCTCTAGCCTGCGCTAAAGTGGGAGATTGTCTACTCATATGTTGTAGTCACAACTGCTCTGGCGGACATGCACGCTTGTTTCATCGATTTGGGAAAATCTTGATCTATTTAAGTTTCAAAATGTAGTGCATAAAATGCATAACAAGACTTGAGGTCACCATTTTATAAAAACCAAAATTTCCAATTGTGCATAAAGCCTTGACCGTAATGGCAAAGTGGCAGCAATGAATCTTAAGTATTCTAAGAAGTGGAATTGTTGGTGCCATTAATGTATGATTACATTTTTTAGGGTATTAGAACTTCGTGAAATGGTTAAAAGATGTTGGTGGTTGCATCTTATGAAAGAGGCATTCAAACAAATTGTCGAGATGTTTTCAAAAATCCCAAAGGCCATGCCACAGTGTTTCACAAGAAATGAAACGTTTGACAAAACGCCATAAAGAAGTGTATGGTTGCGATTGCTCAGGTAGATAGGTATGCAAAGTATGAAAGTGAGGACAATGTTTTTGTAATGAAAAATTTCAAAGAAATGTGATTTCATGGAATGCCATGTTTTTAGAACATGCACAAAATGAATTCGATGAAAATGATTTCGAAACTTGCAAGAAAATGCTTTTGGCAGGCGTAAGGAAATTCTACAATCTTTGCAAATATTTTCTCAACTCGCACCTATATGGGATCTTTAAAAGAATGCGTGAATATCCGTCAAAGCTTGATTAAAATCAGATCTCTGCCAGATTATGTAGATAGAAATGCACTTGTATAGGTTTCACAAACAAGATATACCTCGAGCGCCAAGTGTATGTGACACAAGAATTACAATCTAAGTCGGAAAATGGATCGGAGAAATTGGTGAATTCTAATAACACATATTAGGGCCACAAACCCAACATCAAACACATACTTGGAAAAGTTTCAGAGCAGTAGAAAAATGTAGATGTTGGTGTTATGGTAACTATGAAAAGACCTTATTAGTATTATCATCGCTTGGGGAAGATTTATATTTTTCTTATGATTCGAAGTATGGAGATTGGGATATTATGAATGAAATGCCAAAAATTCTGATGGAGATTTTGGTAAAAATTTAAGGGCTGTCTACATTGATCCTCCTCTTGCTTTAGGCACTTTCATCAGGTGACTTCAATTGGAAGTTCTGCTAACAAAACCAAATATTTGAAAAAGCAACCTGAGTAAGGATATACATATCACGGTTTATACTTTTGAGGTGGTTCTTTGGCACAATTATTTTGTGGTTGCAACACACTTTCAAGAAGTTTTACATGACTTCTCTTCCAAACTTGAAAATGGCAAAGAGATTTACACCCACAACTGTAGGAGATGTATATAAAGCCTACAAAAATTATTTGAGAGAAGAAAGGTCGTCATGCAAGGCTTTTCAACAAAGGTTTATCACATTTCAAATCTTTCATTAGATCTTGAATTCTTGACTAAAGGACATAGTAACATTATTCAAGCCTAAATTCATATTTTATGTAACTTATCAATTGAAGAAGATTGATATTGGAGGTACATTACCATTTACAAGAATCTTAAATCGAATCTAAAATCTAATCCCAGACATCAAGTTCATTCTATTTTCAAGTACTTTGAGAATTGGAGCTAGAATAAAAAATAAAAACAAACATAGTGATTCCTTCTTGGCTTTAATGATGGCATAACTCATAAAATCTAAAGATTCTTAATGGTTGTGAGTGGTAGGGAGTGATAATTCCTTCTAAAATGTATTTGTCAAGTTTAAATGCCCATGAAAATCATGAGAATGGATGGTTGTTGTAAAGTTTGTAAATATTCAATCTCATGTTTATCTTATGAATGTTTCGAGGGATTCTATAACAAAGGATAAAGTCTAAAAGAGGCATCCAAAAGACTTATATAATGTATCCATTGTCAGTTAAATGTTTGGGATATATATACTTAAAGTTGACGAGATGACTTTATTATCAAGATCAAATGATCGAAATAATTTGATGTTTGATATGTACACATCATGAAGGAACATATTAAGAAAAATAATGGATCTCAAAGCATAAGATAATGAAGAGTCATCAAGGTTTCATGATTGTCTAACAACTTGAAATATACAAAGGAGCAATCTATTATAGAATATGTAATGGTATGCTAAAGAGAGGTTTTGAAACAAATGACATTGAAATCATAGCCAATGATCGAAGGTTGTACGAAAAGGTGCCCAACCATAATATTAATTACTGTGATAGCAATAATACAATTCACTAAGGTTTATTGAAGAGAAAATATTTGTCAAATGTAGATTGAAGTGCACATTCTCAAAGACCAGGTTGTTCGTGATTGCAAGAAGATACAATGCCAACCATAACAAAACCAATAACTTGTTCATTCTTTCAAAAGTTACAAGTTTCTAGCAACCTTTTTTGGAAAAGTGACTTATGCCACTTATTGTAACTATAAGTTAGAAAATGAACCTTATTTTTGAAAAAGTGGTGTAAAACATAACCAAATAATGTTCATTATTTTTAATCATTGTATTTTAAAAAGGTACTTACTAGGTGGTTACAAGTTAGTTAAAAGGTAGTTATCAAAAAGAAGCCTATAGATACAAGGCTATTTCAAATGTATAGATGGGGACTTTTACGGAGGGGAAACTTTCGAGAATTTTTGGAGAAATTGTATGAAGAATTTTGGTTTGACACTATGTATAGATGGGTTTTTGGAATTGTAAAATTTTAGGAAGATAATAAAAGATTCTTTTGGATTGTATGCTCTAAATGTATTCATATGCTATTATTATTGATTTCTCATATGTTAAATCAATAATCCCTTTATGTGGTGGTGTAAACCATTGGTAATCTATGCAATTGATGTAATAAAAAACATTCATATCTTGACCTATCTTGGTTTGAATGTGTTGAATTGGCCTAAATCTTTGTATGTTGAGGTTTGTTATCTTTCTTTCATCATCATTGCATATCCAAACATATTTGATGGTAAAATCCTCTCATATTTTTTCATATCTTGTAAAGTTCTAGTTGGTATTCATATGTCTACCACTAGGGTTTTGGTTATTCAACTTTCTTTAGTCTTCCCTTTTCCATTTATTTAATTTTAGGTTAAAAGTACATAAAAACCCCAAAACACCCCTATCATATGAGGGCATTTCCCCTCTCAAATGTAGAGGAAGATCACTATTCCATAATGATCTCTCCAATTGTTGAAACGATTGTCATTGCTCATTGAGAAAATAGGGTCATTCTTAGCTCGATAAAATCATAGTGACAAATTTGTTTACTAACACAATCTTTAAGGTATCTTTTCTCAATGATGCCACAAAATTTGATAACTTAATCTTATCCTCATCGATGCCTTTTCTCTACCATAGGGATTTAAAAGGAATATGTGCTCCATAGCTTCTGTGGTGTCCTTCCCAAATATTAGAAGATTGATTGATGATTCTATTATATGTGTAGCTTCATATTTTGGTTTGTAGAGTGGTAGAGTGACTTTCTTCTACTTCTTTACACTTCTTATTACTACAAAATATGTTCTTGTTAGGAGCGAATTTGCACCCCCTACACAAATTCCCCTTTTACGCATCCTCACCTTAGAAAATCAAATCTGAAGGAAAAATTCCACATCACCCAACTGCCTTTCTTTTACTTGGCATCTATCTGTTATGTCAGTGAGAGAACTTATGTTGGGGACACACACACGGTGCATAGACGTCTGTGCGGTGCGCTGCCATCCTTGATGGATTACTGCGTCTGAAGTTGGAAGAGGCATTACACTTTCGATTGGGTTCAATTTGTAATGTCCCTCTTCGACCAACCGACCCCAAAAATGGAAGATTCTTCCCTCTTCTCCTTCAAATTCATCCATCTTCATCTCATTTCATCCTCTGACATTCTATTGCATTCTCTAAGCAAAAAATTGGCATTTTCTTAGCAGTTTCCAGCATTGTCTTCACTCCAAGCATCACTTCAACACTCCATTGCAACAACAACACTCCATAAACTACACATCGCAAGTGCAAAGCAAGCCATAACAGTGTGGGATGGGAGTCTTGCGATACCTCCCTTCATCATAGTTGCGGATGTGGTGACCTTGCCAAGTCCATATTCTCCTCCATTGGCTAGTGAGATTTTGGGTGGAGGTGGTAATTTTTTGCTCCTCTCCTTTGTGATTTGGTTGAGTAGCACTTTATTGTTTTATAGTGTTTATTGTTGTAGACACCTGAATTTGACCACTCCCATATGGTCAAATTCACCCTTCACATTCCTCTATTTCACATCCCTAATCCATATTAATTAAATAATTTCCTATTTTATTAATATTTCCTTTCAGACTAATGTCCCCTAAGGTATTTAATCAATCAATTAAATACCTTACCCCTTTCATCTCTAAATTAAATAAATATCCCAATTTATTTAATTTAGTCACTTTAGTCCAAATGAATTAAATCAATTATTAATTCAATTTTTTCTTTCTACTCATGTCACACCCTCCATAATCCTCTTTAATCCAGATTAATCTAGTTAATCTATGATTGGATGTGCACACCCCTAATCATCATTAGGGTCACATCCTCCATAATCTCCCACTTGCCTCTAGTCCTTCATTAGCCTGCTTAATCCCACATTTGCACAACCTTAATTACCTAATTATGCTAACCTAATCTCCATGCCATTTATGGCATGTGTCCTTAGTCAACCAACATTAAATGCTTTCTCTATTTGGAGAAGGCATCCTCTTCCCTATATGAATTTTTAATTCACATTTATTCCTCCAAGGAATTTTTAATTAATTGCTCACATGTCCTCTCAAACACATGTGGATAAGGACCTCCTTTATGAGATCTTGTCCCTTCCCAAGGTACAACCTAGTACCTCCATGCCACCTCCACATCATCCTTTCCTTTCCATCTCATTTGCCACATGTCAAGATGTGAGGGCTTATGAGTTCTTAACTCACCCTAGCCCTTGATCTCTTCCACCATGACTTAGTCTTGACCCTCCATTGCTTTAGAGGCACTTCCCCTAAAAATGGTGGAAAATGTCTCCATTTGCATCACTTCACTTTAGCAATCAAGCATCAAGAACACTTAGCAATTTTCAAGCATCCAAACCATCACCATTGTTGCAACCATTTTTAAGCCACAATCTTGCATCTGTTCCAATACCCATTTGCGCCATTGTATTCTTCATCACTCCATGATCATTTAGAGCTAGGTGTCATGCTATTTTTCCAACAAAGGAGCATACATTTCAAACATCAACAAGGGCCAACTAAAACAACAATTTGAACAAGGTAAAAGGTTCCTTTTATTGTGCTTTGTTTAGATTCAACTAGGCCTAATCCAAGTGTTTGTTTTATGTTTTCCTTTTGTTACATTTAGTTTATTTTTGCATCTTAGGGTAGATAAAACACATTGCACACATTTCTGGCACACCCAGTGGGACTCACATCACGGGTTTGTTTTATGTTTGCTTTTGTTTGAATTTTTGCAGGTTCAAATTTTACACGCAAGGGTGAATCTGCCCCCAAAGGGTGAATTTGCTGAACACAAAGGTGAACTTGAACTAAAGACAAGAAAACTTGCTTCCACCCTTTCGTGAAAGGGGCAAAATTGCAATCATTGATCCCAATCGCCGAGTACAAAGGTGAATACATGGAGGACTACTTGAACAGGCGAACTTGCAGAAGATAGAGGCGAACTTGCACGAGTCACACAGGGGAAATTGCATATATCCTTCCATTTGATAGGAAAAAAAGCTCTCGCCTTTTCATTAGATAGGCAATCCTGCCCCACAGACAAGGGCAAATTCGTCTCACATAGAGGTGAATTTGTGGTAATCCTGAACCTTTAATTTTTCAATTTGAGCAACAATTCAATTTTGGTTTTGGAGTACTAATCAACTAACTCATTTGTCGATGACTGTGGCATTTTACTAATGTTTTTGCAGTGAATCATTTGTCCAAGACCGATGGTGAAAACTACTAATTCATTTTTTGCAAGATGATCGGTCGAAGACCCTTAGTGTATATGTGTGTCTTTTTTCTCACTAATTTAGGAACATGTAGATTAATTAAAGGGCCAATTAACTTGTCTGCTATGTTTGGGAGAAAATTGTTGACATATCCATTCCCCTTGCACATTTTGGTGATCCTGTGTGATGAAAAATTATAATTTGTTCTAGTCTAGTCTAGTCTACCCAGGAAGTGCTAGTGCGTCTAAGTTCTCCCTTACACTCCGTGTGAGCCTGGGGACCAATCAAAATATCTAGTGTTTCCTTCCTTTAGTGGGACCTGCCTAGGATTTCATCACCTGAGGACGATTCCAACCACGTGTTACTGGCGGGGTATATAAGGGGGGAGAACTAAAGTTGTACCCTAATCTAGTCACATCGTCTCTAGCAAAGCGTCGAAGCTAGGGGATACCTAGATAAAATGTGTAGGGTTGGTCTGAGTTTCCAGTACCTTGCCAAGGCTCTCAATCCACACATGTGACAGGCTAGTGTTCACGGTTGTGCCTCACATACCTTAGCGTATATTGAGGGCGCACGAGATAGCCTATTTATCCTAGATAGAGAATCATGTTTTAGCTGCGACTTGGTGTAGTGTAGGGGATGCACACTGTACCCTGAAGTTACTCACCATGTACTCCCTTGGGTTGAGATAGAAATCCTTATGGTGGACTATGATAGTCTTCAAGAGAAAGTGTGAAGGTGAGCCCGTGGCGTTTGTTGATGACCCTATGCCACTGAATTGCTAGCTATCTACCTTCATGAGAAAGGGTGATCCAGAGAACCACCTTAGTATCACAAAGTATTAACCTCGAGGTGTCCCCTCAAGGTGGTTGGCCTACACCAAGGTTGTAAACCCTTATCACTAATTCTAGGATTATGTTGCCTGGCGTGTCTTCTTGTGCGTTACTAGTACTTGTCTTCAGTATGAGTTAGTCCAACCATTTTTCTTATTGTTTGCTATGTTTTTGTCCTTTGTTGTAGTCTACCCCTACCCTCAATGGTGAGTTTGCTTCTCATAGGGGAGAAATTGTATTGTGGATAGGCGATCTTTCCCCAAAAGGGGAAATTCCGTGTCTTGAGTCTCGTCTAGGTCATCCTTTAGGAGAACTCATCCTTGTTAGGGGAAAATTTGCCTATGGGTCTCTTAGTTAGGTGACCCCGCAGTCACCCGTTCCCTGAACAGACAATCCTACCATCCTCCTAGGCTAGTCTTTCTAGTTTGTGTCATCTGAGTCCACCAGTTCCCCTAGAACATGCGATCCTATCAACCCTTTAGGTGAATACGAATCAAGTCTGTGTCATCCCCACTCATCTGTTCCCTTGAATAGGCGATCTTGTTGTCCATAGGGGAAATATCGCTTCTCATTTGTATCTCCCTCATCCGTACATCCCTTAAAATAGGTTAAATTGTCTACAAGGGAAATCCTGCATCCGTCCATACAATCCTTGTCTATATAGTCCAAGAGATAGGCGATCTTGTCATAGGAATTTCCACTCCCAGTTCGTACATCCAAGGAAATAGGTGATCTCGTTAGACCGATAGGCATTTCTGACCATGTCTATACATCTCAAGATAGAGGTGATTTTGATTCTTGGATAGGCGATTTTATTTCCCATTTTTTCTTGCCTCTTTTGAGTGTCCAAGATTTAGGCGATCTTGTGTCCTAGAAAGGCGATCCTAACACCTAGCTAGGAAAACCTGCACTACACAGAGGAAATTTCATTAACCTTTAGATAGTAAAACCTGTCACCTGGAGGGGTGATCCTGTCACACACAAAGGCATATGCGTGTCCCATACAAAACTCCCAAGAGTTAATCCTTTGGACCACTGAAATCCTATTGTTTTTTGAGCCCGTTCTCGTGATTAATTTTTTTTATCACCATTCATCTACTTGTAATCATCATTTTAGTCCATTTTCATTTTTTAGAAGTCATCAGTTCCTTAATAAAATCATATAGCATCTTAGGAAATCCCTAGATTTCATATTCATCATCAGTTCATCAATCCCAATCTCTTAGACTTCGTTTTAGGGGTTTTTATCCAAGTTGGCTTAGGTGTCTGATCCTGATTGACATCATTCATGCTTACTTGGGATTGTTATCTATCCTGAGTCAGTAATCACCCATGACCCAATCAATCTAATTCCATATTGAGGTAGATTTGGTGTCGTAATCATCCTTTTTGTAGTCCAATCCAATCATCAACATCATATGCCATCCAGTTAAACCCCTGAACTTGGTTTAGAGCAAATCTCATCAATCCAATCCAATCAATTACCCAATCTTGTCAATCATCTAATCCCATCAATCAAATTAGTCAAATCCAATCTATTGACTTATCCAAGTCATCCTATCTAGTTAATTAATCAATCAATCATTCAATCCAATCAATCCTTTAGTCATTGTTTAGGCCTCCATTTAAGTGCATCCTAGGGCTTAGTGTCATCTTAGCTACTTGGTCATTTTGCAATTTCATGCTCGTTACCACCCAATCACAAGAAAAGAAGCTCATGGAAAAACAATAGTCCTAAGGTGCTCAACCTCATATCCCTCAGGATCAACCCACCAACGGTGGCTCATCACAATCTAACACTGAGGTTGACAATCAATCCCCTCTCAATGAAAGCACAATCAATCAACCTGAGCTCACAGTCGATGAATATCTTAGTAATCCCACACATGTGTAAATGATAGATCATCTCCTTGATGAGCGTGGGGTAAAATCCTTGCCACATTACTTCTGAAAGGTATCAAGCCACCGTTGGGGGTTTGACTTGTCAAAATATGTCAACATTACACCTCCTACACCCCCTGTGCCACAAGATCCTCAAAATTCTCAAAATAATCTAGGTAATTCATACATCCCCCAAGGTCCACCACAAGATGGTTGGTACCAACCATGATTTGGAAATGTTGTTATTTATCAAATACCACCCCGTGTACCACCCCATCAGGTTCCAATTTTGGTAATGGGGGCAACACTTGATCCTAACAATACTCTTGGTCTTGGTATGCCGCAAGGTCCTCTCAATTTGCAAGGCACAAACATCCCACAAAGCTCAACTACCATACCATTTGCACCACCTCTTTCACCAAATAAGTCGAGTCAATTATCAAGGAATACTGGGGGCAATCCTTTCACCGTGCAACCTCCACATCCTGGATCTACACCTAGATCAAATATTTAGCTACCTCCATTCACATCCCAACAACCGCCTCAAGGCAATATCCCCTCCTAGCATCTGCCTCAGGGTAACCCTTAACAGGCACCACCATCATAACCACCTCATCAATAGCCACCACAACAACCCCTATCACAACCTCCACAACATACCCCAATTCATTTGCAACCCCCACATCACACAAAAATTACATAACAACATCAACAACAACCTCCACACCAACCGCAAGGTATGCCATCACAACCCCATCACCAATTGCAAATCCCTTCTCACCAGTGAAAATCATCCTATCAACTACCTCCACACCAATTGCAAGTCCCTCAACAATCCCAAATACCATCTCGACCTCTTTATCAACAACCATCATCCTACCAACAACCCCCACAACATACACAAATCCTGACACAATCACATCAATCCTTCCAACAAGTGCCAAGTAACCTTGCTGCCCAATACTTGTAGCATCCTCAAAGCACATATTCTGCACACACCACCACATCCAATCCCAATCTCAATTATTCTTAATACAATCCACAACTATCCCAATAACAACCATCTTACACAAACAATCACAACAAAAAGTCTACTACTAGCAATCCAATCCGCAACATCCTCTATATGCTTCCCAACAAAAAATTTCCTATAATTACCAATCCAATCTGTATTACTCCCAACAACAACCATCATATCAGTAGGGTGCTTCCTCATATTATCAAGCCCTGCCATCATATCAACAATCTTATGCCAATTCCCAATCCACATATCCCAATCAATATTAGCAAACCCCTTCATATTTGCCTTTTCCATCATATGATGAAACCATCACGACCCCATCCTCATCATATCAGTAATATGCCCCTTGCAATCAGTCCAATCTAACCAATCCTTCATCATCAACACTTGTAAATAAGGAGTGGGAAGAGATAAAATCCACCTTAAAGGACTTGCAAGTAGGGACATCCAAAAACTCTTTCAAATTTGAAGAAATTTGCCCCAATTTGTTTGGTCCCTCCATCTTACTTGTCCCCTTTCCTAAGCACTTTGAAATGCTGAAGTTTGATAAATACAATGGAAAGAGTGACTAAAGAAACCACCTATAGGAATTTTACACACATTTCCAAGAGGTCTTTCACAATGACAACTATCTCTTTCAATTATTCCCTAGGAGTCTAATGAGGATAGCTCTAGACTAGTTTATGGGTCTTCCAAAGGGGTCCATCTCTTCTTTCATAGATTTGTCAAAAAAAATTGTTACACGCTTCTCCTTCAATCTGGAGGACATCGATACTGTAGATCTCCTGACAGATAAACAACGTGAGGAAGAAACCTTTGCAAGCTACCTACAAAGGTGGTGCGCCTTGGCTAGTCGGCTAAAATCCCATCTTAGTGAGAAGGACATGGTGACCATTTTTGTTACAAATGACAATCCTGATATGGCACATAACCTCAACCTTCACTGTGTTATAACCTTTTCAGAGGTCATAGAAAAAGGCACTATCATTGAGAGGGCCCTCATCGCTAAGGGACAAATCAAGATCTTTAACCCAAATAAAGATAAGTCATCCAGAGATAAGTCCCGTTATTGGAATAAAAAGAAGAATGTTGTCAATGATGGTGTCACTGACACCAAGCATGTCCAAGTAGCCAACACCTCACAAATATTGCAATAATTCCCTAATCAACCATCGATTTCCAATGTTATATCTGTGCCACTTGGTGCACCACGTCCTCCTCCATAGTCCAACTAGTATAACCAAGGAAATAACAAGCACTCATTCACTCCTTTGGGAGAACCTTTAGATGCTATTTTCAAGAGACTGATGCAAGTGAGTTACCCAGTCACCTATCCTGTGATGAAGCCTTTTGACGAGTCAAAACCAAAACCCACCTAGTATAGGGAAAATGAGTATTGTGACTTTCACAAAATTAAAGGTCATTCCACTAACAAGTGTCAGGGACTTAAAACGTATATCCAAGATCTCATAGATTGAGGTGATATAGTAGTGGATGCAAATTAGGTGACATCATCCAATGCCCAACTACAAATATATGAAAATGATTTCTGCAAGCACAATCAAGGTCCTAGTACCTCTAATGCTAATCCTGGGCCTAGCAATAATAATAGCCAAAATAATAGCACAAACAATGTTAGCTATAAGAATGTACCCTATAACTATGATGACATTGTTATGTGCATTAGTCAAGCTGAGCCACATGTATCCATGATTTGTGTTAAAGGAAAAGACCTACAATGTTCTGTCACTACACACCACACCCACATATCCATTCCTGGGCCTTCCACGTCATCCTAGCTAGCTCCTGTGAGTTCCCAATACAATATTCTTGATCATCTTGGAAAGACCCGCTCAAATATCTATCTTGGATTTGTTTAAGTCTTCCCCCATCAATCAAGAAATCCTCACCAAATCCCTTTAGGATACACATGTGCCTAATGATATAGATCCTACCCAATTTCAAGCCTTAGTTGGCCATCTGTCATCCACATATCAACTGGGATTCAATCAAAATGATATGCCATCAATCGATTCAAACCATAACCATGCCCTACACATCAAATTCCTTGTAGCCCATCATAAAGTAAAAAGGGTTTTGGTAGATAATGGCTTTTCCATCAACCTTTGTACGCTAAATTTCATAAAATAGGTAGGCTATACCCATGTTGACTTGAATAATCAGACCATCACCATCAAAGCTTATGATAATGCAGAAAGAGACTATCAAGGAATTGTTTGTCTTCCTATTCATGCTGGCCCCATTGTGTAGTATACCACATGCCATGTCCTCAATCTGGGCCTCCCATATAACCTTCTCCTTGGCCGCCTATGGATCCACATCATGTAGGCTATTCTATCTACCTACCATCAATTCTTGAAATTCCCATACAATGGGATGGAAGTAACCATACTTGTAGATCCACAGCCCTTTGAATATTGTCGTGCTTTAGAATCTTCCTTCCCTCACTCCCGCTACTATCTAGGAGTGGAAGTGGGGGAACCTCAGGCATCATCTTCCAATCCATCCTCCAATTCATCATCCACTACATCATCCACTCAATCTTCTACATATGAATCTACCATTAGCAAGGTCCAAATCATAGATAAGGGTTGTGGAGAATATGAGATGTGAACGACTCTAAATGTGGCAACCATGCCTCCATCTCCTCATACCTATGGCCAACCTTCCCAGTTTGCACCAAAGGAAGAATAGAAGACAATAAAAATCAGCTCTAAGAACATGGGGTCTACCACTTTTCGGTCCCTAGGAACACAACAAGATCAAGAAAATGATGATATCGGTCAATGGATATATAGGGAAGAACCTGAGCCTTCGCCCCCTCTTATTCAATACTTTCAAGAGACTTATACTCATGCATTAAAGTTAGCTAAAAAATACAATTATCAAGGGTGAGGTCTTGGCGTAGAGGAACATGGCAGATTGCAGCCCATTGAGACACCTGTGCAACCTAGAAATTTGGGCTTAGGCTATGAAAAAAAACAAAAGGGTCCTACAACATCCACTAGTACCTCTAATAATGTCTATTCGGATAATGATTTCCTTGATGACATACCTGTAGTAGAAGCCATCATACTCTCATATGATGATGTAGATCTCCCTTCGCTATTTAACTCCACGCCAATCTTTACCATCAACCTTTCCCTTCACCACCCCAACCTCATTTATTGGGACCTATGAGGTAGTGTAACAATAGACACTTCTCCTTCAGTTGACACTTATGTGCATCTTATGGGATTGGGGGAAGATGAACACCCCAACCACAAAAGTAAAAAGAAACAAAGCAAAAAAGGGTCATCTAGTGAAAACCTCTCCAAGGCACTTCTTGACTCATCAAAATTCAAAATAAAGGGTGTATCCGACAGTGAAAACCTTGATGAGGTGCTAAAGGATGGGGATATTCATCTTCCCCTTGTGGGAACTCATTTATCTAAATGATCTTCCATTCTAATTGAAGAGACACAAGAGGTCGATTTGGGAATAGAAGAAGACCCCAAAATCACTTACGTAGCCAAATCATTGTCAAAGGTAGAGCATTCTATCATTGCCAACTTGTTAAAGGAAGGAATCATCAACTCCACATGGACCTATTTAGAAATGCTAGGATTAGATCTTGCATTGGTTGTACACCATTTGGATGTTCATCCAGATGCCAGACCTATTAAACAAAAGCTAAGAAAAATGCATCCCCAAGTGGCCTTGCTCTTCAAGAAAGAATTGGAGAAATTTTTGGAAGGTAGATTTATCAGACCTATTGATTATTCCAACTAGATATCCAACATAGTGCCTATGGCCAAACCAAATGGGAATATCAGAACCTGCACAAAATTTTGGGATCTTAACAAAGCTTTCCCAAAGGATGATTTTCCTCTTCCTAACATTGATATGTTGGTAGATCTTATAGCAGGGCATGCCATGCTATTTCTTATGGATAGTTTTTTCGGTTACAATCAAATCAGAATTATGCCAGAAGATCAACATAAGACTGCCTTTACTACTCCTTGGGGAACCTTTTGCTACAATGTCACACCCTTTGGTCTCAAAAATGTTGGGGAAACTTATCAACTTGCAATGACTGTTATCTTTCCTGACCTCATTCATATGATAATGGAATATTATGTTGATGAATTGCTTGGGAAGTCCAAGACAAGAGAAGAGCATCCCTTGATCCTGAAGAAAATATTTGAATAGTTAGAGCACTACAAGCTATGCCTCAACCTAAAGAAGTGTGTGTTCAGTGTAACATCTGGGAAACTATTGGGTTTCATTGTCTCTAGAAGGGGTATTGAAGTAAATCCAACCAAGGTCAAAGCAATAATGGAAACTCCCCCACCACACAATCTAAAGAAATTAAGGAGCCTTCAAGGGAAGCTACAGTCCATTAGGCACTTCATAGCCCAACTTGCTAATAAGTGTCAATCATTCACACATCTCCTGCACAAAGACACCACCTTCAAGTGGGATCTAGAGTGTCAGCAAGGATTCAACAAGATTAAGGAGTATTTAGCTCATCCACCCATTCTGATGCCTCCTATTCCAGGAAAACCACTCCTGCTATATATCTCAACCACATGTATTGCATTGGGGGAATTACTGGTTGAACATGATGAGTTCTCTAAAGAGTGTGCAATCTACTATATCAGCTTAACAATGGCGGGTTAGAAACTCAACTATTCCCCAATGGAAAAAGCTTTCCTAGCAGTTGTCTTTAGTTCACAAAAGCTTTGTCACTACATGCTCAGTCACCCCATTAAGCTAATATCAAAAGTTCACCCACTCAAGTATCTGTTATCCAAAACTTCTTTAATTGGCCGCATGGCCAAGTGGGTCATGTTACTGAGTGAGTTTGACATAGAGTATGTGGATTGTAAGGAAATGAAGGGAAAAGTGATAGTAGATTAGTTGGTTGATGCTCCTTTGGTGGATGCATATCCGTTAGTAGCCGAGTTTCCTGATGAAGGGGTCTTTACAGTTGCAAAAATAGATACATGGACGCTCTTCTTTGATGGGTCATATACACATAATGGAGTTGGTGCAGATGTCCTATTGGTCACTCCTCAAGGTGATTATATCCAAAGTCATTCAGACTAGCATTTCCATGTACAAACAACATCATAGAATATGAAGCTCTAATCATTGGCCTAAGAATCACAATCCAATGAAATATCACCCATCTATGTGTCTTTGGTGATTCTCAACTGATAATCAAACAGGTCAATAATGAGTTTCAAACCAAAGATGACAAGCTTTTTCCTTACAAAGCATGGTGGATGACTTCAAGAAATATTTCACCTATATCCAATTTGAATAGATTCCCAGAGTCCAGAACAAGGAAACAGATGCTATGGCTATGATTGTTTCCCTCATCGACATGCCTAAAGATCAAACATATTGTGAATTCCTTGTTGAATTACTACTAATCCAAGCATAATATGATGTCCTTGATAATGAAATGGTGTGCAATATCGTAGGCCCTGAATCACCCTGGTACCATGAAATTTATACCTACCTCTACGACAACATTCTACCACTTGACCTTACTTGAAATCAACGCAAATCATTTATTCAACACACTTCCCGCTATATCATTGTAGGAGACACACTTTATTGTAGGGGGTATGATGGAACTCTCCCTCAGTGTCTCAACGAATCAAAATCCTGCGTTGCATTAAACAAGGTACATAGTGGTGTCTGTGGGTCTCACTCCAATGGAATGGCCTTAGCAAAGAAGATTCTAAGAGCAGGATACTACTGGCCCACTATGAAACATGATGCCTGTGAATTCGTAAAGAAATGTCTACCATGCCAACAACATGCATATTTGATCCATGCTCCTGCACAAGACTTGAAACCTATCATTGCTCCATGGCCTTTTTCACAATGGGGTTTTGAATTAATTAGAAATATTTATCCTCCATCATCCGATGGCCATATCTTCATCATCACAGCTATTGAATACTTTACCAAGTGGGTGGAAACAATTCCACTCTCCCAAATCATGGGTATTCAAATCTCCAAATTCACCCTTTTCCATATTTTCTATAGATATGAAATTCCCTCCACCATTATCACTGAAAATGGTAAGCCATTCAAAAATCAGTACATGAAAGCCCTTTGCGAGACATACCATATCCAACATGGTTGTTCCACTCCATATTATCCACAAGGTAATGTTCAAGCTAAAGCGACCAACAAAACTCTTATCAAAATCCTTAAAAAGGTTGTCAACAATACTGTTCAAGATTGGAACCTTCATTTTAATCCTTCCCTATGGGCATACTGTACACCCATCCGCACTCCCATTAGTGCTACCCCATATTCTCTCATTTATGGCACCGATGCTACCTTTCCAATTGAGGTTGAGATCCCATCACTTCAAATCTCTCTGAAGAATCTCATCAGTGATGAAGATGCTCGAGTCACATGGTTATGTCAATTGGAACTCCTAGATGAAAAGCACATCAAGGCTTACAATCATCTCCAAGCATATCAACATCATCTTAGGAGAAGCTACAATAAGAAGGTTCATCCCCACCAATTCAACATTGGTGATCTAGTCCTTAAGGAGAATCAACACACCTAGCAAGATCGAGACAAGAAGGGAAAGTTTGAAGCAAATTGGTTGGTTCCATATGTTTTCATAGCTAAATATGGTTCTGGGGCTTATTGGCTTGCTACGCTTGGAGGGGAACCCTTGGAAGAGCCCATCAACATCATGCACTTGAAGAGGTTCTACACCTAAGTCAGCTAGGTTATCCTATCCTAAAAAATACCAAAAAAGGTAAAAAATCAACAAAAAGACAAAAAAATCAAAAATTCAAAAAAATCCAAAAATAGTAAAGAGAAATAATCCATCCTATGGTGAAAACCACCCTTGGTGGCACCTTGGATAAGTATGTTTGGTGAAAACTTGGCAATAGGTGCTATTCATAGAGGGCTTAATCATTATCTACCTTGCATCCTAATTACTTTATGCTTCCCTCCATCCTATCGACATATCCTATCCGCACATCCTATCAATCCCATCCTCCCATTGACATCCTGTCATCTGTCACTTGGTATATTTTGGTTGAGCATTGGATGATTCAAATCAGCTATCCAAAGTATTGAGCTTTTATCCTAAATCTAAGCTTTTTGTCGCCTATACATCGGTGTCATTTGTCGATCTCGGGTCCTCATCTAGGATCTTTCATCGTGTCAGTCATCATTAGGTCTTATGTCATATTTTGTCCCTTTTGTTGAACTATGTTTCCCCTGCACTTTCATGCAGGCAAGGCCAATCATTTGATTAGCCCTTGGGGAATTTGTCCATCCAATCATAGTCATCCATCGAGGTCTCCATTGTCCTCTTTCTAATTTTATCCATGGTCAGTCATTAGTCTTTTATCAAAGTACAAGGGCTCTGCACTTTCATGTAGGTAAGGCTAATCTTTGATTAGCCCCTTGCCCCTAGGTCTGTAGGGTGTGTCTTATTGTCATGTCGTGTCGTAAGGTGTGTCCCTACCTAATTGGTTCTAAACAAGAAAAATCCATTCGTATCATGAGGTCCAATCAGTTTCGAGTATCCTGAGTCATGTCAATCATCTAATCTATCGTCCATCCTTGGTCTTAACTGGATGTATCCTTCCTAAATCAGACCGCATCAATCCCATTCACCCTTTTGATCCTATGGCAAAGGACATTTGAAATTTATTGTGATCTTTTGATGCTTTTGGCGTTTGTTTATCATTTGAGCTCCCTATTGTACCTCGTTAGGGTTGCCACAATCCCTCATATCATGGTATGCTTTGACTAGTAAACATAGCGGTATATCTTGATCTTTTTTCTATTCTTTTCTTCTTGGTTGTCCCGCATAGTACCCACCAAGATCCCCGTGGTCTTGTGTTACACTGGGGAATCCTTTGTGCTTTTGGTTATCCCAATACCTGGCCCAACCAAAGCCCTTGGCTCTGGAGTGTTGGGATAGCCTCCTTGTTTGCTGTGTTTGTTTTATGCATTTTACACTAATATGCCTTGGTTCCTCATATCCCAACGTATTGTGTCTTATGCTATAGCAAAAATCAGTGCTCCTAAAATGGAAAATGACATTAGGATTTCACTTCATCTATCATCCCATTGCATTGCATTTATCCCCATCCATTCTTTCCCAAGTCTATGGTTAGTGATTTTTGGTTGTGCAAATGTTCTTCTCTCACCTTTTCTTCCTATCAGGATTCCTATGGTTTTTGATAGGTGCATTATCATACCCATTATCATTCCTCTCACTATTCGATACATTGTCACACCTATCATTGTTCACTTAGGTCTATTATCCATTGCATTATCACTTTTCACATTCATTTTAAGTTGTTTAGATTAATCTAGATTGGTTATTCTAAGCATCTTAATTTCATTCCATTTCATTATCATTTCATTGCATTATCACTTTTCATCATCATTTTAAGTTGTTTAGATTAATCGAGTTTGGTTATTCTAAGCATCTTAAGTTCATTTCATATCATTTTCATCTCATTGCATTATCATTTTCACATTCATTTTATGTTGTTTAGATTGATCTAGATTGGTTATTGTAAGCATCTTAAGTTTATTCCATTTCATTATCATTTCATTGCATTATCACTTTTCATTATCATTTTAAGTTGTCTAGATTAATCTAGTTTGGTTATTCTAAGCATCTTAAGTTCCTTTCATATCATTTTTATCTCATTGCATTATCATTTTCACATTCATTTTAAGTTGTTTAGATTGATCTAGATTGGTTATTCTAAGCATCTTAAGTTCATTCCATTTCATTATCATTCACTACATATATTGCATTACATTACATTTATCACATCCATCCATAACATGATCACATATGCATACATCATATTTTCCATCAATTGCATCTGCATTTTCATATCATGTCATACATAATTATCCATACCACATTCATCATCATGTCATATCTCATGCACATACATAATAAATCACATTAGCATCGCCACCTGCAATACATCATTAGTATCACATCCACATCATATATCATAAAATCATAAATCATCCATCACATCCTACATCCAAAAGCGTTAGACATAATGCATTCTATCCATAACATTCACATAAACATAAGCATAAATAATCATCATCACATGCATACCTCATTTTCACCAGCATAAACATAAACATAATAAGCATCCATGACATCCCATAATAACCACATAGTGTTGATAATGTCCATTGCATATCATATATATCTCAAAAAATATATAGTGTCTACCACATGTCCATCATAGTCCATAATAAAGATCATGAAAGTCCACAACAAGTCCATAATAACATAACATGTCCATTGAAATCCATCAAATAACGGTACAAGTACAAAGCTCTCATCAAGTACAACCATCAAAATTCAATTTTATCCACCCTCTCTATGAATATTTCTATTTAGTATGTTTCCTAATAAATGACTTTTCAAAATCTATATTAAAAATATATCCTTAGAGATGTCCCAAAATTTGCTAATCCTCACCTCATGTATAGTAGGAAACCTTTTAGATTTATCCATCTTTACAATATTCACATTTTCTTGAATGACATTACAAATAACTTGAGCAATAGATAGAGCATCCCTAATAGTATCATGAAAAATTCTATTGTTTCTTTGTTTCTTAATCTCCTAGAAAATATGAATAGGGGATTGCTTCCATAAGTCTCTAGGAATAGGATGAGAGAAAGAGGATGATCCATTCCAAAAAATGAGAAAAGATCTAAGATCAAGAGGCATAGTCTAGAGAATTTTTAGATTGTTACAAAATATTTTTAGAAATCCCTTGCATAAGTACTATTAGCAAGAAATCTAAGGGATACCGATTATAGAGTTGTGTACCCAAAAGATCTCTGCTAGTTATATTTTGTAACCTTGGAGTTGATCCTATTGAAGCAAAACAAGATGGTATTCCAAATCCAAGATTAGTTATAAATTAAAATAAAATAGCATACACTCATAAGATAAATAAAAATTTAGAGTCCTTTATATTCATTATATCAATAATCATTCATTATATTCCTTATATCTCTATTATAATCAATACTCTATATCCTTCGCTTACTATATTACTATCCTCTATTGGTGAATAGATCTTCCTATATACTTATAGTTATAATATGAGATGTGTCCCTTAGATAGTATCCCTAGAGTATATTCTATCTTCCTAAACTCATATTCCAAAATATTCTTTTTGGTTAGATATTACGTATCTCCAGACCAGTGTCTATACACTATTTTCTGGCTAACATCATCCCCTCTTCAAAACCTTGACTTGTCCTCAAGTAAACATTTCTTAGAATCTTGATGGTAATGTTTTATTCTTGCTCCATTGACATAACATCATAGGATTGTTACATCCAATGTTTCTAACCTTATTGCTCTAGAATCCAAAATGTCATTAATTTTGTATGGTCATAACCAATTGACTTTAAGTTTTTCTTGCTTTTTAAACTTCTTGTTGTATAATAAAATTATCTCCAATGCTAAAAGTATTTTTTCCTCAGGTTTCTATTGTGCCAGGCTTTCTACCATAAGTGTTTTTCCTACAAGTGTGATTAGGCCAATTACCTTGCTTCATATAATTTTTCTAACTCTTATAGCCTTTGTTTGACATATTTTTCCTTAGCGAACCTTAAGGTGAGGGCTGTATGGAGGTTGTTGACTATGAAATTAATCGGTAAGATAACTTCCATGCCATAGATCAAATAAAAATGTGTATATGATGTGGCTCTTTTATAGGTTGTCTAGTAAACCTAAAGTACTGTTAGTATCATAATATCCAATCATTTCTATTTGCATTGCACATTTTGGTAAGAGTGGTTCCAAGGATCTTATTCAATACTTCACCTGTACCATTTGCTTGTGGGTGGTAGGGGTTGCTCTGATTATGTGTAATCATGAAGTTTTCTAGTAACTCCTTTATAGTATTATTAATAAAGTGTTTTACTTGATCACTTGTGATACTTAAGAGACAATCAAATCTTGCAATGATATTGTGATATAGGAATTTAAAAGCAATATAGGTAGTGCAATATTTGGTTGGTTCTACTTTTGCCCATTTGATTAGGTATTCGATACCGGTAATGATAAATATTGCTTTAGATAATTTTTTCAGAGGGTCAATAGGGCCAATGAAATCAATTGCACATTTTTTGAAGGGTTTTTGTGCTAAGACTGGTTGGAGAGGTATTTTGTCACATTTCGTGGGGAATTTTTTTATTTAGAAAATATCACAATTCTTGGCACACTCTTTGTTGTCCTTGTATATGCTGGGCCATCATAATCCGAATAATAAAATATTTTAGGCTATAGCATCTCCATTGTTCTGCTATTCTCTCATTTTTTTCTCTAATAATCTACATTCTTTTGTGCTCATAAATGACTCTCTGTAGTACATCATCTTTTCCTTTCTTATAAAGGGCTCCTTCAAGCAGGCTAAATGGTAATGATTTCGTCAACATTAGTTGTCTGTCATTGTTAGTGTGAATGGGGTTATTTCCTAACTAGTTCCTAGTGAGGACCTATTCACATCATTAATAAGTTTACTTAGGAGTTAGTTTCCTAGGTGGCATTGTAGAAACTAGTATTTAATGGGTCTATGTCTCATTAATTAGCTTGTAGTTATCTAGGCATTTAATATTTCACTCATGCATTTAAAATTATGAATTAGGCATTTAATGTTTGCAACTAAGGTGGTTATCCAACCTCCTTTCACCTTGCTTGTATAAGCAAGGCTCTTGTAAATTTGTAAATCATCTCAATGCATTCTAGATCATCACTTGATCATATTGTCTTCTTGCTCATGTTGCAACAATTTCTTGTATAGATGGTTTCTTTCATGGTTTGATCCTTTGAAGTGTGCGCAACTTCATTTGGGCTATCGTTCATTCATATTTCCAACATGGTAGTTAGAGCATAGGCCATGCAAATTCCATCTCAAATTAGAAAGTTGAACTGAGGAGATTTTAATTATAGGTTGGAGGGTTTGCATTTCGAGCTAGTTGTCATCATCTGGGAGGTAGCTGATTTTTGGAGTAGATTGGGTTAGATCTAACACTTCCATTGCGTACGAAAGGCCCAAAACCCCCCATTTTCATATAAAATACTTCATATTTTGAAGTAAATTTATTTTTGGAAAATTTTCAAAAATTTCGAGTGACTGTAATTTGACGGCCAAATGACCATCACAGAAGCCCCCTCATGTCTTAATTAGGAATTTTTCTTAAAATTGTAATAAATTTTGACTCAGATATCAGATTTTTGAAAATGAGATACCATCAAAAAGTTGGTTCTAAGCACTTTCCAGTGGTGTAAGTATTATTATCATATTTATTCG
>VDFB02000009.1:22601175-22616753 GCA_007258455.2 Sequoia sempervirens | reverse complement strand
TCCTCCACCACCTCTACCTCTACCTCTACCACTACCTCTACCACATTGGGCAAGTCTAGGAGGCATTTTGATCTCAACCCACACTCATGGGCCTTGTTGTAAATTGTCTCCCTTCGGCACTCATTTACAAACTCAAGACAACCTGCTCTGATACCACTTGATGAAGGGTACTCCCCTTACCGCCTTAGCCTCACAACAACAACACAGATAGCACAACCAATATACAAGAAGAAAACAAAGATATTTTATTACTACTGAAATGGAAAAAAAATTATAGCATTACATGGGCTTTGATTACAAAATCATCGGTCAAATATGTAGACTAGGGCCTTCAAAGTCTACTCCATGATATCGTAACCCACATCCTATTCCCCGCCTCATACTTCTCCTTCTAGTCGGTTTATCCTATTGACATTCTTTCCCCCATTGTTGCCTTAGTACTGCCATAGTTGTCCAGTGAACATCATGCCCTAAACTTGTGCGTTTGCACCATGAAAACCACCTTCAAACCCATGCTTCATCGTTAGATCAACATCATTCACTTTAGGGTTTATAATCGCCTTTAATCCTCTTTTTAAAGTGTTGTCCAAAAATCACATTGATTCACAACAAAGATGTGAAATCAATGGATCACAATGGAACATGTGTCGCCACCTATTTGATCATCCTTTTCCATTAGTTGATACATGTCACAAAACTCCATCACCATTACTTTCTTATCAGGTCCCACCAAGGTCTTCGCCAATGTTCACAATCTTCACAATGTACCTCGTAGCCACGTGGCATAGTCTCGCTAGCCCACGAGGTCAAACAGAATCAATTCCTTCATTTGGTGGGATGACAGGCTATTGCCACCTTTCCTTCTCTCAGTTGTCGAGGATCAGGAATCCCACATTCTTCATACCACACCGACAAGCACACAAGATCATCAAAAGTCGAAAACCACACATACCGCATACCAGACTTCAAGCCTTCCTAATGATTCATGAACACCGACACCTTTTCAAGAATCAGGGTTTGGCTTTCCCACATACTCCTTACTCCATACCCATCAAGTAAGACGCAAGCCAAAGCTCTGACTCGCAATGCCCAAAATTTTTCCTACACTAACTTCTTCCCTTTTGAATGTCGAGGTGTGGAGTTTTGTCCTGCGTCTTACATTTGTTAGCAATTAAGTTAAGGTGCAAGCTTTAACACCAAAGTGTGACACCCAACCTTGACAAACTCTTTGGCAAGTGATAAGAGATAACCTTGAGTCCTAAAGCCTAAACTCCTACAAACCTCCATACTCAGCAAACTCAAGCCAATTCAGCCCTTATTGAAAAGAAACAACACAGATATTTTTGGTTGATGCAAGATTGCTCTTACACCCTGGATGCTCCTACATAATGCTACCATTTTTTTTCATCAACTCAAACAATATCAAACTTAATCAACTAAACATCTTTCATATAGATTAGAAGTGCTAACTTCAAAACTTCTCAATTCACCATGGTGGCATCAACTCACATTTCCACTTATATGCTTACACATAGGAGTTTTAAACTCCTAAGATTAAATTCATTCCTAGACCTAAACCTAAGCCTCGGGGATTTATTCTTGATGAATCTACCTACATATCCCTTCGTAAGAAATTAGAAGCTTCATTCTCTCTCCTCCTGTATGAGATCTTTGATCTCACCTTTAAACCATGATCATTAAGCATAAGCTATCAAATTAGCCAATTATAATATAATGATATCAACTCGCCATCAAGTTTCAATTTCATACCCAAACATTACCAATCAGTAGTGTGCAAACATACACAATACATAAGGGGTCATATCTTTCTATAATCCCCCAATTCCCATAAGGAGAGACTTGAGCATACATCATATATACACAAGGTGACTAGCTCATATACATCACATATACGTAGTGATTGGTCCCAACATACATCACATATACATGGTGAATAGCTCCAATATATGTCGCATATACACAATGACTAGTTCCAACATATGTCACATATACACCATGACTAGCTCTAGCATACGCCACATATACATAGTGACTAGCTCTAGCATACGCCACATATACATGATGGCTAGCTCCATCATACATCATAAATACCCAATGACTAGTTCCAACATGTCATATATACACAATGACTATCTCATTCATACATCACAAGTACATTAGTGATGGGCTCATATATGTACATAAGTGTTGGAAATAGGTTGCCATTAAATTGCAAATCCTAAACATTAATTATTTCATGTATCTCCTTGATTCTTGGAATGTGTTCAACAACACTAAGATTATTGTGAGATTAATATTTGATGAAATAATCATGATTATTGACATTTGTAATTAATTATAAATGTAAGAAGCATGTGAGGGCGTCCATATTGAGTTTCTAAATAATAGGGACACATGGGACACTCACATGGTAAGGTGAAACTCACCTTGTGTCCAGTTAACTATACGGAGTAACAGTTAACACTTTTGAATGCATGTAAAGATCCTAGGAGTTAGGATTTGATGTTTGCATGCTTGAAGTTCGGTTCGCTAAGTTCAGTTCAGATCAGTTCGGCCAGTCACCGCCGTAATCGCCTCAGTTCGCTTAGTCTCGGGCTAGTTCACCATTGCCCGTTCCGGGCCTTAGTTCGGCTTATCTTCGCCAGATGCATGTTAAGCTATTTTGAGCGTAATGTAGTTAGCTTCAGTTAACTTACAGAATGCATGGCTAAATAACATTGAGTTGTATGACAGATAATAGGGACTACCTCCAGTTAACAAGGGATGACCATTCTTTGGAAATGGTGTTGAGTAAATGTTTTAGTTAACTAGAAATCACTGGGAGCCAACTTGGGTGCCGAATATGCTTTCTTGGATTTACCTCTCATGCATGATAAGATATTGAAGGCTCCGCTTAAGTAGCTTACTTAAGGGCTTCATCTTTGAGGAATAGCTTTGGAATTATCACCGAAGTGAAGGAGAAGTTGTAGCTTCAGTTTGGGACACCCAAATGCATGATGCACATGTTGTAAGCTTTAGTCTTCACTGAATAACTCTACTTGAAGGAATATGGCGTACCTTTTCAAGGGCTTGAGCTTATGCATTGTAATGATCACCATTTGGAAATTACAATGTTGTATATTGGCTCTATATCTCATTCAAGTTGAATAGAGTTTTGATAATTGTTATTGCAGGTGTGAAGAAGATTGGAAAAGACAGAAGAAGCATTCTCAAGCAAGAATTGGAGCTATTGTAATTTAGAGTTTGAATAATAGAATAATTCTTGGTGGAGTTTTTTCCCAAAAGGGTTTCTCCACTTATATCTTGTGTGATCCTTCTATTATCCTGTCTAGTTCTTCTAAATAATTCTCTCTACATTCTACAATAGTAAAATGGATTAATCAAGATAATCATCCACAAAGAATTTATGTAACAAAGAAAAGACTTACTTAGAACAGCAATTTTGAAGTTTTACAGAGTATTAAGCTAAGAAAACACCTCATTTTTCAACATTTGGTATCAGAGCTGAGGTTGGGTAGAGTATTGGGACGCCTTTCTCTTAAAGTTTGAAGGATTTATTGGCTTAGTGGGAGCTCTTATTATTTTGGTAATTTGCTGATTTTTGGAATTAAGTTTTTTTTACAATGAATTCAAGATTAGATATTGAAAAGTTCAATGGTTCTAACTATGAAATGTGGAAATTAAAAATGGAAGATCTTCTTGAAGAAAGAGATCAATGGTTAGTGGTTAATAATGAGACAAAGACACCTACAACTATGTCAGATGAAGATTGGGCTAAGTTAGATAAAAAGGCAAGAGGAACAATTAGATTGTGTCTTGCTGATGCTGTTCTTTTAAATGTTTCAGTGGAAACCAGTGCATATAAATTGTGGAAAAGAATAGGAGACATTTATCAAACAAAGAGTCTAACAAATAAGTTGTATCTGAAAAGGCAATTATATTCATTGAAAATGAAAGATGGTGATTCAGTAGCACAACATTTAAATGCTTTCAATTTAATTCTCAGTCAGTTAGCATCGTAGATGTAAAGCTTGAGGATGAGGATAAGTGCATTTTATTGCTTTGCTCTTTACCAAATTCTTGGGAAAACCTAATAGTTGCAATTAGTGGTAATGGTGTAGATCCAAAGATGGACAAGATTATTCCTACTCTCCTATCAGAGGAGATGAGGAGGAAATCTAAAACTGGCTCCCAAGATGCCTTGTTTGTAAGAGGTAGGCCTAAAGAGAAGGAATCTAAAGCAGACAAGAAAGGAAAGGGTAAGTCTAAAGGACGGTCAAAAGCCCCTGGTAAGAGTAAGGTAAAGTGCTGGAATTGCGGAAAACCTGGACATATTAAAAAGGATTGTAAGAGCAAGAAGAAGAGTATTGATGCTTCTACAGAAAAATCCGATGACAGTAATGATGCATTAGTCATTTCTTCTAATACTATTGTTGATAACTCTTGGCTTCTTGATTCAGGTTGCTCCTATCATATGACTCCTAGAAAGGAGTGGTTCTCTAAATATACTGCATATGATGGAGGAGATGTCTTCTTTGGAGACAACAACACAACAAAAGTTGTTGGCAAAGGAGAGGTAAAATTGTGTTTCAGTGATGGTAGTGTTAATACACTTAATGATGTTTTACATATTCCAGGACTTGCAAGGAATCTACTTTATGTCTCTAAGTTTAATGATTCTAGAATGCATGTGACATTTGACAAAGGTGGTTGCAGATTGGTGAAAGGGAATATGGTGGTTGCTAAAGGATCTCGGATTGGGACTTTGTTTAAGCTGAATACCTCCAATGTAAATATTTTATCAAATGTAACTGAAGCTGAAAATACATGTATGCTATGGCACCATAGATTGGGCCATATAGGTGAAAAAGGTCTTAGGACCATTCTTAATAAAAATTTGGTTGACGGTATTCCTAATTATGATATTGGCAAAAATGACTTTTGTGAGCACTGTGTGTTTGGAAAGCAATCTAGATCTAAATTTCCTAGTGGTACAAATAGAGCTAAAAGATTATTAGAGATTATTCACTCAGATGTAATGGGTCCTGTGGATATTGACTCTATTGGAAAATCTAGATACTATGTCACATTTATTGATGATGTCTCAAGATACACTTGGATATATTTTATGCATAACAAATCTGATGTGTTTAATAAGTTTAAGGAATTTAAGGCTTTGGTTGAGAAACAATCAGATTATAAGATAAAAGTGTTGAGATCAGATAATGGTGGTGAGTATTGTTCTAAGGAATTTGATGATTATTGTAAGCATGCAGGAATAGTGAGACAGAAAACTACTCCATATACACCTCAACAAAATGGAGTAGCAGAAAGGATGAACCAACCTTAATGGAAAGAGCTAGGAGTATGTTAAGTAGTGCTAAGCTTGAACGGTCCTTATGGGCTGAAGCGGTATGTACTTCTTGTTATTTAATCAATAGATCCCCTAGTTCATCTATTGAAGATAAAACTCCTTATGAGATGTGGTTAGGTAAGAAACCTAGTGTTGCACATTTAAGGATCTTTGGTTGTGAGGCTTTTGTTCACGTGCCTCAAGAAAAGCAATCTAAATTGGATCCTAAAGCACAAAAATGCATATTCATAGGTTATGGTGAAAATGTAAAAGGTTACAAGCTTTGGAATCCACTAACAAGAAAAGTTTCTTTATCTAGAGATGTTATTTTCAGGGAATTTAGAGCTTATTTAGAAGAAGAAAAACCAAAGGAAAAGGATAATTCTCGAACAGTGCATTTTGAGACAAATACAGAGAAGCAACAAGATGCACATGTTGAAGAACAAGTGAATGAATCTCAAGAAGAGAGTTCAGAGAGTTCTTCTGAAATAGAGGCTCAAGATGAGCATATTGAGGAACCAGAAGAAACTCCTTTAAGGAGATCCACAAGACAACGGAATCTCGTTGATAGGTATAGCCCACCTAATTTTCGTTGTATTTTTGCTTTAATGAGTACTAATGATGAACCTAGTTCTTACAGGGAAGCTTTGTCCTCAAACGAGAATAAGCTTTGGTCACAAGCTATGCATGAGGAAATGGAATCCTTGGATACTTGTGACACATGGGATCTTGAGAGTTTTCCCAAAGATAGAAAGGCCATTGGTTGTAAATGGATCTTTAAAAAGAAGATTGGTGCAGATGGTAATCTTGAAAGGTACAAGGCTAGATTAGTAGCCAAGGGCTACTCCCAGAGAGAGGGAGTTGAATTTAATGAAATCTTCTCTCCTATTGCTAAATTAACTTCTATTAGATTCTTCTTATCTATTGTTGCTACTTATGATTTTGAAATTGAGAAAATGGATGTGAAAACTGCTTTTTTGCATGGGAATCTTGATGAGGAGATTTATATGAAGCAACTTGAAGGTTTTGTTGTAAAAGGAAAAGAAGAATTGGTTTGCAGGTTAAAAAGATCTTTATATGGATTGAAACAGTCACCGAGAATGTGGTACCAGAAGTTTGATGCTTTCGCATTAAAAATTGGTTTTGTTAGGAGTGAGGAAGATCATTGTGTTTATATAAAAATTATTGATGATCAGCTTTTAATTATTATCTTGTATGTTGATGACATGTTGTTTATTGGTAACAGCAAGGTAATGATCAGAGAATTGAAAGCACAACTCTCAAGCACATTTCAGATGAAAGATCTAGGGGCTGCAAAATATATCCTCGGTATGGAGATCTGTAGAGATAGAGGTAACAGAAAGCTTTGCTTAAGTCAGAGTAATTATGTTGATACTATTTTGAAAAGATTTAACATGCAGGACAGTAAACCGGTTAATATTCCTTTACCAGTTGGCATGAAGTTAAGTTTAGATATGAGTCCTAAATCTGATTTTGATTTTGAGGAAATGTCTGAAATTCCGTATGCTAATGCAATTGGTAGTTTAATGTATGCAATGGTTTGTACAAGACCAGATATAGCACAAGCAATTGGAGTTCTTAGTAGGTTTATGTCTAACCCTGGTAAAGAACATTGGACATATGTTAAGAGGGTATTTAGATATTTACGAGGGACTTCAGATTACTGTTTAGTTTATCATGGTTCAAATAATATTGATATTATGAATAGATCATTGGACATACAGGGGTTTGTTGATTCAGATTGGGCAGGAGATCTGGACAGTCAGAGGTCGACAAGTGGTTATGTTTACACTTTGTTTGGAGCTGCGGTTAGTTGGATGAGTAAGAGGTAGCCCACGGTTGCTTTTTCCACCACAGAAGCAGAGTACATGGCTGCCACACATGCCTCGAAAGAGGGAATTTGGTTACAGAGGCTTGGGTCAGGTATTGGTTTTAATTGCAAGCAAGTTAGGCTTGAATGTGATAGTCAGAGTGCTATTTGTTTAGCCAAAAATCCTATGTATCATGCTCATACTAAACATGTAGATGTTCAGTATCACTTTGTGCGAGAAATGGTTGAGAGTGGGAAAGTATTAATTGAAAAAGTTGACACTTTAATTAATGTTGCAGATTATCTTACGAAGCCAATTCCTACAGATAAGTTCTTGTGGTGCAGGAAGGCTATTGGCCTTGAGTCTTGTACTTGATTTAAATTTATTATTTCTTGTTTAGAATAATTTCAATGTATAATGTCAAGTGGGAGAATGTTGGAAATAGGTTGCCATTAAATTGCAAATCCTAAACATTAATTATTTCATGTATCTCCTTGATTCTTGGAATGTGTTCAACAACACGAAGATTATTGTGAGATTAATATTTGATGAAATAATCATGATTATTGACATTTGTAATTAATTCTAAATGTAAGAAGCATGTGATGGCGTCCATATTGAGTTCCTAAATAATAGGGACACATGGGACACTCACATGGTAAGGTGAAACTCACCTTGTGTCCAGTTAACTATACGGAGTAACAGTTAACACTTCTGAATGCATGTAAAGATCCTAGGAGTTAGGATTTGATGTTTGCATGCTTGAAGTTCGATTAAAGTTCAGTTAAGTTGATTCGAATCGAGTTGAATCGATTCGATTCGATTCGATTCAGTCAGTTGATTCGATTCGATTCGGTTTAGTTCGATTTGATTCAGTTGATTGATTCGGTTGATTCGTTGATTCGAGATTCGATTCGATTCGGTTCGATTCGATTGATTATCTTGATTGCATGCATGTTAGTTATTTTGAGTTGCATGTAGTTAGCTTCGATTAACTTGAATGCATGGCTAAATAACATTGAGTTGTATGACAGATAACAGGGACTACCTCCAGTTAACAAGGGATGACCATTCTTTGGAATGGTGTTGAGTAAATGTTTAGTTAACTATAAAGCACTTGAAGCCAACTTGGGCGCCCAAGATGCTTTATTGATTAACTCCAATGCATGTTAAGATATTTTTGATGGCTCAGTTAAGTAGCTTTAATTGTGGGCGCCATCTTTGAGGAATAGCTTTGGAATTATCACCGAAGTGAAGGAGAAGTTGTAGCTTCAGTTTGGGACACCCAAATGCATGATGCACATGTTGTAAGCTTTAGTCTTCACTGAATAACTCTACTTGAAGGAATATGGCATACCTTTTCAAGGGCTTGAGCTTATGCATTGTAATGATCACCATTTGGAGATTACAAGGTTGCATATTGTCTCTTTATCTGATTCAAGTTGAATAGAGTTTTCAGATTGGTTATTGCAGGTGTGAAGAAGATTGGTAAAGACAAAAGAAGCATTCTCAAGCAAGAATTGGAGCTATTGTAATTCAGAGTTTGAATAATAGAATAATTCTTGGTGGAGTTTTCCTGAAAGGGTTTCTCCACGGTATATCTTGTGTGATCCTTCTATTATCCTGTCTAGTTCTTCTAAATAATTATCTCTACATTCTACAACAGTAAAATGGATTAATCAAGATAATCATCCACAAAGAATTTATCTAACAAAGAAAAGACTTACTTAGAACAGCAATTTTGAAGTTTTACAAAGTATTAAGCTAAGAAAACACCTCATTTTTCAACAATAAGTACAATAGTGTTTGGCTCATACATATCGCATATACAACAATGGTTGAAAAACATATTCACATTGGCTAACATACACTTTCCCTTAGTGCATCCAAGATAGAAAAGGAATTATGGTGCATGGTGTACTACATCATGGGTCCCATCGTTTTCCCCAATCTTCTACACCATCAAAAAATTGGGAAGAGGATTCAGTGCATCCCATTCTACATTGAGTGTCCACCCTCAACTCAACAGGTTCAAGTATACCATTTCCACATTAAGATATGCCAAAACTATACTATGAGGTTGGTCCAACTATTACCTACCTATTCTTCATTAAAAATTATCATCCATATAGTCCATTAGACGGCTACGCAACAAAGGACAGTCATCAATGGCATAGTATGCTCCTTGACTACTATCAATCTCGAGCATCATAGTACTACTCCTTGACTACTGTCAATCTCGAGCATCATAGTACTACTCTGTGACTATTGTCAACCTTGAGAATCATTAGTACTACTCTTTGACTACTATCAATCTTGAGCATAAATGTACTGCTCCTTGACTACTATCAATCTTGAGCATCATAGTATTGCTCCTTGTCTCATGCTTGGCACTATAACTAGAAGATAGGTCCCTAACTTAGAGTAAAAATATCACAATCAACTAAATTAGAAGCCTATACATAGTCTCATAAATTTGAGATTAATTTTCATGTCACATAAAATAAATCACATAGAACCAACACGATACAAGACCAACTCAACATGTAACCACTACCGAGTAGTCCAATGCATTCCCTTCATTTGGCTTACTATTCAATAACACGTTATGTATTAAATACAAGTTATGAGGTTTTCTTAACTCTTTCATAACCATCTAATACCCATTTCAACCTTATCTTAAGCCTACTAAAGAGAGAAGGTCAACCAATTAGGAACAACCCCCAAATCTGGGAGTTATCCCCCCTAGACCCTCCACCTATGGACTTGAAGTCATAGAAGCATCCTTTTCCCAAGGACCATCTATGTGCCCACTTCCAAATGGATCAAAGTGACACGTAGTTCGCCTCACAAGGTATCTCAAAGGGCCTACACATGGGTTCCAATAACCAAGGTTTTATTTCCCTTCAAATAATAATAGTTGACAGTAGTTAGGAAATCATAAGTTCACCATTTGTTAACCCATATTATGACACTTCCTTTAAGGATATCAATGTCTTTAATCAAACTCTACCCAGTATTATTCATAACCTCACCTGAACATCCCAAGGTTTGGCTTATCAACATAGGGGCTAAGCTTCAACATGAAATTACATTGGTTTACCCAAACACATAGGAAAACACTTCTATTCTAAATTCACATAATAAATTAACTATAGAGGGTGTTATATTCAAGGGGTCAATCCATATCTAGTGATCATTGAAAGCCTTTTTCCCAATATCTAAATACCATTCTAGAATCATATAGCATGTCTTATTATTTCATTAAGCAAGAAGGATAAATTGATATATTAAAGGAAATTATTACCCATATTGCCACAACAAATGGTCCATGATTAGATGCATCTTGATATCTTCTCAATATAATGCTACATCTAATATTTCCAATATCACAAGTACCAAAAGCCTCATAGTTCTTACAACATACGTGTATCCTTGCCTTAGCCATGATTCCTACATACCATAATTTGATACAACAATAGTGCCCCTTAGTTCCCATGATAGTTCCTCTATCGAGGCTATTGTACTTAAAAGGTCAATAGACATCGTATAGTCACACTATTGATATGATGCAAAAATAATGCAAAAGCCTCAATAAGGATCCCAATGGGGTCCAACTTAAAAACGTTTCAATGATATTGAGTATCATAATAATATATATGACATCATCCTACTAAATCCACATAAATCCCTTTTGAATTTCAAAGACATATGTCAATGTTTACAAATTTGTGTTAAGCATGATCATTGTTTGAGTCATGCTCTAGATAATTGGCAACACTAGGCTCATTGCATCTTCATATAAGGATATACACTCCATAATATTAGTGGTAATAATATTCTTAATATTCTAGTTCATTTTCCTTAATGTGTATCCCATTATTTGAACAATAGCTTGGTTCTTGGACTAGATAATTTTTGTACTTGACATTTATAAGTAAATACTTATTGTAATTGTAGATATTGAATAACATGGTAGGATATCAACCATATCATTATATTTTCCTTGATATAATAACCAAATATAGGGAACTCATGTATAAATATCATCCATTAATCTTATAGCTGGGCTTATTGAATAAAACTTCATATCATATGCCATTGTCATAGTACTTAAAACTATTGTCTTCAAGAAAAGTGCACCAAGTAAATTATAGTGCATTGTCCAATTATAAGAAGGCATACAAAAGTAATGATAAACTTGTTTAAAATATTATTAATACCAAAGCCATACTCAAGATAGGTGAAAGCATTATGTTTGTTAAGTCATCATATAAAGATATACCATTACTAAGAATAATAATACTATTTACCTTATTTTTAACTATTATATGGTGTAAATCAGTGTTCACCTTAACCAGTGATTATGTCCAAAATAAGGTTTAATGAACATTAGTAGTAGAGTAATTAACAATCAACACCATACACTCAAGTAATAATTTTTTCTATACACTTCAACCAACTAAATCTTGGTCCTACAAATTGAAAGAGCATATGCATATTAAACACATTTCTACTTCTAAAAATCTTCAAGAATTATAGACTTATTTTGTCAGAAGTATCATAAGCTAAAAAAGATTTATCGTTTTGAAATGACCTTATTCTCAACCACAACAATGCCAAGGTGTTGATGAAGCATTTAACCATTATTCTTGATATTAAGAAGGGTGCTTTTAAATTAAATAATAGCATAAACCCATTTGTCATAAGAGAATAATGTTGGAAGAACTGTAATGTCCAACCCAAATCTTATCTTATCTGTTAATATGCTAGGAAACGTAAAATGAGCAATGATGTATAACATACTCTAAATTATTAACACTAATAATTTCTATGTTCCAGATCTACATGACATGAATTTGATTTGATTTAAATGACAAGTAAAATGCATAGATAAATAAATGGCATATATGGTATAGAAGCTGCAGGTCTTGCAAAGATTTCAATAAAGATATTATTTGTTCTTCGTGGGTCTTCTTAAAGTTATATGACATGTTGAGTAAGGAAAGAAAAGAGTACCCATATTGAAGAAGGCTATAGCTCAATGTCCAATTGGAAAATAGGAAGCATGCCTCCTTTACTTCACTTTCCCATACTTTCTCTCTCCACTACACTGCCCTCTCCAACTCTACCAAAACGTGCTCCTCTATGCCATTATTTTAAATCCTTTTCACAAATCCATTTTGTGCATGTTATGCGACTTTTTTTTCCATAAAACCACATTTATTTGAGGGGTTTCATCTAATCTAGATGTTCCTTCTCCCTCACCTCCTCTTTACCCCTTTCACACTTACATTGCCTTCCATTCTTCTCATGAAAAATCCCTCTTTCTCACGCAGATTCTACATTCTCTCCCCTTTCTTCTCAAAAATAACTTGTGTGCCCTTCTCATTTTCCAAACACTCCCTTTTCCTCATGAACTTCCTCTATCCTTTATTCTCAGATGGATGTCCATACCTTTCTCTCCACCAAACGTCAACCTTATCTTTTCAAGAGCTCACATAGAGTTGGATGCCATTTCGGTGTTGACATTAGTTATGGAATTTGGATTTAAACCTACCAATCACATTTGCTTGAAAGTTTCTAAAGATTTTTCAACAAATTGATTATGTGCATAACCTACAATCAAGGTATTCAGTGAGAACACCTTTCTTCTCACAAATCTCCTCTTGCCTTCTCCCATGCAATCTCTCTGCATTTTTCTACCACTTTGAAATAGAGTTTCAATGTTGATTTATGGATGGTCATGGGTCCTTTTTCCTACCCTATGCACCATACCTGGTCCTTGCCCTACAATTTTTGGATGGCCAAAGGTTCGAGTGCCATTCTTTTTTATTGTGTGACACTCCCAAAGCATACTTGCACCATTCCCATTTATTTTGATTTGCCTCCCGCCATAAAAGGAATAGATGGCTAAATAAATGGTATCCTTATCCTTCTTGGTTCATCAGTGGAAAATGTCACGACCCTAGCCAAAAAAATTTATTCGTTTCTTTGCTTTGTTGACCATGTGAGGTCCACGTAAAAAAGGTCTTTGTTGATGAGGATGTGACAATTTTTTAAGTTAAAAAATTGGGTTGTGAATTTTCACAACCCAATTTTTGGCTTGTAGTGGGTTGTGAAAATTCACAACCCCCTTTTTTCTCTTTTTAACTTTAAGTTGTGAATTTTCACTTTATTTTAATTTAACTCTTTTAAAATCCCACAAATTAATTTATCAAATAATAACCACTTATTCAAGTTAGAATAAGTAATTATTAAAATTTCAATTTATTGGAAGCTTCAAACTCACCTAAAGAAGGGGTATTTGCAACAATCACTTTCCTATGGTGATGTCTTCTCGTGTGGGTCATGTATCTCCTATGTGCAACCCCTCCTCATTGGATGCAATTAGCTTGCTTGACACCCCTCCTGGGAACACCTCTCTTGCTCACTTTGACATTGTTGTTCATTTCATGCATGTTGCTAAAGCCGCCTCATTTGTGTCATTTTAGAGGGGTTCACAGGGCTCTTTTGACCTATGATTCCTCTACTTGGGAGCTTCCTGCAGAAGCCCCGATGCCCCATGTGCCTCCTATCATGCCTACCGCTACTTTCAGGGGTTGCTCGTTCTCCTCGTGACCAAGTACAATTCTACTCGCCCCCTATAGTGTGCCCTAACCCCTTGGCCAAACCTTCTTTGATGGTGGTATATGGGGCGGAAGTGGTTGAGAATGAAGATTTTTATCAAAGGTTTGGCTTGGCTTTTTCTTTTCCAATATTTGGCCCTCTCTCCTCAACCTAAACAAGTGGTTTTTGGAGCATTGGAGCACATTAGTTTTTGGTAACATCAAACTCTTCCCTTATGCTAAAGGTTTTTTGTTTCTACATTCACTTTTGTTGAGGACCATGGTGCAATTTTGGGTCATCTTTAAGCTTTGGGGGTTCACTATCTTATGCTCAAACCCTGAACCTCTTCCTTCAATCCCCTTACCGAACCACTCAATTTGCATCCAGTATGGGTTAGACTCCTAAATATCCCCCTTCAGTTTTGGGAGGAGACTTTCTTTGCAACCATTGGAAACTCAATTGGCGGCTTTTTGAAAACTGATGATGCCACTTCTTTTATGGGCCATTCTACATGTACTCGATTTTTGGTGGACATTTACATCTCTTTGCCTCTCCATGAAGCAATGGCTTTTTTGGTTGAGGATTGACTTTGATCACAACTGATTGACTATGAGGGTCTCACCTATAGGTGTCACTGTTATTTTGCTACTGGATCACCTGGCTTCGGCTTGCTCTTTTCAATGTTAGAAGGGTGTGAAAACTTGGTTGAAGGTTGTCAATGATGATCTCCTAATTGTTCAGGCTTCTGGCTCTCCTGTGGTGACTTTCCCCTAGGCTTCTATGGAGCCTTTTTCTCCTAGATCAGATTCAGTTTGTCTTGTTGTCCTTAGTGGTGATCCTAAGTGCACTCCTACTTCTTCAACTACTTCTACCTTGCTCCAAGTTTTCGTTGGGATTAGTGACTATTATTCTCCTAGTTGTCCTCTTGTTCCCCCCTCGTGTGCTTTTGGTCTCCCTATGGGAGAGCCCCTTGTTCTCCCTTGTAGTGGGGTCTAGACGATAGCATCGCTTGGACTGTCATTCGTAGAAGGTGTAAAGGCCTCTCCTCTACCTCTTCCAATTCTATTTCTCATGACTTAATGGTTAATTTTGTACAAGGTAGCATCCCTTGCCTCTTATTTCTTTCTAGTTCCTAGCTCTGATCAAAAGTTTTGTCAGTCTTTGTTTGTTTCCTTTTTGTCTCACCTCTTGTGAGATTTGTTCTATTTGCCTTGATGGTTGTCTTGTACTGGGTATGGACCCTTCTCATTTTTATCTTAATAAAAACTTCAAACTTACAACTAACCTTTATAATTACTCCATGATCAAACACTGGCCAAGCAATATTTCATGGTTTGAAATATTTTAATTATTTTTCAAAAATATGGAAAAGCATTGAGAAAACCATCCCAAAAAACTAAATGATATGTGATCCCATCGACAAAGAATTTGCAATAACTTTGAATTGGATTCATATTTTTTACTTAAAATTTTTCAAATTATCCAAAATGCTGATACAATGAAACCCAATAAGTGATATCTACTCATCTCTCCTGAAAAATGCAAATTTAATTGTTTCCACAACTTTGCACGTGAAAATAGAAGCATTAATATCTCGCAATTCATTAGGCATCATAACTCAAAAAAAAATCCACATTGGTCAAAATACCACAAGAAATATTCCCATTAAAGTAATTTACACCAACTCATATTGATTTTCAAATTTAATTATTTTTACAAATTTTTCCATTTTTTGTAGTTACTTCTTGGCTTGAACTAGACCA
>VDFB02000009.1:22240202-22601075 GCA_007258455.2 Sequoia sempervirens | reverse complement strand
AAAACTTCTTCCTCATTCATACCTTGTTAATTGTACCTGTGATATTGCATTGCATATGTCTGATGTTCTTCACCTTGAAATGTCCATATTGAAAAATAGTAATAAATTAATTAGAGTAATACAAAATACTTCCAATAAACACTAATCAAGAGTAATACAAAATACTTTACAACACCCTATTTTTTACAATTGTGAGTGGGTTGCTATTTTTACAACACCCTGTGTTTTACAATCTGTAGTTTTACAAAACAGTAGTCAAGTATTAAATAGTAATAAATAGTAATAGAGAGTGATAAAAAATACCGTAATAAACACTAATAAACAACAATTCAAATTATCATGCATTCAACTGTAGTGTTTCAGAAGAGTAATACAAAATAAAAATTTTGAAGTTTTAGTTTCCATTTTTCATTTAAAAAGTCTTTCGACATCCTAATCAGATTCACTCTTTACATTTTTTGTCTTTACTTTTGTGCCCTCATTGGAATGGCAGGGGCATCCTATGCCAATCCACTGAATAACCCTTTCATCATTTGATGGAACTGGTGCAAGGTGGTCAAGCAGTGTGTGTAGGGAAAGATACATTTCCCATATGTCCTCTTCTATGTGTGGCTCAAGAACATGACCATACAATCACATTGCTTGGTCAAAAAAATGATCAGCCTGATGTTGTATGGCACTGCTAAATTTTTTTTGTACACACCTCATATCTAAGGATGATTGAGGAAATGAATGTGGGAAGATGCCACCAATGAGGTAGACACCCTGATCAACATCATATCTTTCCAATGCTTCCTCAAGCTAAACATGATTGACCACATGTCTTCAAACATATTTTGCACAAAAAATATGAACTAGAATATGGTTTGTCAGTAGGTCCATGGAGTTTGACAGGAAACCGCATGCTATATCAACCTCAGAATATGGGAGTACAAGTTCGGTGGGCTTTGTAAATCTACCGATCTTGCGAATGGCGTCCTCCATCATACGACAATTCAATTTGAAGGCACGATGCAGCCTCTCCATACTGAAGGGACTGTCATTGTCTTCCTCATTGTCGCGAGGAAGTTGCCCAATGTGAATTCTTGAGTTCAACATTTTTGGTTGTGCTGTCAAAAAATAAGGGAAAAAAAGTCAGTAAAAAATAGCGCTGCAAGCATCTAGAAAAAAACTAATATTTACTTCCAACTACTAATTCATCGACTACTTCAGAACATAAGTAAACATTGCAACACATTTATGAAAATAAAATCTCTTAATTAGATGAATACTATTTGTAAAACTACATATCGGAAATCACACGGTGTTATAAAAATTGCAACCCACTAACTCTTGAAATGTATTCCTTTGTGGACTATGATTTACTTTTGAAACTCATCCATAAACACAAAAACTTCAATACCACATGTTTGTCTCTTTATCATTTGAAAGTATTCAATACATTCAAAACTCTATCCCTTAGCATACAAGAAATCGAACAAAATCCAAAAAATATTTGTTATGAGAATTGTATGACATGGTAGTAATAAAAAATATGAGGACGTACTAGAAAGTGTGTAATGAAAAAAATGAATCTACTCTAAAAATAATTGGAAAACAAATCAAAATGCACTAAATATTTGCAGGTTGGGAAACACAGTGTGGGATGTCACTACATGCTTTTATGAATCTCCCACTTGAAATAGGACATGTAAATACATGAGTAACAAGAGTAACGATTATCCCTTTAAAAAAATCTAAGCCCATACCATTTCCTCCTATGCCATTTGTATTTCCTAGTGCATGAGTTTGCAGTGTTTCAGATGTTGCAAAGGGGACATTTTTCAATGAAGAGCTCTTCCTATTGGCTGAAGTGAATGGCGAGGAGGTGAATGGTATTGGATTTAATTTTGTTTAAACGTATAATCATTACTCTCATTACTCATGTATGTTCGTGTCATATTTCAAGTGGGAGATTCATTAAAGCATGTACTAACATCCCACATTGTGTTTTCCAACCTACAAATATTCAATGCATTTTGATTTACCAAATCAAAATGCACTGAATATTTGCAAGTTGTAAAACACAGTTTGGGATGTCAGTACATGCTTTAATGAATCTCCCACTTGAAATAGGACATGTACATACATGAGTATCGAGTCAAAGCTGAGTTCTTTTCATTTTGTTTGGGTAAAGTTTTTTATTATCTCAGACATGTAACTTAATCCATGTTGTTATTGTGGTTAGTTATTGTCAAGCTCCATTCATATGATTACCATTGTTGGTTTGCATTGTGTCAAGTGTTAGTTGTTCTTGTCATGGTTCATTTTTCTTTATCATTTGGGAACACAAGTTATACTTTCGAATATCTTTATGATATATTGTTATGTTAGGACAACAGGCATTTTTTCAAGGAAGCATTGATTAAAATTTGTTAAAAATATTTTAGTTTTGTAACTATTACCTATTAAGGGACATTTAGAGAAGAAAGTTACTTTTCAATTTGAAAAGATACTCCAGTTCAGTAATCCATAACATTATATATATATATATATATATATATATATATATATATATATCCTTCCATGTATTCTTTCAAAAAGATGGTGAGAAGAAAAGAAGTATTATTCTCGATTTAGAAATGGCATTTCATTGATTCATATTTGAAAGTTATTTGGATAGCACATTCAATGCTTTGTGAAATTAATCAATTATGTTGTACATAAACTTTTGCATTTGAATCTTGAGTGATGCAAGATCATAAGATGTTGTAAAAGAAATAGAAGTGATACTCTATTATCATTAAAACAGTGATTGAAAATGTTGATATATAGCTAGCGGGGCATTGTAAATAGCAAGTTTTGAGATTAAGCTAGTGAGGCAATTTTTGAGTGGTTTTTCCACCCCAAGAGGGTTTTCCACTCAAGACAAATATGGTGTTATAGTCTCATTCATGTTTTATGGTTGTGAAGGTTTTTGAATTGCTTTAATATTACTTATCTTAGTATAATGATTGCATTCAATTCATGAATATGTTAATCATTGCAATATAAAGAGTATATATTGTTTAGATTCATTAAAGGAAAAAAATTATCTAAGACGCTGGCTAAAATAATACTTTCATATTAATGAAGCTTGTTAAGCTGGTTTTAAATGAATTTCCTCCTGTTATCATATTTGTTTCATTATTTTTGTCTAATTTATTAATTTTACTAATATTTTAATGAGTAGGTGTTACAATGACAATCCATATTGCAGTAGCTATAATATTGATTGTCATGGCATTCCATCACCATGAGGCTACATTTCTTTGAGGCATTTTATGAAACAATTCACTATGCCACCACAATTTGCATTCATGTCTAAGAAAGAAATCTAGAAAATAGTTCACAGCCTTGCTTCTATGGCTAAAAGCCTAAAACAAGTTCTTTTCAACAAGCTACACATGCTTGCAAAAAATATATCAAAGCATAATAGTAAATATGGATTATCATGGCTTCAAACACCATGGCTAAATAGTAAATATGGATTGTTGAAAAAATGTATCCAAGCATAATTGAAAATATGGATTGTCATTGCATTCCACCACCATCATCTTGGAATGCCATGACAAGCCATACACAAACAATAGAAATAGTTCATTTCCTACTCTATGGCTTGTCATGGCATTCCAATAACCATGGTGTTGCAATGCCTTGACAATCCATATTTACTATTATGCTTTCCTACTAAACACCTGATGTTTTCCAACAAGTATATACATGCACAATAGGATTCCAAGTTGGAAAACACAATGTGAGGTGAGTATATGTCTGCGAAAACACAGTGGGAACCCATAGATAAGCAATCATACAAATAAATAGTTCATTTCATTTTCTATGGCTTGTCATGGCATTCCAATCACCATGGTGTTGCAATGCCACAACAATCCATATTTACTATCATGCTTTGATAGAAAACACCCAATGTTTTCCAACAAGCATATACATGCACAATAGGATTGGAAGTTGGAAAACGCAGTGTGAGGTGAGTTTATGTCTACCAAAACACAGTGGCAACCCATAGATAAGCAATCATACACAAAAATAGTTCATTGTCTTGTCTACGTAAATCGACCTTTATATAGTATTGTCCACCTTATGTTGAAGAGTATGTAATCAGAAGATGACTAAGATCCGTTCATGGCATCTATCATTATCCTAATGCAATGTAGATCCATCATAAATTCAAAAATTTACAGTGTACAAAGTAGAAAATTTGACCTCTTAGGACCTGAAATAATACCCTTATGATACTAGTCACAAAAAAAATCCATTAACTTTGTGTTATGCCTTAGGTTGGAGATGTCATACACTAAGCCTCCATGATTCTTATTCAGAACTGCAAGTCAGCTTAGACTGAACCTGCTTGGATATTTATGCATTGTATTGAGGGATTTTTGAACAAATCCTATTATTAATGCTTCAAGGACATACATCATACTATGAACCATGTGGTTGATCAATTAGATATCAAAGCTGATACGAGAACCTACATAGCTTAACACTTCAATTGGTTACTGTTTAATTGGGACTATTTCAATTTACAGTTTTATGTTGCTTCAGTCCCATTTGGTATGTGACAGATTTATTGTTCTTTCTATTTTCATTTTTCCCTTCTTTGGAGGGATAATATGTATCTTAATTAGATGGTCGCTATCTAGCTGTACTATTTATGGCTATTATTTGAGAATAGCCATGGTTCTCTGTATTTTTCTTAACAACTTTAATTCAATAAAAAATAAAAAATTGTGCTATGCACTCGTTCAAATAGACAACTTTTTCCAATGAAAATTATTTTAGAATCAAACATACAGAATTAAAAAATGCAATAATATGTACTATGACAATTCTACAACATAAATCCATTAAGTCGGTATTGTAGTAGCCCAAACCTGATATCAAGTTTACCTTCCATCAGACAATTTCATAAGAAGTTATGTCCTCAATCATAACCACAATTATACTTTGCATCGCTATTGTACCATCCATATCACAAGAAACTCATTTCTATGCCAAAAGATAAAACAAGGTTATCATATATGATAAAGACAAATGGAACTTATATTTTAGGGATTTCTTCTGTCAGGGTATGGAAAGCTACTTTTCCTGGCATGTAAAACAGGGCCATAATTGGGAATCAATAGCATGTAGCAGTATAAAATAGTCAATATTTATTCTAGTGTATACCCTCGTGCATGGGCATATTGAATATGTGTATTAAGTTGAAGATTAGAAATGCATGTAGATTAACCTAGTTTGAGCATAGCAAGCCTTTAAAATCAAACTCCATATTGATATAGCAAAGCAAGTATATTATAATCTTTGATTTCAAACTTGCATATCTGTATTCCAGATTTACAAATTTCTTTTGGCAGTTGAAACATGAAATATGCAACAAATGGTTTGTTGTTTGGAAAAGAGAGGGAAGAAAATTATTTAAATTATTTTATAATGCACCTGAGACTAGTTCTCACAATCTTTTTGCATACATGGCACAGAGAGGAAATAACAATATCAAGAAAAAAAATGTAAACTAACCCCATAAAATGAAAAATTTATTTCAAAAGACTAATCATTTCATTCTAATGCAAGAAATGAATCAGAATATTGAAGACAATATTTGAATCTTATCTAGGAGGATGTGGGTTGCTTCCCAATCCTTAGCCCATAAAGTTCCAGAGTTATCACAAAAAACTAATACTAATACTAATCTTGTCATTCTAATGCAAGCAATAAAACAAACAATGAAAATGGTCTTTCAATCTTACCTAATCACTATGGGTTACCTTGCAGTCTGCAGCCCCTAAAAAATAATAAAATGCAATAGAACAAAAACATTCAAGTGCACAACATAGAATACAATTCTAACAATGATTATGGTATGATGCATGGAATCCTACACAACACAATGTGTAATGGATTCTTGTTGTTAGCTTTAATGAAACCATAGACCATAAAATATCTACAACACTCTAAAGTAAATGGTAAAATACATATAAGATAATGGATAGTGTGATTTCAAGTTGGAAAACACAGTGTGAGGTGAGTATATGTCTGCCAAAACACAATGGCATGCCCTATATAAGCAATCATACATAGAAACAATTCACAATCCATCTCATTCCAATCACCATGGTGTTCAAATGCCATGACAATCCATATCTACTAATATGCTTTAATACAAAACACACAATTTTTTCCAACAACCATTTACATGCATAGTGATTAGAAGTTGGAAAACACGGTGTGAGGTAAGTATATGTCTCTCAAAACACAATGGCATGCCATAGATAAGAAATCATAGATACAAACAGTTCATTGCCTTGTCTATGGCTTGTCATTTCATCCCAATCACCATGGTGTTGGAATGCCATGACAATCCAAATCTACTATTATTCTTTCATAGTAAACACACGATGTTTTCCAATAACCATATACATGCATAGTGTGATTGCAAGTTGGAAAACACGGTGTGGGGTGAGTATATGTCTGGAAAAACACAATGGTAAGCCATACATAAGCAATCATACTTACAAATAGTTCATTGCCTTGTCTATGGCTTGTCACCGCATTCCAATCACCATGAAACCACATTTCTTTGAGGAAATTTTCAAACTGTTCACTACCTTGTCTCTATTATTTCTTACTATTATGCTTACTAATATGCTTTCATAGACAAGGCAGTGAATTGTTTGAAAAAATGCCTCAAACAACTGTGGCTTCTTCGAATTCCATGACTAACAAATACAATTTGCAGCTGCAATTATCACTCCAATATGAATGAAATGGAAAACACAGGGTGTTTATAAAAATGCAACCCACATCACAACATACCCAAACCCTCGTTGGGAAAACACAAGGTGTTTATAAAAATGCAACCCACATCACAACATACCCAAACCCTTGTGGGTGTTTATAAAACAATTCCTTTCATTACATTCCTAAGGTCTACATAACAAAAACTTGTAAAGACATTCATTTTGTTTTCTAAAATTCTAAGATGCAAAACACTGGGTTTTACAAAACCCTAAACCCACTTAAAGTTTGAAAACAATTTACAAAAAAAAACCATCATAACATTTTAAACCCCTTTACAACTAACAACCCAAATGATTTGAAACCCCTCAACTCACTTTTTGTAGTCTCCCCTTGCTCTGCAACCTTTCACTTGCAACTCCACTCTTCAACCTTTTACTTTCAACCTATAGAATGAAATAGTAGAATACACAGTGCCAAAGGTTGTTGGAAACAATGGGTATTTCTAAATCCGTGTTTCATTACATTCCTACGGTTTTAATAACAAATGCTTTTGAAGACATGCATATGTTTTCTAAGATTCCTACGATTTTAACGACAACATAGCTATAAATCCGCATTTCATTACATTCCTACGGTTTTAATAGCAACACATGAAACAATACATAAAAACTTTCAACATTGCATACAGTCAGTTAGAAACACCTCACCTCAAGTTGGTTCATCCTCTCCCCTTCCTACGATGCGCCCTTGCTCTCCAACATTTTGATTTCAATCTGAAAAATGAGAAAACCAAAAGCACAACGAATTTTCCAAGTGTCTTCCAAGAACAATACCCATTACAATTTAAACCGTATGTCTTAATCACATCTCACCGCCCTTCCCGCGCTTAACGGTTACCTTCTCACACAAGGCAAAAAAATGCCAGCATATTATCGGTGACGGGAGACCTCCTCGCTTCCTATGTCGTTTCCTTCCATTTTTGGTTATGTCACTTCTATCATCCATCTGGCGGGCCCCACACTACACTGTCTCTTCATATGTATGGTACCATGTATGTTGTTATGTATGTTTTCATGCGTTTTTATATGTACATAGGTTTTTTTTGTCTAGGAGTTAGCCAACTGATATAGAAAAAAATAAAAAATAAAAGAGAAAATCCACAGTGTTTGTCATGGCAATATTCTTACAGTTATAAGGATTAAATATTTGTGAGACAATAGTAATATTTTGTTTGGGTCATAATAACTTCATTAGTTCAGATGAATTAAGCAGTAAAATATTATTACTAGTTATGGTAAAGTTTCCATCATAATATTGTTAAAGATAATTTAATATTTAATAATATCATTGTTACTGGGTAGGGGGAAAGTAACACTAACAATAAGATTCAATGTTAATATTAAATTCACTTAAGTGATAAAAATAACATTATTGTAATTATGAGATTTAATAATGATGTCAATTAGCTGATTAGTAATAGCCACAGGTATAAATATAATTACCTCTATGTTTTAATCACAACTGATTTAAACCAAAGAGAAATTAAAGGTGAATTTAAAATAAATCTTCGTATTTTAATAAAGGAATCATTGAGTTTTGCAGATTTAAAATAAAAGTAAAAAGAGTATTTTTTTTAGTTTTTTTTAATTCACTATTAATATTGGAACTATAGTTTTAAAATAGATTTTCTTTTAACAATGAACAACCTACCCAAATAAAAATAATCTAAGTATTTGCTTACATGTATAACTAGAGATAAAAATAAAATAGTGAAATCAGCATGAGCATTTTGATACATTTCAATAAAATTAAATCTACTCTTCCTTTTTTTTTACATTTGCAAATCCAAGCTTATAATTTGCATGTGCTCAGTTATTCTAAATCATATGAATAGAAGTGAGAAAATAAAATTTACAGCAAGAGTTAAATAAGGAATAAGATAAATAAATAAACTTAATAAAATTTTAGATTTGTAAAGGAATGAAGAAGGAAGAATATGAGGAAAGTAAAAAGGAATGTAAATGTTTTACAAATTATTGGAGAGCATCTTCATTTCTTCCATTCAAATCTAGAACATAAAAGTGAAGATAAGGATTAGAGGAAAAACAATTGTAAAGAACAATCCTATGGAATTAGGGTTCACTTTAGTTGTCCTAAAATCCAATGATCAATATTAAGACAAATCCAATAGCTAATATTTTATGCTCATTCATTAATTTTAATTAGTGTTCACTTTAATTAATCTCTTTTAATTGATAATTATGTCTTCAGGAGGGTTAGTGAGTTTAGGGACGCTCACTTGAAGATGTGACTTTAAAAAGTCACTTTGAAAATATTTAATAAAGTAACTCTAAGAATTTAGAGTTGATTTAAGTGATAATAAATAATTGCAACCATTTAAATTTGAATAAAGTAAAAAGGGTATAATTAACACACACAAATTGATTTATTTAATTGATTGTATTTGAATTAAATATATCTTATGTAAATTTAATGCAAATTAGTCTTAAAGAATTAAAAGAGGGTTATTAAGAAAATTGATTTAGGAAGATTTAAGCAATTGAATTTATTATGTATAAATCTAGATTGAACCCTTACAATATCAATGAATTTCTCAGTGACATACCTACCTTGGTGTAATGGTAGGATGAATCAAGGTATAGTAATCGAATATAGAATTGTTTAGTACATTATTCATATCTTTTAAATCATATAGGTCATGGGTTAACGAAATGACGTTTCTCCTAAGATTTGAGAGGGCTAACTATTGAATAATTAAGGATAATAAATCTGTTATAGGTGAAGGTAAACTTAAGGATTTAACCCTTAGGATAGTAAATAAATAATGTGATTATTGTTTAAGCAATAGGAAGTGAATATTCTTTGAAATTAAGAATGTGCAATTTAGGTTTCTCTCTAATAAGAGGTTATAAACTAAATCATTGGTAAACCTAATTTAGGTCAACTTGGTTGACTCAAATTTATGTTTCGTACCTTGGGCTCAAATGGGCCTTTTCCAGTAGTAATAATTTTTGGGTGGGATAAATATAGTGTTATCAATCATTAGGTTGTAAACTTAGGTTGTAAAAAAAAAAAATTTAAAAATGTGGGGTTTTTATGATTTTTTTTTTGGGCATGACAATCTTCAAAAGTGCGAGTTCTCGTGTCCATTCTGATTCCAATCCCCATGTCTTTTCCTTGTGTTATTTTTGTCTTTTAGAATCAAGTTTTGGAATCAAACCTGAACCAAGAACCTTTCTAAGGTTCTAGTTCCATTTTTCATCCCGGCTCTAATTTTTGACTCTCTATTTTCCCTTGTTTTATATTCCTGACGCTTCCCAGTTTTCGCTCATTATTGCTTTGTATTTTTGATGGAAAGAGCTAGAGTGGAGCAGAGGGTTGAAGACCGAATTCAAGTTTGGGGATTTCTAGCTGGGTATGGTTGATTTTGCCATCACGATTTTTGAGGTAGGTGTTTCTTGGTTTTTCTCTTCCTATTTTTTGTGTTCTCATGTGTTTCCTTGTTTGTGTTCTTGTTGGGTCGCTTGTTTCTTTTATTTCATGTTTTTGTGTGTTTTCTTTTTCTTTTTTTCTTTTTTTCTTGAACCTTTTGGTTCGTTGGCATCCCTTTTCTTTTGGGTTTTCCTATTTCTTTGTTTTTTCTTGTTGTTTTCTTCGTGTTTCTTGTGTGGGTTTCGTGTTCCCAACGTTCCCTAGTTTGACTAGGGTTTCCATACTATTAGGTCGGTCATGTTTGAAATTTTGAAAAATCTTTAAATTGTTGACCGTTGCAACTCAAAGTCAAAACCCTAGGATTTTTTGTATCTGATCTCTGAAACAAAAGGAATTATGATTAAGTTTTAAATCGTTCTTTATTAAGGTTTTACTATTTTGAAGTTGTCCCAATCCTAATCCCGGGGAGCTGTTTGGAAAATGTTGAAAATTCGTTAAGTTACCCTCATGTTTAACAATGTTCCAATTTTGATTCCTACATTGCTTGCAGGATCAGGTTTTGGAACCAAACCTTAGCTATGCACCATTATGTAATCATAGTATTAACAATGTTTTGACTCTGATTTCTAACCTTTTATTGGAATCAAACTTAAAAGGGAACCTTTACTTTGTTTGAAGTGTTTATCACAAGCCAGGTTTTAACCTAATTTTGATCCTCACATTGCTTTCAAGATCAGACCTTGAAAAAGATCTGGACCCTCAACCCATACTGATGTTCCAATTCGAGTTATATCTTTATTCCAACTTCTAACCTCACGTCAGGATCCAAACTTGGGGCGAAGCTTGAACTAGTTCCATTTTGTAGAGTTCCAGTGTTGGATACCGACCCAGTCCCGACTTTCAATATGCTCTTTTCTAAGGTTCTAATGCAGAATGTTTCTCGATCCTGACTTCTGGAAAAGTTCACTTTTAAGCTTGAAATGGTTAAGTTCTTGGTTTTATCCCAAACTCAAGGCCCGAAAAACACATAACTAACTTGTAAATGGGAGTTTTTCTTAATGTATGTGGACTTAATATGGATGCTTATGATAACTTTACTCCTCACATTTCTTCACTTTGTTTGATGAATTTTACTATTGTAGGTTTTAACAAATGTTTGATTCAAAGGAAGAAATTTTTTTTTAAGAAGGAACAAAAGAAACTAACACCAAGAGATTGAAACTAGAGAAAATTCCCATCACTATGTAGTATAAATTTCAAGGGAATCCAATGCCATCGAAATTTGGGTTAAAGATAATGAAAATCACTAAGACTCTAGTTGGACATATTGACTTCGAAAATTTTCATAATGATACCTTTCAGAAGGGGCTAGTCCAAGAGCTAAGAGGATTGGAAGTTCTGGGTTGGCACATGTGGCCACATTTCTTATAGCAGTACAATGCTCGGAGTTCATACTAGCTACTACACAAGCATATAATCCAATTCAAAGAAAGTGCATTGATTCATGGGGAAATGATATCAACTCCATGAATGATAAGATTAGTGTTTGATCCTCCTCCTCACCCTAACCTCAAGATCATGTCAAAAGTTGATGCATTGGCATGATGGGAAGCAGATGAAGAAGGAAATAAAATATATATCAACAAGAGGTGGCTCAAAATAGAAATGAAGTCAACAAAGAAAATACCACCTAAGCCTAAAAGATCTTATTTCTCTAGAGATGTAGGGGATATCATTATATTGTTGGCTAGGGCATTCGGGAAGGAGGATTCCCATGAATTCAAAAATTGGATGTTTCCATTTATCTAAATGATTCTAGATGGACAACAATATTTGGACTGGAGGCAGTTGATATCTAACAATATTCATAATCAGATGATCAAATTGAAGGAAACCAAGACATTTTACATGTCTTCCTATGTAATCTATTGTGTTGCAAAAATGGGGAGGTTTCTTGGTTTGACTACTATGGGAGTACTCAGAGAAAATTTGGGAGAGAAGATATCAGAGTATTATGATCAGTTGGAGCTTACGGTATTAGAAAGGCATTTCAAAAGAGTGAATGATGCATTTCTATATGTAGTTGTAGACAATGAAAAATGACCTAAGCCTACGAGTGTCATTTTTCTTCATCCTCATCCTTCGATAATTGAATAATTTTAGTTATTCAATTATGTTTGATCATATTCCTCTATTAATTAAATAATTTTTAATAATTATTTAATTAATTCACTTTCGAATCTCTATTATATCCTGATCGATTAAATAAACTAATTGTGTCACTAATTTCTCCCTCTTCTTCAATAGTTAAATAAATTATTATTTATTTAATTATTTTGTCACCTTTCATCTATAGTTAAATAATTACCATTATTATTTATCTATTCATGGTCCTTTAATTCTTCTATAGTTAAATAATTATTAAAATTATTTAACTATCTCATGCCACCTCCCCTATTAAATAATTAATCTACTAATTTTTATCTCTCCTCTTTTCATTTTCTCCAAATAAATAATTTGAATAAACTATTTATTTTTCACTTGTCAATTTCCTTCAATCTCTCCATTTTTGAATAAATTATTTAAAATAAATTATTTATGTACCACCTAGTCAAAGATGCTCTGTCATAATCCCCTATCATAACATTCATTTTTGTCATAGCCTGCATGTCTTGCACGTTTGTCATAGCTATCAAGTATCATAGTCGTCGGCATCATAGCTTTTCCATGCATGGCATATTTTTGGTGCATCAATTCTGGATCGTTGATCTTGGCATCTTTTTTGAGACTTAATCTCAACCATCCATTTCATAACCTCCCTCTCATGCATTCCCATCCATTGATCTTGGAATTTTTTTAGAAGATTAATCTCGGTCGTCCATTCGAAAGGTTGTTTATAAAAGCAACCTTCCTTCTCCATTTTCACCTTAACAGCTAATTGTCTCCAACTTTCTTGCTACCATTTGTAGGTTTTGCACAAGTATTTCAACAAATCTAAGGGAAAAGTTGCAAAACAAGGAGAAGAAGAGCAAGAGAAGTGATTCAAGTTCAATGGGGAGTGTTTTATTTCATTGTTTTCATTTTACTCCTTTCATATGATTGTTTTCTCTTGTTTGGATGAAGTTAATAGTTTAGTAGTGTTGGCTGTCACTTTGTCTATGCTATTTTATTTTTAAACCCATCTCACATTGGTGAACCCGACGTGAATCTTACAATTTTGCAGAGAAATTGGTTTTTATTTTCTTGTTTGTTTTTGTTGTTTTGCAGGTTACAGCCAAGAATTTATACGGAATCCCGTCATCTTTTTTTGAATATAGAAAAATGGGCATATAGAATCTTTAAAAATTATCATCTAGGTTTTGTAGGCCTCATTCTTAGCTTTCTGGAACTTCAAACGGTTTAAAATTTTGTTAAGATTTGAGAAAGTTATGGTCATTTTAGTATTCGCTTTTTTAAAAAAAAAATTGTTAAAACCCGCGTTTTTTTTCCTATAACATTTATTTTATGCAGAATCTTGGAAAAATACTTTCTGGGTTTTGAAGGTTTGATTTTCATCTTTCCATGGATTCAAACGATATAAAATTTTGTTAAGTTTTGAGAAATTTATCGCTGTTTTAATTTGTTGATCATTAAACTTTTATTTTGAGTTACTAATCTCTTCTTTTCAGCATGTGGCACAACTTGGAGGGAGTCTAAAAATTGTTTCTATAGAAACACAAATCGAGTTTTTTCATTTCTTTAGGCATAATCAATTTTTTTTGCTTTCAACAACAACAAATTGCATTTACACTCATGAGGATAAAATTAACCACAAGTTGCATGTCACTCATTTGGTCTTAAAATGAACAACAAATTGCATTTACACTCATGAAGATAAAATGAACCACAATTTGCATATCACTCATTTGGTCTTAAAATGAATGACAATTTTCATATTTCATTCATGGGGCTTAAAATGAATAACAAATTTGCATGAATCACTCATTGGGCCTAAAATTTATAATTACAACTTAAATTTTCATGTCATTGGGCTAAAATGAACACAAGCATGCATTGAAACTCATATGGTTAAAATGAACTTGCATTCTCACAGCATGAGTTTAAAATGAACTTTGTTTTTCATATTTCAAGTTAAACTTTTAATAAGAACAAAGTGTTTTGTGTGTCCTCCTCACATTATCATTTGGTAATTAAAATTTACAAGTGTCTTCAAATTTTGTCACCTTGATGCAATAATCGAAGTATCCTCTCTCCTTACACATTCATGCAATCCTGGGTGTAAGAGAAATGGTTATTGCCTCTAGAACTTGGGTCTTCCTTGGTGAGAAAAAGTGCTCACCCCAAGGTGACTCAGACCGGCAACGGAGCTTTTTGGCCAAGCTACCCCCGACTGGTATATAAATGTGAATTCTAAGGGAAAGCCTAGGATTACGAAGTACTCCTCAAAACCCTGTTGAGCTTAGCCTCTTCAGACTAGAGTGCCTCCTAAACAGAGCTTAATCTTGCACCCCATGTATGGCCACTCAAACGGGGTCCCAAATTAAACACCTTTGTGTAGTAGCCAAAAACTTTCTATTTGCTAGCGCAACACTGGTCGGTGTGAAGGCATCTGCATCTTCACAGTCTATAGTAAAGGTGATCAATCTGCCATGGGAGTTTCATGGGGGTTGGAAGCTTGGTTGGCCTGAAAAGAGAGTGCACTATAAGGGGGAGCCCGTGCAGCCAAGCTTCTAGATTCACACGCTACTGATATGCGGTTGGGGAAACCCATGTGGAATCTAGCGAATATTGTCCTGACCTAACCATAGAATTGTGCTTGACTTATTTTTGTTTGTCCACATTCAAACATCGTGCTTGTCAAGTGTTTTCTGGATTTTCAAATAATATACACAACATTCACAAATCTGGACACAAACAATCGACCTCAAACAACTTATACTTTTCAACAAAACATCAAAAAAATAGTCTTAGCCTTCTATCAAACATTTTTTTCTAAGAGGTCTTTATCAGAAATCAACTTTGAAATTGCTCAAAATCCTCATTATTCAACCATTAGTTTGTATTCTTGAGTATAGGCTTAATCTTTCAAATTTTAGTTGCATACATTAGGCATTAGCTTGACCATAGCTTTTTATTTTTGCATACTTTGGTTTAGGCCAACCTTATCACAATTTTTAAAATCATTGCTTTCAAAACTAAGTTATCTTGGACTTCGTCATTCATTTATATTTTCATTCATTGTCCTTTTTGTGAGGATTTCCAACTCAACAGTCTAGTTAGGAAAACTCACTAGTTATCTTGACCTTGTCACTTTGTCATTTTCAACAAGTCCTTTGGTAACTAAAATTGAAAACAAAGATTAAGCTTAGAGTGCTTAGGTACCCCTTTCTCCAAATTGCATTCATTTTAGTTCATACCTTGCATACTTTATTCCCAAAAAAAAAAATCCAAAAATATTGTTCATCATAGTTGTCATTTTAAACCTAGACCTTGCATTAGCTCCTCATTAGTCCTCATTTTGTACCTTGACCTTGCAATTTTCCTAGTCCACATTTTCATTTTCCTAATCAACATTGTCATCCAAGTCAACATCACCATCCTAGTCACCTTGGCTTTTGGCATACTTGCATTATCATCTATTTGCATCATCATCCTAGTCACCTTGGCTTTTGGCATACTTGCATTATCATCTCTTTGCATCATCATCCTAGTCACCTTGTCTTTTGGCATACTTGCATTATCATCTCTTTGCATTGTCATCCATTATCACATAAAAAGACAAAAACATAGACTAGTGTCATACTTGCATTGTCATCATCTTCATTTGAGCAATTTCTTTGATGGTGGAAACAAGACTTCAAAGAAAGAAAAGACAAATGGCAGACTTTGGACAAGACTTTGACAACACCACACCAACACCAATCCCAATGATTGGATTTATGATGACCCATTTGGAAATTTGAACATACAATCATCCATGAGCATGTCAACTTCCTTTCAAAATCCACTTTTTGAACAATTCATACAGAGAGACCAAAATGGACAAGTACTAGTTGAGGATTTAGACATTGCTGCTCAAAACCCTGACATAGCTTCATTTGTAGAAGAATTGTTCTTGAATGATCCCGACAGATACCTTGCTATGCTTTTGGACCAAGGGGAAAAACTACCAGAAGGCTTCGACATTAATACCATAAGACCTTCTTCTCTGAACAACACAACACAAACCATGACATCTCAACAAAACATGAACAATGCCTCCAATAGCAATAACATTACGGTCACCACACAAGTTTCTACTAACACCATTACTGTGACATCTAGTGGCACCACAAGTCAAAACACCTCCACCTCAACTAATACAACATCTATTTGAGGAACATTTACTATGTCCATGCCTACAATGTCCACATCATCATCACAAACGATAGGAATAACTGTTGGGTCCACATCAATGGGAGAAAATCCCACAAACCCTATGTTGGGATCTTCATCTATGACAATGGGGGCATCTTCATCACAACCTTATGGTGGAATCTCATTTAATCCCTTTGGAGGAAACCCACGACGAGTCTTCATTCAAGTCCCTCAACACAACATTAATACATCATCGCAAATAAACATCCCACATGGACAAGGACAAAATATGAACATCCCACATGGACAAGGACAAAATATGAACATCACACATGGACAAGGACAAAATTTCCACATACCATATCGACACTTCCAAGGAACAAACACCAACATGTACATGGACAATTCTTTTAACAAGGACAAGGAACACAAATGACAAAACAAATGTGTAATTTTGGAAATCAAATGAGTCAAGGATTTCAAATACCTCAAATAAAAACAAACATGGTTGGGTCACATATTCCCACATACTCGTCCTAGATTCATACTCAACAACAAATTCCCACTCACAACTAGCAATATCAGCAAACACCTAATCAGAACATACCATACTTTCAGGAAACCAATGATCCCATTGTACACGCCTTTCTAGCAAGAGTGGATGACCTTCAAAAATAGATGGAAAATATGAAAACCTCTAACAAGAAGATGCAAATTCCATACGACTTATGTCTGTATCCTTTTTATACAACTTTGTATATGCCACCATTTCCACATGGTTATGTGGCTCCAAACTTCAACAAATACAAGGGAAAAAAAATCCACTTGATCACATCAGAGAGTTTGTAACAAGTTGTGTGGATATTGCTCATGATCACACATATCTAATGTGACTGTTTCCTAAAAGTCTCGCAGGACCAGCCCTAGAATGGTTCTATACACTATAGCCCAGAATACAGTCATGGAAAGAACTTGCTGAAAAATTCATGAAAAATTACACATACAGCATTGACACAGATACCTCCATCACCAAATTATGCCAACTCACACAAGAAGATTTGGGTGAAACCTTTTTACCATTCTTTCAAAAATGGAGGGGCCTAGCGAGTTGTTGTCATATAGACATACTTGAAAAGGAAAAAGTTGACATGTTCGTACAAACGTTAATGGGCCCACTAAAAAATGGCTTGCGTGTTCATTGTTGCACAACTTTTGCGGACCTAGTTGAATGAGGTGTCCAAGTTGAACAAGCCCTCATTACTGAAGGAAGACTAAAATATGGTCCCAAAAACACAAACACAAACCCTTCTTCTACTGACAAAACTAAATTATGGGTTAAGAACAAACATGTCACCAATGATGGTGTAGTTGATGCTAAGGTTGCCAACACTATGGGTCTGATGATTACCCTAAAAGGGACACAACCACAAAACACACAGATGATGATGCAAACTTATGCTACTAATGCTATCCAAACAAATTAGAATAACCAAGGCAATCAAAACAATCAAAATCAAAGGCAACCTAGACAACCAAGACAATTCCCTAGAGGCCGCACATACACCCCCTTGGGTGAGCCTATTGAAGAAGTTCTCAATAAATGCCTTTAGAATGGTGTCATCACACTTGAGTACCCCAAACCATATGACCCTGGGTAGTTTAAACCATCTTGGTGGGATGATAATGTATTTTGCGACTTTCATCGAATAAAAGGACATAAAACTTCTTCCTACAAACAATTGAAAAACTTGGTACAAGAGCTTATTCAAAAGTGTATCATTGAAGTTAGTGGACCACAATTTGCTTCTAATGTGAATCATACAATACACAAGAACCCACTACAGGATCATGGTTCTGGAAACCCTTCTATGTCAAATGCAAATAACAATAGTCGAGCCAACTATTCCCATATTAGATATGACTATTCTGGGGGACCTATCATACATCACATTAGAACAATTGATGAACATGTCTGCACAGTCATCTTCAGAAAGGCCCCTGAATGCAATATCACCACCTACGCCAGAAAGGTCACCATAGTCGGCCCTCCTCCCCCTAGACAACCAAAGGTAACAATAGCTGGCCTGTCCACTTCGCAGCCGCAATCGCGTCCACAAAACAAGCAATCCTAACCTAAAGGAAACTTTAATCTTATTGACCAGCTTGGAAAAACACCCACACAAATCTCTATTCTTGATTTCTTATGCATCTCGCCTGCCCATAAGGCCATCCTAGATAAAACATTGCAAGAATCCTCTGTTCCCCAAGATATTGATGTCAGCCAATTCGAAGCAATGGTAGGATATCTCATGACTCCCCACCATATCACATTTTCTGACCAGGACTATTCGTCATCCAAATCCAACCATAATGATGCCCTTCATATCGAAATTTTTGTTCATAAACATAAGGTCACATGAGTCTTAGTAGATTGTGGAGCGGGACTGAATATGTGGTCCTTAAAATTGGTCAAGGCACTAGGCTTTTCTGATGCTTGCATAGATGAAACAAGAATCATTGTTATCAAGGCATATGATGATGAAGAATTTTCCTCTCAGGGTGTAATTACACTCCCAATTCGAATTGGGCTAGTCATTGTCGACACCACTTGTCAAGTTTTGGATTTGGACCTTCCATACAACATTTTACTCGATCAACCTTGGATCCATGCACTAAAAATCATTCCCTCCGCATATCACCAATGTTTGAAGTTTCCTTTTAAAGGCACTGAGATTACTATATACAGATACCCTGATCCATTCCAATATTGTACCAACTTACGAGGTGTCCCGAAACGTCAAGTGCCTATCAATACGGAAGCTCCAACGTCTTTGTCTTCCCAATTCATTGACCCATCCGCACTCAGGAAGCCTTCCACGTCCACATCCATTGCCACATCATCTCACTACATTGATCCATCTTCATTGACCAATTCATACACTCCATTTACCACACCATCAAACCCCAAGGTCCAAATTCATGACATAGGATGTGGAGAATATTGTATGGATAATTTACCAGCAAATGACAATGCTAATGTTGTTGATAGAGATAAAAATTCCAACATTGATGTCAAGATAGTTACAGAAGGAACACAAAAGGATGGTTGTGCTTGGATTGAAACCTTTTGGAAACCTGATGACACATCGGCCTTTGCCATATCTACTTCCTCTCAAGCTTTTCATATCTATTATAACCCCTTGTTTGACCAAGAAATTTGTGATAACCCACTCTTTGAGCATGACCCCGTTGAGGATATTCAATCATCATCCTTCCATCCCACCTACCCTGGGCTAGGATATGAATCTCCTATTGTCATATCTACTAATTCATCTTTCCAATTCATTAAGGATGTGCAAGCCTCCTTTGATGTTAACAGTATAGAAAAGGATAGTCCAAAAGATTCTATTAATAGCATCGCCACTCCCATTCATCCACTAAAAAATCCTTTCACTTCATCTACTTTCCCCATTTCACACACATCCACTCGCATCATAGACATGGATCAACAAATCATATCTCAAGAAAAGAATAAAGGAAAAGGTCCAATGAATGAGATATCTTTAAAAGGAGATCAAAAATCAAAAGAAAGAAAAGAAGATCAAGACAAGTCCCATAGCCAAAATAAAAATCTATCAGGAAAAACAAAAATAAAATTCAAAAGTGAAAATGAGAAAAATTTGATCTCAAAGTATGCCACTCCATCAAAAATCACTGTGGGCATCTATCAAGGAAAAAAGTCAAAAAAGCGCCTGTTGATCCAAGGTCTATACCATGTCACTCTCACTCATACCATATACTTTGTTCCATCCATCCATGTTCACATATCCATCATATCTCTCCATTGGCGATGTCATTCAATGTATCTTTGATGACAACTCCTTGTACTCTAGCTCATTGGTTGCCCAAGCTCCTTTTCAGTTGAGGCCTGATGGGCCACATAGTGTGCATATTAGGGATCCTACCATAGCCTCTTTCATTCGTCACATCTATCATCCTTCATATCTACCACTCATACTCATCCCGATCAGGTCCTTTCATCTAGCACGGTCATCCACACAAGATCAAGGCATCGTCAAGGTAGTCCATGGATCCGACATTTATCAATTTTATACCTAGCTTTAGAGAGCTAGGGAAAAGTCCTGAAAAAATACAAAAAAAATCAAAAATTAAAAAAATCGTCACCTTGATGAAAACCTGGCAAACAGGCATCCTAGTGACACCAAAAGAAATAAAAAAATGATAAAAATAAAGAGAAATAATTCATCCAATAGTGAAAACCTGGTAAACAGGCGCTTTAGATAAGTACCATGGTGAAAACCTGGCAAACAGGTGCCATGTGTAGTCAGTCATTGTTGTGCCATCTATTGTCACTCTATCTACCTTTGTCCTTAATGAACATATTTTTTTTGAAATTTTCCATAACACTTCACCCTGACATCATGGTATTTTTGTCCATGGCTGACAATGGTTGAAATCAAGTCTTGCATATTATCCATTGTCCATGCTAGTCATGCCTTTTCTTTACATTCCATTTTGTCTGGCTCATTCTCAACTTGACTAGGGGCAAAATTTTATCATGAAACTGCAATGGGTATCACACATGATCCTGAAAATCATAAAATGTCCTTAAAAAAGACCTAAAAATAAAAAAAATGTCCTAAAAAAAGACCTAAAAATCATAAAATGTCTTGAAAAAAGACCTAAAAATAAAAATGTCCTAAAAAAAATTGAAAATAAAAAAAATGTCCTGAAAAAAGACCTAAAAATCAAAAAACGTCCTGAAGAAAACACAAAAATTCCAAAAAATAGTCATGTTAGTCAACACAGTCACATTAATTCAAGTCTTGATTAGTCCTTGTCATTGTCAAACTACGTTGTCTTTGCGCATTTTCTATGTAGGCGGGGCTCATCTTCGAGCCCCCTAGACATTAGGTCAGTCCTAGTAGGCTTGTCAAAATAAATCATGACTCAATCTTTGGTCAACAAGACAAAGTCATTGGTTGTGTCGAACTACGAGGTCTCTGAGTGTATGACGTGGGCAAGGCCATCTGTCGATGAGCCCCCGATGCCACACTACGTCAATCCATTAGGGTTCATTGCACAATTTTCTCACACACATGAAATAGTCTTTAAATTTATCATGATCTTTGTCAAAATTTGAATGAAAAATCTACCCAAGCAAACTTCTACAATATTTCAATCAAGCACGACAATCATCTTGGCATATCAAAACTGGTCAAACTCAATCAAAATTAGTCAAACTAGTCAAATCTTGCTTACTCTACAGATGTGTCCTGAAGAGTAGCCTGTCATTTAATTATACCCTAGGATGTGTCCTTCTTAGGCATCATCATGTTCATCTGGAATTTTGAGGATTCTCACAACATTTGAGATACATTCCTCTTGATATCGGCATCATTCAAGATGTGTCCTCCCTGAATTCGACAATCTTGACATCGACATCGTTTGGGATGTGTCCTTCCCAAACTTGACATCAATTCAGCATCTTGACACTGACATTGTTTAGGATGTGTCCTTCCTGAACTATACATCAATTCGACATCTTGACATCGACCTTGTTCGGGATGTGTCCTTCCTGAATTTGGTATCACTCTGGCATTGACGTCCTTCAAAATGTGTCCTTTCTGAATCTGACATCTCGACATTGTTTTAGGATGTGTCCTTCCTAAACTTGACACCAATCTGGCATCTTCATATCGTCAACCCTGGAATTTTGACACCAAGACATCTAACATTCCACCACACTTGACAAACTTGACATTTTGACATTCAGACACTTGGCAAGCACTTGGCATTTAATTTTATGATGCTTGTTTTGTCTTTTGGAAATCATGATGCTAGTTCCTCGAGGATGTCCTGACAACAGGATTTAGAGGAGCAATGATGTTTCATAATTTGTCTTTCCTTTCTTTACTATTTGTGGTTGATTATGACAAAAAGACTGGGGTAATTGCTCTCTTAAATATGAGTCATGATCATCCTTGTCTATGGTTGCTTGTCTCATGTGATGGTACAACCTTTCACACCTTGGTCTATGTCATATCATGGTGTTTGTTGGCCATTACAATCATTTTCCCAATGATGATAAATATAAAAATGTAGGAATGAAAGTCGGTTCCCTTATCATTTCTCGTCTAGCTTTCCATCTTCATCCTCCCTTCTCTTCCACGCTAATATTCATCCCCTTCCAAGCTAACATTTCTTCTATCCTTCATCCTCTAGTCTTATCATCCATCTCGAGAGCACACTTGTGTTCTTTGAACTCACCCATAACCCTCCTCATCATTCTTCTTTCACTAGGGCATATTTCATAATTAAATTTCTTTGACACAGTGCGATGAATTGCATTATGTCAAAGAGGGGCAAAATGTAGACAATGAAAAATGACCTAAGCCTACGAGTGTCATTTTTCTTCATCCTCATCCTTCGATAATTGAATAATTTTAGTTATTCAATTATGTTTGATCATATTCCTCTATTAATTAAATTTTTAATAATTATTTAATTAATTCACTTTCTAATCTTTATTCTATCCTGATCAATTAAATAAACTAATTGCGTCACTAATTTCTCCGTCCTCTTACATAGTTAAATAAATTATTATTTATTTAATTATTTTGTCACCTTTCATCTATAGTTAAATAATTACCATTATTATTTATCTATTCATGGTCCTTTAATTATTCTATAGTTAAATAATTACTAAAATTATTTAACTATCCCATGCCACCTCCCCTATTAAATAATTAATCTAAATTAATTATTTGAGGTCTAATTTCCATCTCTCCATTTAATTAAATTGATAAATTTAATTAAATGCTCCTCTTTTCATTTTCTCCAAATAAATAATTTGAATAAATTATTTATTTTCCACTAGTCCATTCCTCCAATCTCTCCATTTTTGAATAAATTATTTAAAATAAATTATTTATGCACCACCTGGTCAAAGATGCTCTGTCATAATCCCCTGTCATAACATTCATTTCTGTCACAACCTACATGCCTTGCATGTTTTTCATAGCTATCAGGTGTCATAGCCATCGGCGTCATTGTTTTTCCATGCATGGCATATTTTTGGTGTTTCAATTATGGACTGTTGATCTTGGAATTTTTTTTGAGACTTAATCTCAACCATCCATTTCATAATCTCCCTCTCATGCATTCCCATCCATTGATCTTGGAATTTTTCTTGAAGATTAATCTCGGTCGTCCATTTGAAAGGTTGTTTATAAAAGAAACTTTCCTTCTCCATTTTCACCTTAACAGCTAATTGTCTCCAACTTTCTTGCTACTATTTGTAGGTTTTGCACAAGTATTTCAACAAATCTGAGGGAAAAGTTGCATAACAAGAAGGAGGAGAGCAAGAGAAGTGATTCAAGTTCAATGGGGAGTGCTTTATTTCATTGTTTTCATTTTTCTCCTTTCATATGATTGTTTTCTCTTGTTTGGATGAGGTTAATAGTTTAGTAGTGTTGGCTATCTCTTTTTCTATGCTATTTGATTTCTAACCCCATCTCACAGTAGTCATCAACTGGCTTACAGGAGATGTTGGCTTCATATTGTCTAGAGAAGCCATGGAGTTAATTGAAGAGTGGGGGAGTTGGTTTATCCAATATCCTAAATCCATTTATATTAGACTATTTGGTTTTGACAAGCATGCTTTCAAGCTACTAATATGTTGTAGTGACAAGTGGATTTTGATGGAGTTTTCTTGCTAGGTAACAGAAGTAAATGCAAATTTTTCAAACAAACATAAAGTGGGTTGTCATACATTTCCTAAATCAATTGGGATTTTATTCTTGTTCGTCCACCATAGTAGCTAAATCAGCTATAGAAGAATTTCAAACCTTAAACTTGAAGTTTCATACATCAAGGAAGAACTTTGATCCAAAGGGAAAAATGAATTGTTTGTATGCTTCATTGTTTCCCTTTCATGAGCCACTTCTTAAGGATTTTTGGGCTAATTTTTAGGATGAGTTTGACGTAATACATAAAAGATATGAGAGGTTGACCATCCCACAAATGAAAGATTTTGGGGTTAAGGAAGATATACCAAATGGTATTTCAGATGATGAAATTTTCCTCGATCCTCAGTATGAAGTTGATCAAGTGGCTACTAAGGATTTGAATCCCATCAATTGGATGGAGAAAGAGGAGACAAATATTAATAAAATTTCACAAGTAGTCATTTATAGGAGCTTAAAATGGATTAATCCTTGTATCAATCAACCAAGAGTTAAGACTACAAGGAGGAAGAAATATTTTAGTCGTGAACCCACCTCTTCACCAAAAACAAGGAAATATAAGAGATTGGAAAAGAATATTTCACAAATGGAAGATCCTGCATCAACTTTGAAAAGATTACAGAGGTTTTCCAAAAAGCTACTGCTACTTATGAAGTTGCCTTCACTGGAGTAGTGTCAAGGTTGGGTGTTCAACCAGTTTCTACAATATACCCAACTGTAGAAACAACTGAAGAAGGTCCATCTGCTACCTCTTTAACTACAGAAACTACAATAAGTCAAGAAAAGGAGGTCCCCACTACCCGACCACAATCTAAAGGAGTCCTTATTGGGAAGGAAAGGGGTAATGATCTAGCAATAAATATCACTGATTTCCCTTCCGTAATTGATGAAGATATTGTATCTAAAAGGGAGGATGAGAAAGAAGATGAAGCAAAAGACACTAAGTTTCAAGAGGGATACCTCTAGGAAGAAGTTGGGGGTGAACATATCCTCACTGAGGATGACCAATGAGATATCATTTAAAGTGTTGAGAGACAAGCTACAGAAGCTCAGAAGAAAGTTGAACAAGAGAAAGCAGTAGAAGAAGAAGCTTGTGTAAAGGAGCTTGAACAACAAAAGAAAGATGAAGAGGAAGCTCTGATAAAGGAGCTTTAGCAAAAACAAAAGGATGAAGAAGAGGCTTTATAGAAGGAGTTGGAGATGAAAAAGATAGAAGGGATAAAGGCTCAGAATGAAAGGATTGAACAAGAAAGGTTGCTAAAATAGGAGGAAGCATTGAAAGAACAAGAGATAATAGAGAAAGAAAAGTCTAAGCAACAAAAATTGGTAGCAACATCTTTGAATTCTCAACAAGTGATACGTCTACCAAGTGCTCCAAGTTCTCGTACATGGTTAAAGTTAAATCTAGAGAAAAGAGGGAAATTTCAAGCTCAACTAGTGAGCTAGGATGATATGGTGAAAGAAGTGGATAGGCTGAAACCTAAGAAGAAACCAACAACCATTCACTCCACAAGGCTTACTGAGGATGGGGACTTGGTGGAAGATATTGCAACTCCAATGGTTGAGAAGGATTAGAGGGAGTTACAAGCCTCTGATTATCAAATCAATACCGTCAATTTGGGAAAATAGATGAGGACTCAACAAATGAACCTCATTAATATTGTAGCTACTTCAAGAAAATCAAGAATGATTAAGGACAAACAAGCCAAGGATGAGCTCAAAGGTCAGGTAGCGAAGATGAAAATATTTCTAAAGGACCTAACCACATCCACTTCCGAATAGCCAACATCATTAGAAGTGCCTATATTAATAAGCCGGAAAGAAGTTGATGGGCTGACTAAGATGAAAAGAAAATCCCAAATGTTTGATAATTGGGTTGATATTCTTAGGAAGGAAACAGAGGAGATTTTCACTATGGGTTATAAATTTTATACTGAGATATGTGATCTAATTAAGACTCTAGAAAAGTATACTCAGAAGTTATGGGTAGAAGAGGATAGGTATGGAGAATATATGCAAAAATTGAGGGTTATAAACAAGATTCCCCAGGGAGACATAATTGGACATGGTATCTTGGAGGATCAAGATTGAAGTTTTATTGATAAGTCTATGAACATACTTAGCTTCTGATCAAAAATTCTTATGGAACATAGGAGGATCTTACTCCAAGCTTAGCAAGATATGTTTGATCAATCAAAGGTGTTTAGAGGAATTGTTGTTGATATAACAAATAAATAGGTTGCATCAGGTCATGATTTGGTTTCTCTATAGGAGATAAAAGATCAATGGAATAGCCTATTGGAAGGGTTGATAAAGGAAGGAGATAATGTTGAAGGGACTCTCTTAGACAAGTTGATGGAGATCAGGTTTAATGTACAAGATGTTCTGAAGGATATTAGCCGGTTGTAGGATATGTTTAATGCAACCTCCAAGGAATCTGAAATAGCAATGTTCAAGGTTGAATCGATTAATGGGCCTGATGAGGAGGCCTTGGGGTATATTTTTAGCAATAATGAAGAATATTTCAAACAAGTCAAAGCGGCCAAGTAAATGAGAGAATATTCTATTTTTGAAGAGGAATCTGGTCAATAGAAGTCAAACTTCTAGGCATACCATTGACAGACAATTAAACTCCAGATCAATTTTGATAGTGTAGGAAAGAGGCATCCCTCCTCACATCAATAGTTTTGACAAAATGAAGAATCTAGTTCAACTGGAAGCATCCTTGTAATTGTGGATCTAGGCGCCCATTTTGCGGATCGAGATTTTTGGAGGGAATTTTTAGTATTTTCTATTTTTCTATAAGTTATAAAATTCTCCTCATTATAAAGGTCAAAAAATTGAAGTTAGATTTGCAACCCAAGTTAGACATTTTCTACAACTTTATGCAAATAGTTAGACACTTTTATAGTTTTATGCAAATAGTTAAATCTCAAAAATTTCTTAGTTTAATGATGGTGTCAATAAACAATGGTTTTTTGTACGCTAGTGAATCTTGTTGTGTGTAAATGTTTCTTAATTGGTGAAAATCAATAGAAGATTCCAAATTTAAAACCATTTGTTGCATTATTTGTGAATGATATTCTCTCATTGTTTTTTGATCTAAAAATTTTGTGGCAAGTTAATAATGTTTGTTATTGAATTGATTCCAAAAAAAATGAGTTGCAAGTATGTTATTAAATATGCACTATGAATGGGTATAATTGTATAAATGTTCGTGAGTTATGGCATTCATCTATTTTAGACTTTACAAAATGCTTGTTACAAAATTTGTATGTCTGAATTTTAGAAGAATGTTTGTTCACGTTTTCTTGTTCCAAAAACTCTAATCTATATTTTTTTGTTTATTTAAAACCCCCTATTAGAATACTTCGAAATAGCCAGTTTTTCTCGTTTTACCAGCAAAGACCCCTTGAACATTACAATTACATGAACTACTAAGTAATGACAACACAGTTGAGAACCAACTACCAAGACCTTGGAAGATAGGTGATTTGATATTAGCTATCCTTTTAAGAAGTGGGATAGAAATATTCTTCTTAATGTTTGTTGTGTTACTTTGACCATCAACAAGAGATAAGGCTAACATTTGAGAAAGATATTTGTCAACCTGCAACAACAAGCTTCTCAACCCATAGCATAAGGATTATAGTTTGTTACAAAGGAGTCAACCTACTACAATGTGACCACTTTCAAAGGAACATGGAGGTGATCATTTACTGATCAAATTGTAAATCATCAAGCATTACTTTTATTTTTTAATAAGACAACCAGGAGAACAAGTTTATTCTCAATAGAACTGAGAATTATAAAAAAAATGTCTTGTTGAGCATGTTTTTTTGTTACAAATAGTTAAACTTGTTGGGCATAGATTCCTTATTTGATTTCCATACTTGTGTTTTAGTAGTTATTACTTTCTATTTTGAGAGTTGGTCCTCTTCCTATTCTTGAGGAAGATTTGACATATGTTCTTAAGTTTGTTTTCTGTTCATAGATAATTGGACTCCCTCATGGACCCTATATAGTGGGATGCCTTGTCGAGGAGAGATCTAGTAGAATGGAAGATCATATGTGTGTTATTGAATAAGATATCCTAAATATTTCTTGTTATATTTTTTGTAACAATTTTGTGTTTAAAATGCAATAAAGGAGAATTACTTTGATAATATGTTTTGTTGAGTAAGTGAGTGATTGACAAGATCTTATGGAAGTAGCAACTCAAGCAAGGGCCACTTGAGGTACTTTTGAACAACTTCAATTTAAATTACTAGATTGGATTATGAATTGTAAGTTTAATTGATAGTTTCTAGTTTATGTGATTGTGAATAAATGTGTTACAAGTGGACTGAATTAGTATATGTAGATTGATATTTTGTTTCATACTCTGGAGGTGAACTAAGGACATACAAAATTATAATGGTTAACTGGTTGTAGTCTTAAGCATTAGGTACCATAACAAAAGGTAGTTATTTGTATTCCTTTACTCTATTTTTATAAATAACAATTTATTTTGATTTAAATCTTTTATTGTATTTACATGTATTTCTTCACCTATACTCAACCAATGTAGGATGTCCAAAATCCATGAATGCATATACATTGCCAGCACTATCTAAAGTTTTACCTTGGTTGATTATCTAATGAAGCCCTCTTTTGAATGATGAAATTCTTAGTCTAGGGATCCTTAGGTCCACTAATCCATGTGCATCACCATTGGAACCAAGTTAATTAGGCATGTTAGAGGAAGCTCAACACTTGAGATGGATGAAAGTGAAATAATTACCATTTCTCATAACCAAACCCCTTGCTTCCTTGAATTAATGCTTGGGATAATTTCTTGTAATTGTGTTTGCTTTCATCATGACTTGGTACTTAGTCATGAGGTTTTTCTCCAAGAACTCTAAACATTCTTCCATAACCTTGTTAGTTCTCATAACAAATGATTAAAAACATACCTTACTTTTTCTCAAGGTTGTATTCAATTTTCTACTTATCCAAGTGCATGGAATGGTAAAACTATCAACAACCAATATATAAAATCCATCAAAAAATTCAGCTTTCATTTGTTTCTCAACCTTCCCTTTCTACGGCTCCTTATTTGTAGCACTAGGATCCCACACCATCATGGAATATAAATTTTTAATTTGAGATGAAATATTCTCTTTCCACTTTCTATCCTTTATCTTTTCATCATAGTTATAATGCTTCTCATGGTATAAATTGTAGACATTGAAAAATATCTTAGGCCCACAAGTGCCACTTTCCACTTATTCCCCCCATATAATTAAATAAATTTAATTATGTTCTAAGGTCATATTCCTCTATTAATTAAATAATTTTAATTATTTAATTAATTCATTTCTCCTTTTATTATTCTTTGATTAATTAAATAAATTATTTAATTACATCTCTAATGTCCCCTTCTCCCTACAATTAAATAAATTTTCATTTATTTAATTATTTATTTTCATTTTCCCACTATAATTAAATAATTATTTTAATTATTTAATTATTCATTAACTTTTTTCTATAATTGAATAAATCTTATTTATTTAATTATTTCCCACCTTCCTCTCTTCTTCTATAATTAAATAATTGTTTTAATTATTTAATTGTTCACTTTCACTCCTAAATTAAATAATTTTATAATTATTTAATTTACTATAGCAACCTCTTTTTCTATGCCAACCTCTTTATCCATGTCATTCTTATCTCTTCACATCTCAATCAACCTTCACCCTTGATAAGGTTTTATTACCTTTTAATCTCCATTGTCCATCCTTAACTAAACCCTAATTTTTCCCTAACCCTATTTCATTGCTTCTCAAAGCAATATCATTCATGGATAAATATCATTCATCTCTCAATCCTAGTCCTTCATTCAAATTGGTTTTCTATAAAAGAGACATGTCACTTTCATTTCAAGGCTAACTACTGTCATCTTCAATAATTTGCTATCATTATCACTAGGCTTATTCTTGCATGTACAACAAATTTGAGGGCAAGCAAGCATATAAAGAAAAATGGAGAAGAGAAATGAAGGTGATTCAACCATGGTATAGGAATTATGGTAATATTGCTTTGTTATTTTATGTTTCTATTTGCATTTGTGATTCATTGTTGTACTAGGGTATTTAGGGCTTGAGTTTTATGTATTTGGTGGTTGGTACTATTGATTCATGCCTTTTCCCAAGATTCTACCATATTTTACATTGGTGAACCTAACATAAACTAACTAGATTTGAATAAATTTGTGATAAATTATGAGTTTTCGGGTTTGAAATGCATTTACATGGTAGAACGACGCATTTGTGAGATAGAATGACACATTCATGAGATAGTGTGATGAAATCATGTTATGGAATGATGCATTTGAAGTATAGTGTAATTTATTTGTGAGATAATGAGTCGCATTTGTGGTATAGAGTGTTGCATCTGCTCAACTTTAGGGAAAATCATTTAATCAGTTTATTTTTTTGGCTTTCTATTATTTTTTAGGTTTCTAGTTTTCATTATCATATCTTGATAGATTACTTGCATCATTTACATCTCACTATTTTTAAAATGTTGCTAGATTTGAGTATTTTTGCAACTTTCAGGCTGTGTGTCGCATCTGTGAAACAGTGTACACATCTGCATGATAGTGAATTGCATCTATTTAGACAATCTGCCACAATCACAATCTAGTTCATCACATCTACTTAATACAATGAGTTGCATCTATGATACAATGACTCAAATTTGTCTATTATTGGTAAAAAGGGTTTAAATTTGGTGTTTATCATTTTCTACTTTTTCCATTGGTAGGATAGAGGTTTTGTGTTACTAATACTTTGTCTTCAACTTGTGGCATTCGTAGGGAGATTACATTACTATCAAGACTACCAATCCATGTTCTTGTAGGATTTTATTTAGCTTTGATTTTTAAAGTAGGAACGTTTGGATTTGGGATCTAAAAAGAACAAGTATTTTCTCATTATCATATTTTCAATTTGGGCTTAAAAAGAACAATTTCTTACTTTTCTTGGTGATCTTGTTTTTGTTTGGAGGTGTGTATGCTCTTCCTTCACACTTTATATGATCTTGGGAATCAAAAACACTTTTCAACACTCTCATTTTCGAACCATACATTTCATTTTCTAAGGTTAATGAACATTTGCTAGTGTGATAAAATACATGTGTATGCTCTCTACTCACATTCAAAAGCATTATTTGTATCACTCTTTTGTAACCTTTTTAGAAGTACCTTCCTTTGGAGAAGTAATCATTTTCCTCGAGCTATTATATAAAAGATAAAGGAAAAATCCAAGGTCAAACTAGAGAGTACCTTGCTAACAATTCCAATCTAAAAGGGGAGATACCCACATTTACGTGAGGTGGTTAGAGCCCCAAGTAAATTTGGTTAAAGCCTTAAGTGGCTTGTTGGGTGCTAGAAAGGCATTAAGTCCCCAAGCAACAACTAGAAACCATTAGTTAGAGGCCATCCTATTGATTGAGATGTTATTGGTGTCATTCTCAATGCAAGGGATGTGTGTCATGCCCTGAAGTTACTCACCATATGGCTCTCTTGAGATAAAACAGAAATCCCTAGATTAGCATAAGCTACTTTTATCTTTCTAAGGAGAGGGTGATTGTGTCATCCATCCAATTTTAGAGGCCCCTACTTGTCCTCTCTCGCAAAAACAAGAGTGTATACACCTATTAAGGTGTTCCTACATTTAAGTCAAAGGAGATTTCAAGTTGTGGGCCTTGTATTTATTGTCATTGGACATTGACCTTAGGATTAGGAAGTGTTTGATGTGTGTGAAGTGTTTTTGATTGATGATTTGACCCATGGAAACTGGGCTAAATAAGCCTTGAAAATACACTATTCACATAAAATATGGACACTCAACATCCAAAAATTGTTTTTCAGATTATTTGTTGTGTCTTCAATCACATTTCACAATTACCCAAGACAAAAATCACCTCAAAAAATTCAAACTAGGGTTAAAACACTGCTCACCGCATTTAACAAAATAGTACGCCACAATTGCAAGACAATGCACCGCATTTGCTAAAAAAGGTGAACTACATTCGTAGAACAAAACTGCATTTGAAAAATAATGAGACACATTTTCCTAAGACAATAAAACACATTTGTGAGATAGTAAACCACATTTTCTAGTTTTCAAAATTTTGGGGAGATTCTTATGTAGTTTCATTTTGGATCCATTCCTAATAGTAATCATCTCTTCAAATCATAGGCTTTCTCATTTTAGTCCATTAATTTTATTTCATTTAACTTAAGTTTCCATTGCATTCCTTAGTTTTCTATCATCGCATTTTCTTAGTCAAACCTTAGGTCATCTTTAGTTGCATACACCTTTTCAAACTTTATATTAGGAGGCTTATCATACCTTTGATCAGATCATTATCACAAATTTAGATTGTCCTTGACCTTTCCCTTTTATCAATCATTTCTCATCATTTAAGTTGGACCTTTAAACTCATGAGTCTAGTTTAAGGTTCACTTGGTCAATTCATCATCATCCTTTTTAGTCTTTGTCCTTTAAAGGTCTTGATGATCTGATTTGTTACTTTTGACTATCTTAGCTTGGTTAGTAACCTTTTCTTAGGTCCACAAAGGCGCACAGTCTTAATCTCATATCATAAATTTGGTCATATCACATCTTTGGTCATAGCTCTCATTTGCATCATTGCATATCTTAGCTTTAGTCACACCATAGCTTGTGGTCATAGTGACATTACCATATCTTGATTTTACCTATTGTCACTTAACACCCTAATCTTGGTCACAAGTAAATTACTATTTTGAATTTCTTATCTTAAAAACCCCAAAAACATAGCATAGTTGCATACCTATCATTTCATTATCATTCCTCATGCTTCATATCCTTCATTAAATTGCAAGTATTATATGGTCCAAATGAGGTTGCAAAGGAAAAGAAAAGAGATGGACTACACAAATGAAGATCCCTTTTTCAACCCAACTAGCAATATGAAATTTGGGTCTTGTTCCAATGAGGCACCCAAGGCACAATCTTCATTTCTAAATCCATTTGAGAAGTTCACATTACAATATGTCCAAAGACATTTAACTAAAGAAGAAATTGAGGTAGCTTCCCAAGACCCTAGCATAGCATGCTTTGTAGATGATATAGTAGCAATAGACACCCAACGATTTCTCATGAAACTACTACAAATTGGAGCTAAACTCCCCCTAGTTTTGATGTCAATACACTTTCCACATCACCAATAAATGATGCCACACAAAACCAAGGACATAATGCATCTACTCCTAATCATACTACTCAAGTGAATTCTCTTTTTCCATTAGAGGGAACACCACAAAACATCATAACAACCAATGTGACACTAGTATTTGGAGCAAAAAGGAACCCAAGTGATGACCCAACCATCTAGCATCACATTTGATCCTTTTGTCTTGTAATCTTAGGCTATGGGGACTTCATCTTTCAATCCTTTTGCAATATATTCCTTATTCATGGAAGACATACACATTCATGGACATTAAACATATTTTGGAGTTCTTCATTTGAATACACCAAAAATATCATCTTTTTTTATTTATATTAAATGTGGGTCAATAGACCCTTATTTGAGCACACTCCTTTGGGTCCTCATCAGAATTTACATCAAGTTTTTTAGAAGAGGATAGTTGAGCACACAAGCTCTCCTTTTCCTCCTTATTTAACAAGGGTGAATTTGGTCCACATCCTAGAGGCCAATATTTGATTGCAAAAAGCTTCTTAAACTTGGGTGTTTGCTTCTCCTCAATCTTCCTTCCTCTCTCCAAATTAAGTCATGTGAGGGCTTGAGCTAGAGTCTCATCATCAATAATCTCGGGTTGAACCTCAATCATAGCATTTTCTTCCATTACGAATTTCTTGTTTGAGGTCCTAATGGTTTTCCCTTTCTTTTTTTTTTCCTTTGACCTTCCCATACCTGCATTCAATCTAGGTTTAGTCAATTCTCAGGACAACTAAATTTGTTCAAGGGTCAACTATCCCCTAGTCAAGACTACGGTAGACTCAAAAGGCCTAGATTTGAACCCTAAGCTCTTATACCAAGAGAAAAAAAAAAAGTAAAGAGTAGGACATCCCTTGGAGTGAGATATTAGGAGAATACTATTTTAACATCAAACTTGTCAGAGATAAGGACAAAGAAAATAAGCCCCAAAATAATATTAAGAAGGAAACTAAACTAGTAAAGAATTGTGTATACAAACTTAGGAAAGCACAAAACCCAAAATAAGGTTCAGACACTATGGATGCCATAGTAAAAATCCTTGTTTTTGAAACAAGTACTACTAAATCCCTAGAACATGTATTACTTCTAGAATTTGCATGGGAGAAATTAGGTAAATATGAAGATAAGGACAAGTTATTAGACTTTGTAGGATCATTAAGAAAAGAAGAATTGGAATGGTATATGAAGAACTAACCACAACATAAAGCCACATGGGAAGAAGTAAGAAAAGAATTTTTAGCCAACTTTGGGACACTAGAAGTTTCAACCAAAAGTGTTGCCTAGATGAGGAACTTGACATGAGGAAAAGGAATCAATTTAAAACTATCACAAGAATTTTAAAGAAGTATGTAGAAAATTGGAGGAACCTTTAACAAATAAACAAAAGGTAGAATGTTCTAATAGGATGTCTTAAGAGGTCCTAATAGGATTTAGTTTATTTCCATATTTTAGGACATCATAGCCAGATTAGATGGAAGAGTCTTTGAAAAGTATACTGATCTAATTACTATGGAATATCAGAATGAAGCTTAACCATGGAGGAAATTGAAAAAAGAAAAAAGCACTGAAATCTTAGAAGATTTATATTTGAAGGTTCAGAAGTTGGTCCTACAATAGGAGATCAAGGCTAGTGAACCTAGTTGACCTGACAAAATTTGTGTAAGGAAGATAAGGTAGCGGAACAACTTCCTACACTAATCTTGAGAGGAGAATAATGCAAAAATTTTACGAATCTTTAACAGTTATAGAAACTTAAATAGAAATAACCATAAATATCATGCATACCACAATGCAGTGATTTATGTGGGGAAAACCCTTTCGGGAGAAAAACCCCATACTCCAAAATTCGCTCAATACATTATTCAGAAATCACGAAGATTATAATATACTTGCAGAGCAAGCTTCTCACAGGAGTATCACCAAACAGAGATCTAGAGGAAAGAAGACCACTACCAGACTCTCATAATAAATCACAATACACAACCATAATACCACGCCCTGGTAAAATAGGGTTTCCTTCTAGGGAAATTCAAGATAACAAAATATTGGTCATCAGATCTAAGACCTAATGATGAACAGTCCAAATTTACAATAATAAAATATAAATAAATATTTCCTTTCAGGGGTATTCCTTGAATCCCTCGTTGGGGTGTGCTACCCCTAGACCCCCATCCAAGGGGATGATATCCTCGAACCCCTCGTAGGAGGGAAACCCCCCCGTGCCCCATGTCTTTGACGTATCAATAGTACCTTATGTATCAACAATAATTTATGTAATTTCAAGTTTGAGACACATTATCCCAACAAATATCCCACTTTTCAAACACCTTGCAAAAGAAATAGGAGGATGAATAAACATCATCTTTTAATTTCTATGGGTTGAAAGTCCCATAGTCTCTAAACACCATTTGAACTTCCCTGTGCTCACAGGCTTAGTTAAAGAATTATCAATATTCATCAAAGTATCTACCTTAACTAGCTTCACCCTACCATCTTCGACCATATCTCTAACAAAATGATACTATACATCAATGTGCTTGGTCTTGGCATGAAATTTTAGGTTCTTAGCTAGACATATCACACTCTGACTATCACAATAAATTATCAATGCACCTTGTTTTATTCCAACATCTGAACACAATCTCTTAACCCAAATGGATTCTTTACAAGCATGAGTAGCTACCATATAATGAGCTTTAGTAGTGGACAAAGAAACCATAGCATGTCACTTATTCATCCAACTAATTGCACCACCAAATAAAGTAAACACATAAGAATTGGTGGATTTTCTACTATCAACATCACCTACCTAGTCTGAATCCACATAACCATGAATATCAAGGGAAATATCATCTTCATTCATATTACTATGATAACACAAGGAATAATTTGAGGTACCACATAAATATCTAAAGACTCTTTTAACTGCATCCCAATGAACTCTACCAAGATTAGGCATATATCTGGAAAGAACTCCCACTACTTGGGCAATGTCTAGTCTATTAGAAACCATAGCTTACATAAAACTTCCATTTGTACTATGGTAAGGCACTATGATCATGTCTTCCATCTTTGATGAATATTTTAGACAATCTAAAATAGATAACTTTGTTCCAGCCAAAACAAGAACACACAATGGTCTACAATCTTGCATATCAAACCTCTATAAAATTGAATTGACATAATTACTTTGGCCAAGAAATAGATTTTTGTTCACTCTACCTCTTCTAATTTCCATCCAAATAATGTCTTTAGTTGCACCAAGATATTTCATTTCAAATTTAGTAGCAAGTTGAGATTTTAGTTCTGAAATCATACCTTTCCCTTTACCAATAAATAACATATCATCAACATATAATGCAATAAACAGAAAATGATCACCATCAGTTTTATAATAAACACAATGATCTAATTTAGAACACTCAAATCCCAAAATCAACATATATGTATCAAATTTTTGGTACCACATCCTAGGACTCTATTTTAGGCCATACAAAGATTTCTTCAATTTGTAAACAAATTTACTTTTACCTTTCACCATGTAGTGCTCTGGATGTGTCATATAAATATCCTCCTCCAAGTCACCATGAAGGAAAGCATTTTTCACATCCATTTGTTCAACCTCTAAATCATAAGCAACAGTAATAGAAATCAAAAATCTAATGGATGTCATTTTTGCAAAAGGAGAAAATATCTCACCATAATCAACACCCTCAACTTGACAGTAACCATTAGCAACCAACCTTGCTTTGTACTTCTCAATACCTCCATCTAAACCAATATTTTTTGTGAACACCCATTTGCAACCAACAGGTTTTCTTCCTTTGGGAAATGTTACAAGATCCCATGTATCATTCTTTTCTAAAGCTGGCATTTCTTCATCCATACTAATCTTCTAAGATTCTTCACCATTCATACCTAACGCCTCTTCTACTGATCCGGGTTCATCCATGTTAGTATTCAAAGAAAAAATACATCTCCAATCATCAAGTGAATACCTTCCATGTGGTTGTCTATGCCTTGTAGACCTATGAACAAGCTGATTTGGAGGTTCTTCCTCCTCTTCTGAAGATTTAGAGCTGGATGAGCTCTCCTCAACTTCTTGTCTATCCATGGGACTTGATTCAACTTTCTTAGGTGTAGAAGGAAATTGAATCACATCTTCCTATTTACTTTATTTTGGTTGCAATATAACAGAAGAATTCTTAGTTTCTCTAAAAATAACACTTCTACTACGTATTACCTTCTGTGTAATAGGATCCCAAAGCTTGTATCCTTTCACACCATAACTATATTTGATGAAGATACATTTCACAGCATTGCTCTCCAACTTTGTTTGATTCTCCTTTATCACATGTGCATATGCCTCATAACAAAAACTCTAAGATTTCTTAATGAATGCTTATAGCTCAACCATGCCTCTATAGGTGTCTTATCAACAAGAGTTGATGTAGGAGACTTTTTAATCAAGTAACAAGCAATGGTAACAACTTCAGCCTAAAACCTTTATTCTAGACCAACACCACTCAACATACTCCTAGCCTTCTCCATCAATGTCTTGTTCATTCTTTCTACAGATCAATTTTGTTGTGGATAATACAAAGTTTTAGGTGTCTTATCAACAAGAGTTGATGTAGGAGACTTGTTAATCAAGTAACAAGCAATGGTAACAACTTCATCCTAAAACCTTTATTCTAGACCAACACCACTCAACATACTCCTAGCCTTCTCCATCATTGTCTTGTTCATTCTTTCTACAGATCAATTTTGTTGTGGATAATACAAAGTTTTCTTTTGTCTATGAATACCACAATATTTAAAAAATCTATCAAAATTATTCAAGTAAAATTTACCGCCATTATTAGTCCTCAAACATTTTATTTTATTTCCATTCTACAATTCAACCATTTCTTTAAATTCTTTAAATCAACTAAAAAGTTCATATTTACTCTTTAGAAAGTATACCCATGTCCTTCTACTGTAATCATCAATAAATGAAACATAATATGTGGATTTACCAATTGAAGGAACATCTACAAGACCAAACACATCAAAATGAATAAGATCCAATACACCACAACATTTATGAGAACTCAAGTAAAATTGAACATGATTTTGTTTTCCATAAATACAATGCTCACAGAAATCAAATTCAAGATTATAATCAAATAACCCTTCAACAAGGTTTTTATTTTTAGACCCTTTTCTCCAATGTATCAAGGTATCTAGTGCCATAACATATTTTTCTCTACAGGTAACTTTGATTCAAAAGAAAGAGCGCCCTTGGGTACCCAAAATACATGACCATCTGTTGAAGATGAAACCCTCACCTCTTCCACAGACTTTATTTTCATAGAAGTACTATTGCACTCAATAGTCCATGCATCAAGCTTATACAATGTTTCATATCTAACACCTCTATAAATCACCATTATACCTCTAACCATCTTGTATCCTACATCAAAACATACTACTTGCACACCTGCATCTTATTATTTTTCTCATAGATAACAAATTTTGTGCTAATCTAGGGATATGCAACACACCATTAACCCTTTTTATTCTACCATCAGGAAACCTAATTCTAACTTTACCATGGACAACAATATTTAAATAAGAATCATCACCCAAGTACACCTTACCTCCATCAAATTCTTCATATTTAGAAAAACAATCTCTATTAAAGTTTATATGGAAAGATGTGCTTGATTCAATTAACCATGCATCATTACTTGCATTAATTTCCAAAGTTGCAATGAATACATCACCATCTTCCTTCTCGAACTCAGAATCTAAATAAAATTTCTTCTTTTTCTTCTTCTTTTCTTCTTTGCATTCCTTATGAATATGTCCAGGCTTACCATAGTTCTAGCAAATAACTTTAGACTTTCTCGGATATTTGGATCTCCCCTTCGACTTGGATTTATTATGCTTCTCATTATTCTTTCCTTTTTCCTTAGGTCTTCCACAAACACTTAGAGATTCCTTGGTACTAATGGATACCTTCCTCCTCATCTCTTTAGAAAGCAAATAACCCACCACATCTTCAGTCTTCAATATAATAGAAGCACTCCCAATAGCCATAACAAGAGAATCCCATCAATTAGGTAAAGAATAAAGGAAGATCTGAAATTTCTCCTCCTCATCCATTTTGACACCAACTGACGCCAATTAAGCCACCAACATATTAAATGCTTCTAGATGTTCTATAATTTTTCCACCCTTCTCCATTCTCAAGGAATATAATTTCTTCCTCAAAAAATCTTGTTCACTAAATATTTTTCTTGATACATCTCACCAAACTTCTTTCATAGTTTTTGTGCAAAGGTCTCTTCATGGACATTGATTAAAATAGAGTCTACCAAGCACAATTTGATTAGACCCTTGGCGTTATGGTCCATAACATCATATTGAGCAGCCTAAGTAGGATTTATAGGCATTGAAACATTCTCATTAACACCATCCCATAGATCTTGATCTATCAACAGATCCTCCATCTCCAACTTCCACATTTCAAAATTATTTCTAGAAAATTTATCCACCTCTATTCTCCCTAGAATGAAATTTCCATCTAAAAATTCCTACAACAAGATCAAAAAGTGTCTTCTACACAAGCTCCCACTCAAATCTAGATTAGTTCAAAAAACCCAAGAACCCACAACTAAAATGAAAGGTGATTAGGGTTTGATACCACTTGTAAGGAAGCTAAGTTAGCAAAACAACTTCCTACACTAATCTTGAGAAGAGAATAATGCAAAAAATTTACAAATATTTAATAGTTATAGAAACTTAAATACAAAAAACTAAAATATCATGCATACCACAACATGGTGATTTATGTGGGGAAAACCCTTTCGGGAGAAAAAACCCACACTCCAAAAGTTGCTCAATATATTATTCAACAATCTTGAAGATTACAATATACTTGCAAAGCAAGCTTCTCATAGGAGTATCACCAACCAAAGATCTAAAGGAATCACTATTGCTATCAGACTCTCAAAATAAATCACAATACATAGACGTAATACAACACCCTCATAAAATAGGGTTGTCTTCTAGGGAGGGCCAAGCTAATAAAATATCAGTCATTAGATCTAAGACCTAATGATGAATGGTCTAGATTTACAATAATAAAATATAAATATTTTTTTCCTTTCGAGGGTGCTACCCCCAAGCCCCCATCGGGGTGAATTTCCCCCGAACCCCCATCCAGGGGGGTGATCCCCTCAGACCCCTTGTAGGGGGAAACACCCCCGTACCCCACCTTCACCGACATATTGACAGTACCTTATGTATCAATAGTAATTTATGTAATTGGAAGGTTGAGACACATTATCCCAATAATTTGGTGCACATATTAAAATAGGGAAGGGCGCATCTAGAATGAATACCCCAAGGACAAAGCAAAAAAGACATTGGCTATGAAAGAATAGTAAAACTTAACTCTACGTACTGTGCTCTTTGTTAAGAATGGGATATATATTTGACAAAAGACTGTCTAAAGAACATGCCTCCAATTCATAATAGAGGAAACCAAGGGAATTACGGAGCTAAATGTTTTCATAATTATAATTAAAGTATAGATGAAAATAGTGATATTGAATATTGGATACCACCTTGGCAAGTTAATTGGAATGCATGTGCCATGCAAAACAATCAACAACTAGGTTATCAAGCGATAATTTAGCTACAGAGGAGGTAGAGGAAGAGGCTGAAATAACAGTAGAAAAAATTATGCAAATTTCTTTAACTATGGAAAAATAGGCCATTATTCCTTTGAATATTGGGAGGAGAAGAAACAGAAATGCACTTTTGTGGGAAAGATGATCACACAATGTTTCAATACAAAGTTGCTAGAACATTCTATCAAATTAAGGACAGTCAACCTTCTTGGAGTAATGATTTCAAAAGAGGTGAAAGAGTAATCCAAAAAATATTACAACAAGGATTTAGAGGCTATCATCAAATGGATGTGTGGACTTTAGACACTTCTACAAAACAACACTCCAGAGAAGAACTAGTTATAGACAATAAAAAGAAAGAAACTAGAGGAAAGAAGAAAGCAAATGTTGTCACCAAAAGAGGTACTAATACTAGTAAAAATAAAAATAATCCAATGGTAGAAGACACATATGAAGAATATTATATTTTGAAAGAATAAGAAGAATATGAGGAACTAGAATACTTTTGTCCTAATAAAAAATAGCATGAAGAGGTGGTCAAGTAGGCCAAATAAGACATAATCCAACACCAACATGAAGTAGGATTCTTTATGGAACAAGAAGTTAGAATGCTAAAATACCTTGCATCCTTGGCTAGACAAAAGGATTTAGTGGCTAAACTAAAGCAATGGGGAATATACTAGAATAAAAAGGAGCAAGTCAATCAATTATTATCAAAGGACAAGAACTAGAAGAGTTGTTCAATGTTGATAAATGTACATTTGAATGATCATAAATCAAATATGTTGTGGTAGATTTGGGTGCTTATCTAAATATCATTCCATCCACCACGTGGGAGAAATTAGGAAGGCCTAATCTACTAAAAACACTGATGAACATAAGTCTTCCTAATGATTCTGGAATGCAAACCTTGGGAAATTGGAAGAATATTGAAGTGAATGTTAAAGGGATAAGAAAATTGGTTGATTTTGAAGTGGTTGAAATGAAAGAGCCATTTAATACCTTTAGGTCATTACTTGGATTAAGATGGTTTTTCTTGATGTTAATGGTATAGTAAGTACTCTTGGAAGGAGGGGATTTCACTTGCAAACACTATGAGAGTTTTCCATATTCCATTAGGAGAACCAAATGGCAGATCCTACACAGAAGAAATTATACCTGATATTGAAGGGGAAGATATCATAACCCTCTACACTATTTCCAAATTTCCAAATGGGAAGAAGAAGAAGATAATCCAAATAATGAAGGAGAACTAGAATTACATAGTGATGATTATAGCACAAATAGTGATGAAGTCTTGGAAGCATGGTTGTAAAATGAACCAAAGTTAATATCCCAAAGATTTTACAAATTTTTCCAAGTATTTATGGTCCAAAGTAATCCCACCAAATTACTAGAGGATACAAAAAAAACACTAGAAACAGTCAACATCAAATTAGGCATTTCACATATTAAACTACCCTAATTTTCTAGAGTTGGAGATATCAATGAAAATATTACAACAATGGAGAAAACCTTTAAAGAAGAAAAGGTAAGAATGGTAGTATTATAGGATACATTAATTTGCAACACTACATGTTGGTGGAACACACCTAAAATCACTATTCTAGACTAACCTAACTTTAGAATTTTGGTCAAAACATGATATCTACAAGAGGAAGGGTAATATCCCACCATCACAAAGAATCAAGGAACCATAGCCCCAGAAGACATCTCTATACTTGTATAACTACATGAATGAAACACAAGGAATATAATCACTCCCTCTACATACAATTATTTTATTATACATTAACACTAGTGGTGCAAACCTAGTATATAAATTAGGAGAGAAGATAAAAGACTAGAGATTGGGAAGAAGTCAAACATGACTTTACACATACATTTTTATTTTGGGACAAATACAAACACATTTGTACCGCACTAAGGAAAATTAAGGAAATTATCTTCATCCCAAGTTTCAAAAATCACTTACCCTCAACAATCAACAAGTCCACCACATAAAACCCAAGGAGTATGGAAACTAATTGAATGGATAGATAGATACACAAAATCGGTACCCAATCAATGTTGTGCTATGCAAAAGGAGGAAGAAAAATAAGATCCAAAACTAGAAATCAAGGTAGAAGGAGAAAGGGAAATACAATTAAACCAACAAAAAAGCACAATACTATTAAAAACCCATCCAATTACAAGAATAAAACATAGCTCAGGAAGGAAACACCAAATTAGCTAAACTTGGGGAGACTATTGGGATAACTCACTAGAAGCATTAGTTATTGAAGTATTGATGGAGTATCAAGAACTGTTCCCATGAAAATTTACCAAAATAAAAGGCATAAAACTAGAAGTTGGGGTAATGAATATTTAGTTAAAAGAAGGTACTAAACCTCACCAAAAAATACCTTATTAGCTTAACCCCAATATGAAGAAGAAAATCAAGATAGAAATAGATAAAATGTTAGAAACGAGCATTATTAAACCAATAGAAGACTCTAAATGGATCAGTCCAATGGTGGTATGGAATAAGAAGATTGGATAAATATGGATATGTGTGGACTTTCAAGAATTGAATAAAGCATGTCTTCATGACCCTTTCCTACCCCATTTACCGAAGAGATCCTAGAATTTGTAGCTGACAAAGAAATATATTCATTCACCGATGGGTTTTCTAGATACCATCAAGTCTAAATATAAGAGGAGGATCAACCCTTTAAATAATATTTTCTACAAAATGGAGATCATTTATGTACACGGTCATGCCCTTTGGCCTAAAAAATGCACTAGCTATCTTCAATAGGATCATGGTAAATACATTCAAGGAATTTATACATGATTTCTTAGAATTTTTCCTAGATGATTAGAGCATATACGGGTTAGTCAAGAATCACATTCAAACCTTTCAGACTATGTTGGAGAAATACAGGAGTATGCAAATTTCCTTGAATCTTAAGAAATACATATTTGTGGTACCTTTTGGCACACTTCTAGGCCACATTATATGTAAATAAGGATTAATGATTGATTTGATGGAAATAGCTCTAACCCTAACACTACCTCCACCAAAAATAGCACTAGCGGTTAAAACATTCTTAGACTACACTGTATATCACCAAAAATTCATCAAAGAATATGCCAATATAGTTGCCCCCCTAGAAGAACTTCTCAAAGTAAGACTAACAAAACAATCACATGGAAAAACCAATACCAACAATCCTTCGACACCCTCAAATAGAAAATATCCAAAGCACCCATTCTCATCTTTCTTGATTAGTCAGTTCCTTTTCATGTCCATGTAGATTTGTCTAGAATATCTATAGGTGCAATATTAACCCAACCTAGAGGAAACAAGGATCACCCAGTAGCATTTTCCAGTAGGAAATTATCCAAAGTAGAAAGAAACTATACCACTAATGAGTGAGAATCCTTAGCAATGGTCTTGCACTACACAAATTCTGGAACTGTCTATTATCTACCCCACTTACATTCTACACTGATCATGAGCCACTAAAAATTTCTCCTAAATAAATCAGTAGTACATGGGCATATATGTCGATGGCTCTTACTATTCTAGGAGTTTAATTTTACTGTAATGGTCAAGGAAGGGAAACATAATCAAGGACAGGACTACATATCCAAGATTGATACAAGAGAAGAACCTGAGGGAGTTAACGAGGAGGACCTACACAGTTATACCTTTTCTAGATCACATCAGTAATGGAGGAATTGACATTTTTGAGTTACTTTCTACCAAAATATACCCTCTAGATATGAATACCCATGACCTTTGGAAATATGAATGAACAATAGCCCAAATGAAGTTGCGCACACTTCAAAGGATCAAACCATGAAAGAAACCAACACAAGAAAGTGTTGCAACATTAGCAAGAAGACAATATGATCAAATGATGATCTAGAATGCATTGAGATGACTTAAAAATGTACAAGAGCCTTTCTTATATAGGAAAGGTGAGAGGAGGTTGTATAACCACCTTAGTTTCAAATATTAAATGCCTAATGCATAATTTTAAATGCATGAGTGAAATATTAAATGCCTAGATAACTACATGTTAATTAATGAGACATAGCCCCATTAAATACTAGTTTCTAGAATTCCACCTAGAAAACTAACTCCTAAGTAAACTTATTAATGATGTGAATAGGTCCTCACAAGTAACTAGTTAGGAAATAACCCCATTCACACTAACAGCCCCCCATAAGTTCAACTTAGTGTGTCTAGTTATTATGCAAATGATGCAAAGATGCAAAGATGGTTCCTAGAAACTAGGCCATGTTAAGTACCCATGTACAAATGAAAATGCAATCTCTTACAAATAGAGAAAAGGATAAAACCTCATGGGACAAAACTCCTCTCCAAAAAAGAGATAGAATGCAAATCATGTACAAGTGATAGAAGTGATGTATGGAGGTCTCAACACAATACCCCCCAAGAGCTACATCTATCACAAGAATACAATATAATCAATAGCCCCCCCCATAATGGATAATCACCTACACAAATGGTAGGTTTCTGAAGAAAAAACATGATCCAATGTCGAAAAACAACATACCTCCCTTTTGGAAGAAACAAAACCAAGTACAAATGCAGGAATGCTTCCCATTTCGGATAGGAACTAAAGGAAGGATGAATATGGATGATGATGATGTCTCTAAAAGTTTGTCATGTGTCTTTTGTGCCACTGAATATAAAGATTCCACTATCAAATCATGTACATGCCCAATCAATGAATAAGGTGACAAATAAGGACTATGTGGAAACTATTGTTGAACAAGATCCAAAAACAAAGATGGTTTCACAATAGTTGTGCAATAGTTGTCATCAAATAGGAGAGATAACCCCTCAAATGTGTCCTCCAAATCTGAAATATGAGACTTCACAAACAAGGATGCAATGTTTTTCTAATAAGAATCCCAATCAGGAAGACAATGAGATACTTGTTGTAATGAATCACTAGAATTTCTCAATGAATCACCAACATAAAATGAAAGGTCCTACTGAATAGGAATGATGGGAGCCTCAATCAATGACTATGCACAATGAATCAAAGAAGGTGAAAGTACATCATCTCTGATGGAGAAGGAGTATCTGAAGAAACCTCTTCATCCTCATCTGAAGATTCAAAGTATTCCAAATATTTAAACTCTCGAATAGTATCACCATCATAGGGTATCCTATCTGAAAAATGAAGAGGCACAAGACAGTCTAAAACAAGATCATCTGGGAATGGTCGAGTATCAGGATCTCCATGTATCTCCCAAATTTTAGTCCAAAGAGTATGAGGACACTCAAAATGATCAAAGCATTCAAAGTGGCAACATTAATATGCATTGCAATAACTCCTAAGACATGATCCCTTTTGCAATTCCAAGAAAATTTCTTACTATCAATACCAAGAGGGGGAATAATATCATACAAATGTGGTAAAAAATGAAGCCATCAGAGATGTTTTATGATGAAATCTCTCCATTGTTTATAGTTTCCCCTTTTCAACATAATCATAGAATGATGAAACAAAAACCCCATAATGAACTATGATTGATCTCCAAAAATACAAAGACATTAACCTTCAATAACAATTAGAAACTCCCAAATATGATGCATAACTAAAAATGAAGTCATCCAATACAAATAAACCTTCTCCAAATTGTAGTATGTCAAGTTATCAAGCAAATGCCTCAAATTGCAAGAAATCAATAGAATGTACCTAGGGTTGAATCTGAAAAAAGTAGATGGACAAAATGATAGAGCTCTAAATCACCTTTGCAATGCCGCTAGAATCTCCAAAATTTTACAAACTAGTGAAAAGATATGAGTTTGTGAGTCCAAAAGGGAATCTTCACTTCAAGCTGCAATACAATATTCTACGAATAAATATGATAATAATACTTACACCACTGGAAAGTGCTTAGAACCAAATTTTTGATGGTATCTCATTTTCAAAAATCTGATACCTTAGTCAAAATTTATGACAATTTTAAGAAAAATTCCTAATTAAGACATGAGGGGGCTTCTGTGATGGTCATTTGGCCGTCAAATTTAAGACAGTCACTCGAAATTTTTGAAAAATTGCCAAAAATAAATTTACTTCAAAATATGAAGTATTTTATATGAAAATGGGGGGTTTTGGGCCTTCCGTATGCAATGGAAGTGTTAGATCTAACCCAATCTACTCCAAAAATTAGCTACCTCCCAGATGATGACAACTAGCTCGAAATGCAAACCCTCCAACCTATAATTAAAATCTCCTCGGTTCAACTTTCTAATTTGAGATGGAATTTGCATGGCCTATGCTCTAAATACCATGTTGGAAATATGAATGAACAATAGCCCAAATGAAGTTGCGCACACTTCAAAGGATCAAACCATGAAAGAAACCATCTATACAAGAAATTGTTGCAACATGAGCAAGAAGACAATATGATCAAATGATGATCTAGAATGCATTGAGATGATTTACAAATTTACAAGAGCCTTGCTTATACAGGCAAGGTGAAAGGAGGTTGGATAACCACCTTAGTTGCAAACATTAAATGCCTAATGCATAATTTTAAATGCATGAGTGAAATATTAAATGCCTAGATAACTACAAGCTAATTAATGAGACATAGACCCATTAAATACTAGTTTCTACAATGCCACCTAGGAAACTAACTCCTAAGTAAACTTATTAATGATGTGAATAGGTCCTCACTAGGAACTAGTTAGGAAATAACCCCATTCACACTAACAATGACAGACAACTAATGTTGACGAAATCATTACCATTTAGCCTGCTTGAAGGAGCCCTATATAAGAAAGGAAAAGATGATGTACTACAGAGAGTCATTTATGAGCACAAAAGAATGTAGATTATTAGAGAAAAAAATGAGAGAATAGCAGAACTATGGAGATGCTATAGCCTAAAATATTTTATTATTCGGATTATGATGGCCTAGCATATACAAGGACAACAAAGAGTGTGCCAAGAATTGTGATATTTTCTTTAAAAAAAAATTCCCCACGAAATGTGACAAAATACCTCTCCAACCAGTCTTAGCACAAAAACCCTTCAAAAAATGTGCAATTGATTTCATTGGCCCTATCGACCCTCTGAAAAAATTATCTAAAGCAATATTTATCATTACCGGTATCGAATACCTAATCAAATGGGAAAAAGTAGAACCAACCAAATATTGCACTACCTATATTGCTTTTAAATTCCTATATCACAATATCATTGCAAGATTTGATTGTCTCTTAAGTATCACAAGTGATCAAGTAAAACACTTTATTAATAATACTATAAAGGAGTTACTAGAAAAATTCATGATTACACATAATCAGAGCACCTCCTACCACCCACAAGCAAATGGGACAGGTGAAGTATTGAATAAGATCCTTGGAACCACTCTTACCAAAATGTGCAATGCAAATAGAAATGATTGGATATTATGATACTAACAGTACTTTAGGTTTACTAGACAACCTATAAAAGAGCCACATCATACACACATTTTTATTTGATCTATGGCATGGAAGTTATCTTACCGATTAATTTCATAGTCAACAACCTCCATATGGCCCTCACCTTAAGGTTCACTGAGGAAGAATCTGTCAAACAAAGGCTATAAGAGTTAGAAAAATTATATGAAGCAAGGTAATTGGCCTAATCACACTTGTAGGAAAAACACTTATGGTAGAAAGCCTGGCACAATAGAAACCTGAGGAAAAAATACTTTTAGCATTGGAGATAATTTTATTATACAACAAGAAGTTTAAAAAGCAAGAAAAACTCAAAGTCAATTGGTTATGGCCATACAAAATTAATGACATTTTGGATTCTAGAGCAATAAGGTTAGAAACATTGGATGTAACAATCCTATGATGTTATGTCAATGGAGCAAGAATAAAACATTACCATCAAGATTCTAAGAAATGTTTACTTGAGGACAAGTCAAGGTTTTGAAGAGGGGATGATGTTAGCCAGAAAATAGTGTATAGACACTGGTCTGGAGATACGTAATATCTAACCAAAAAGAATATTTTGGAATATGAGTTTAGGAAGATAGAATATACTCTAGGGATACTATCTAAGGGACACATCTCATATTATAACTATAAGTATATAGGAAGATCTATTCACCAATAGAGGATAGTAATATAGTAAGCGAAGGATATAGAGTATTGATTATAATAGAGATATAAGGAATATAATGAATGATTATTGATATAATGAATATAAAGGACTCTAAATTTTTATTTATCTTATGAGTGTATGCTATTTTATTTTAATTTATAACTAATCTTGGATTTGGAATACCATCTTGTTTTGCTTCAATAGGATCAACTCCAAGGTTACAAAATATAACTAGCAGAGATCTTTTGGGTACACAACTCTATAATCGGTATCCCTTAGATTTCTTGCTAATAGTACTTATGCAAGGGATTTCTAAAAATATTTTGTAACAATCTAAAAATTCTCTAGACTATGCCTCTTGATCTTAGATCTTTTCTCATTTTTTGGAATGGATCATCCTCTTTCTCTCATCCTATTCCTAGAGACTTATGGAAGCAATCCCCTATTCATATTTCCTAGGAGATTAAGAAACAAAGAAACAATAGAATTTTTCATGATACTATTAGGGATGCTCTATCTATCGCTCAAGTTATTTGTAATGTCATTCAAGAAAATGTGAATATTGTAAAGATGGATAAATCTAAAAGGTTTCCTACTATACATGAGGTGAGGATTAGCAAATTTTGGGACATCTCTAAGGATATATTTTTAATATAGATTTTGAAAAGTCTTGTATTAGGAAACATACTAAATAGAAATATCCATAGAGAGGGTGGATAAAATTGAATTTTGATGGTTGTACTTGATGAGAGCTTTGTACTTGTACCGTTATTTGATGGATTTCAATGGACATGTTATGTTATTATGGACTTGTTGTGGACTTTCATGATCTTTATTATGGACTATGATGGACATGTGGTAGACACTATATATTTTTTGAGATATATATGATATGCAATGGACATTATCAACACTATGTGGTTATTATGGGATGTCATGGATGCTTATTATGTTTATGTTTATGCTGGTGATAATGAGGTATGCATGTGATGATGATTATTTATGCTTATGTTTATGTGAATGTTATGGATAGAATGCATTATGTCTAACGCTTTTGGATGTAGGATGTGATGGATGATTTATGATTTTATGATATATGATGTGGATGTGATACTAATGATGTATTGCAGGTGGCGATGCTAATGTGATTTATTATGTATGTGCATGAGATATGACATGATGATGAATGTGGTATGGATAATTATGTATGACATGATATGAAAATGCAGATGCAATTGATGGAAAATATGATGTATGCATATGTGATCATGTTATGGATGGATGTGATAAATGTAATGTAATGCAATATATGTAGTGAATGATAATGAAATGGAATGAACTTAAGATGCTTAGAATAACCAATCTAGATCAATCTAAACAGCTTAAAATGAATGTGAAAATGATAATGCAATGAGATAAAAATGATATGAAAGGAACTTAAGATGCTTAGAATAACCAAACTAGATTAATCTAAACAACTTAAAATGATAATGAAAAGTGATAATGCAATGAAATGATAATGAAATGGAATGAACTTAAGATGCTTAGAATAACCAATCTAGATCAATCTAAACAACTTAAAATGAATGTGAAAATGATAATGCAATGAGATGAAAATGATATGAAATGAACTTAAGATGCTTAGAATAACCAAACTCGATTAATCTAAACAACTTAAAATGATGATGAAAAGTGATAATGCAATGAAATGATAATGAAATGGAATGAACTTAAGATGCTTAGAATAACCAATCTAGATTAATCTAAACAACTTAAAATGAATGTGAAAAGTGATAATGCAATGGATAATAGACCTAAGTGAACAATGATAGGTGTGACAATGTATCGAATAGTGAGAGGAATGATAATGGGTATGATAATGCACCTATCAAAAACCATAGGAATCCTGATAGGAAGAAAAGGTGAGAGAAGAACATTTGCACAACCAAAAATCACTAACCATAGACTTGGGAAAGAATGGATGGGGATAAATGCAATGCAATGGGATGATAGATGAAGTGAAATCCTAATGTCATTTTCCATTTTAGGAGCACTGATTTTTGCTATAGCATAAGACACAATACGTTGGGATATGAGGAACCAAGGCATATTAGTGTAAAATGCATAAAACAAACACAGCAAACAAGGAGGCTATCCCAACACTCCAGAGCCAAGGGCTTTGGTTGGGCCAGGTATTGGGATAACCAAAAGCACAAAGGATTCCCCAGTGTAACACAAGACCACGGGGATCTTGGTGGGTACTATGCGGGACAACCAAGAAGAAAAGAATAGAAAAAAAATCAAGATATACCGCTATGTTTACTAGTCAAAGCATACCATGATATGAGGGATTGTGGCAACCCTAACGAGGTACAATAGGGAGCTCAAATGATAAACAAACGCCAAAAGCATCAAAAGATCACAATAAATTTCAAATGTCCTTTGCCATAGGATCAAAAGGGTGAATGGGATTGATGCGGTCTGATTTAGGAAGGATACATCCAGTTAAGACCAAGGATGGACGATAGATTAGATGATTGACATGACTCAGGATACTCGAAACCGATTGGACCTCATGATACGAATGGATTTTTCTTGTTTAGAACCAATTAGGTAGGGACACACCTTACGACACGACATGACGATAAGACACACCCTACAGACCTAGGGGCAAGGGGCTAATCAAAGATTAGCCTTACCTACATGAAAGTGCAGAGCCCTTGTACTTTGATAAAAGACTAATGACTGACCATGGATAAAATTAGAAAGAGGACAATGGAGACCTCGATGGATGACTGTGATTAGATGGACAAATTCCCCAAGGGCTGATCAAATGATTGGCCTTGCCTGCATGAAAGTGCAGGGGAAACATAGTTCAACAAAAGGGACAAAATATGACATAAGACCTAATGATGACCGACACAATGAAAGATCCTAGATGAGGACCCGAGACCGACAAACGACACCGATGTATAGGCGATGAAAAGCTTAGATTTAGGATAAAAGCTCAGTACTTTGGATAGCCGGTTTGAATCATCCAATGCTCAACCAAAATATACCAAGTGACAGATGATAGGATGTCAATGGGAGGATGGGATTGATAGGATGTGCGGATAGGATATGTCGATAGGATGGAGGGAAGCATAAAGTAACTAGGACGCAAGGTAGATAATGATTAAGCCCTCTATGAATAGCACCTATTGCCAGGTTTTCACCAAACATACTTATCCAAGGTGCCACCAAGGGTGGTTTTCACCATAGGATGGATTATTTCTCTTTACTATTTTTGGATTTTTTTGAATTTTTGATTTTTTTGTCTTTTTGTTGATTTTTTACCTTTTTTGGTATTTTTTAGGATAGATAACCTAGCTGACTTAGGTGTAGAACCTCTTCAAGTGCATGATGTTGATGGGATCTTCCAAGGGTTCCCCCTCAAGTGTAGCAAGCCAATAAGCCCCAGAACCATATTTAGCTATGAAAACATATGGAACCAACCAATTTGCTTCAAACTTTCCCTTCTTGTCTCGATCTTGCTAGGTGTGTTGATTCTCCTTAAGGACTAGATCACCAATGTTGAATTGGTGGGGATGAACCTTCTTATTGTAGCTTCTCCTAAGATGATGTTGATATGCTTGGAGATGATTGTAAGCCTTGATGTGCTTTTCATCTAGGAGTTCCAATTGACATAACCATGTGACTCGAGCATCTTCATCACTGATGAGATTCTTCAGAGAGATTTGAAGTGATGGGATCTCAACCTCAATTGGAAAGGTAGCATCGGTGCCATAAATGAGAGAATATGGGGTAGCACTAATGGGAGTGCGGATGGGTGTACAGTATGCCCATAGGGAAGGATTAAAATGAAGGTTCCAATCTTGAACAGTATTGTTGACAACCTTTTTAAGGATTTTGATAAGAGTTTTGTTGGTCGCTTTAGCTTGAACATTACCTTGTGGATAATATGGAGTGGAACAACCATGTTGGATATGGTATGTCTCGCAAAGGGCTTTCATGTACTGATTTTTGAATGGCTTACCATTTTCAGTGATAATGGTGGAGGGAATTTCATATCTATAGAAAATATGGAAAAGGGTGAATTTGGAGATTTGAATACCCATGATTTGGGAGAGTGGAATTGTTTCCACCCACTTGGTAAAGTATTCAATAGCTGTGATGATGAAGATATGGCCATCGGATGATGGAGGATAAATATTTCTAATTAATTCAAAACCCCATTGTGAAAAAGGCCATGGAGCAATGATAGGTTTCAAGTCTTGTGCAGGAGCATGGATCAAATATGCATGTTGTTGGCATGGTAGACATTTCTTTACGAATTCATAGGCATCATGTTTCATAGTGGGCCAGTAGTATCCTGCTCTTAGAATCTTCTTTGCTAAGGCCATTCCATTGGAGTGAGACCCACAGACACCACTATGTACCTTGTTTAATGCAACGCAGGATTTTGATTCGTTGAGACACTGAGGGAGAGTTCCATCATACCCCCTACAATAAAGTGTGTCTCCTACAATGATATAGCGGGAAGTGTGTTGAATAAATGATTTGCGTTGATTTCAAGTAAGGTCAAGTGGTAGAATGTTGTCGTAGAGGTAGGTATAAATTTCATGGTACCAGGGTGATTCAGGGCCTACGATATTGCACACCATTTCATTATCAAGGACATCATATTATGCTTGGATTAGTAGTTATTCAACAAGGAATTCACAATATGTTTGATCTTTAGGCATGTCGATGAGGGAACCAATCATAGCCATAGCATCTGTTTCCTTGTTCTGGACTCTGGGAATCTATTCAAATTGGATATAGGTGAAATATTTCTTGAAGTCATCCACCATGCTTTGTAAGGAAAAAGCTTGTCATCTTTGGTTTGAAACTCATTATTGACCTGTTTGATTATCAGTTGAGAATCACCAAAGACACATAGATGGGTGATATTTCATTGGATTGTGATTCTTAGGCCAATGATTAGAGCTTCATATTCTATGATGTTGTTTGTACATGTAAATGCTAGTCTGAATGACTTTGGATATAATCACCTTGAGGAGTGACCAATAGGACACCTACACCAACTCCATTATGTGTATATGACCCATCAAAGAAGAGCATCCATGTATCTATTTTTGCAACTGTAAAGACCCCTTCATCAGGAAACTCGGCTACTAACGGATATGCATCCACCAAAGGAGCATCGACCAACTAATCTGCTATCACTTTTCCCTTCATTTCCTTACAGTCCACATACTCTATGTCAAACTCACTCAGTAACATGACCCACTTGGCCATGCGGCCAATTAAAGAAGTTTTGGATAACAGATACTTGAGTGGGTGAACTTTTGATATTAGCTTAATGGGGTGACTGAGCATGTAGTGACAAAGCTTTTGTGAACTAAAGACAACTGCTAGGAAAGCTTTTTCCATTAGGGAATAGTTGAGTTTCTAACCCACCATTGTTAAGCTGATATAGTAGATTGCACACTCTTTAGAGAACTCATCATGTTCAACCAGTAATTCCCCCAATGCAATACATGTGGTTGAGATATATAGCAGGAGTGGTTTTCCTGGAATAGGAGGCATCAGAATGGGTGGATGAGCTAAATACTCCTTAATCTTGTTGAATCCTTGCTGACACTCTAGATCCCACTTGAAGGTGGTGTCTTTGTGCAGGAGATGTGTGAATGATTGACACTTATTAGCAAGTTGGGCTATGAAGTGCCTAATGGACTGTAGCTTCCCTTGAAGGCTCCTTAATTTCTTTAGATTGTGTGGTGGGGGAGTTTCCATTATTGCTTTGACCTTGGTTGGATTTACTTCAATACCCCTTCTAGAGACAATGAACCCAATAGTTTCCCAGATGTTACACTGAACACACACTTCTTTAGGTTGAGGCATAGCTTGTAGTGCTCTAACTATTCAAATATTTTCTTCAGGATCAAGGGATGCTCTTCTCTTGTCTTGGACTTCCCAAGCAATTCATCAACATAATATTCCATTATCATATGAATGAGGTCAGGAAAGATAACAGTCATTGCAAGTTGATAAGTTTCCCCAACATTTTTGAGACCAAAGGGTGTGACATTGTAGCAAAAGGTTCCCCAAGGAGTAGTAAAGGCAGTCTTATGTTGATCTTCTGGCATAATTCTGATTTGATTGTAACCGAAAAAACTATCCATAAGAAATAGCATGGCATGCCCTGCTATAAGATCTACCAACATATCAATGTTAGGAAGAGGAAAATCATCCTTTGGGAAAGCTTTGTTAAGATCCCAAAATTTTGTGCAGGTTCTGATATTCCCATTTGGTTTGGCCATAGGCACTATGTTGGATATCTAGTTGGAATAATCAATAGGTCTGATAAATCTACCTTCCAAAAATTTCTCCAATTCTTTCTTGAAGAGCAAGGCCACTTGGGGATGCATTTTTCTTAGCTTTTGTTTAATAGGTCTGGCATCTGGATGAACATCCAAATGGTGTACAACCAATGCAAGATCTAATCCTAGCATTTCTAAATAGGTCCATGTGGAGTTGATGATTCCTTCCTTTAACAAGTTGGCAATGATAGAATGCTCTACCTTTGACAATGATTTGGCTACGTAAGTGATTTTGGGGTCTTCTTCTATTCCCAAATCGACCTCTTGTGTCTCTTCAATTAGAATGGAAGATCATTTAGATAAATGAGTTCCCACAAGGGGAAGATGAATATCCCCATCCTTTAGCACCTCATCAAGGTTTTCACTGTCGGATACACCCTTTATTTTGAATTTTGATGAGTCAAGAAGTGCCTTGGAGAGGTTTTCACTAGATGACCCTTTTTTGCTTTGTTTCTTTTTACTTTTGTGGTTGGGGTGTTCATCTTCCCCCAATCCCATAAGATGCACATAAGTGTCAACTGAAGGAAAAGTGTCTATTGTTACACTACCTCATAGGTCCCAATAAATGAGGTTGGGGTGGTGAAGGGAAAGGTTGATGGTAAAGATTGGTGTGGAGTCAAATAGCGAAGGGAGATCTACATCATCATATGAGAGTATGATGGCTTCTACTGTAGGTATGTCATCAAGGAAATCATTATCCGAATAGACATTATTAGAGGTACTAGTGGATGTTGTACGACCCTCTTTTTTTTTTTCATAGCCTAAGCCCAAATTTCTAGGTTGCATAGGTGTCTCAATGGGCTGCAATCTGCCATGTTCCTCTACGCCAAGACCTCACCCTTGATAATTGTATTTTTTAGCTAACTTTAATGCATGAGTATAAGTCTCTTGAAAGTATTGAATAAGAGGGGGCGAAGGCTCAGGTTCTTCCCTATATATCCATTGACCGATATCATCATTTTCTTGATCTTGTTGTGTTCCTAGGGACCGAAAAGTGGTAGACCCCATGTTCTTAGAGCTGATTTTTATTGTCTTCTATTCTTCCTTTGGTGCAAACTGGGAAGGTTGGCCATAGGTATGAGGAGATGGAGGCATGGTTGCCACATTTAGAGTCATTCACATCTCATATTCTCCACAACCCTTATCTATGATTTGGACCTTGCTAATGGTAGATTCATATGTAGTAGATTGAGTGGATGATGTAGTGGATGATGAATTGGAGGATGGATTGGAAGATGATGCCTGAGGTTCCCCCACTTCCACTCCTAGATAGTAGCGGGAGTGAGGGAAGGAAGATTCTAAAGCACGACAATATTCAAAGGGCTGTGGATCTACAAGTATGGTTACTTCCATCCCATTGTATGGGAATTTCAGGAATTGATGGTAGGTAGATAGAAGAGCCTGCATGGTGTGGATCCATGGGCGGCCAAGGAGAAGGTTATATGGGAGGCCCAGATTGAGGACATGGCATGTGGTATACTACACAATGGGGCCAGCCTGAATAGGAAGACAAACAATTCCTTGATAGTCTCTTTCTACATTATCATAAGCTTTGATGGTGATGGTCTGATTATTCAAGTCAGCATGGGTATAGCCTACCTATTTTATGAAATTTAGCGTACAAAGGTTGATGGAAAAGCCATTATCTACCAAAACCCTTTTTACTTTATGATGGGCTACAAGGAATTCGATGTGTAGGGCATGGTTATGGTTTGAATCGATTGATGGCATATCATTTTGATTGAATCCTAGTTGATATGTGGATGACAGATGTCCAACTAAGGCTTGAAATTGGGTAGGATCTATATCATTAGGCACATGTGTATCCTAAAGGGATTTGGTGAGGATTTCTTGATGGATGGGGGAAGACTTAAGCAAATCCAAGATGGATATTTGAGCGGGTCTTTCCAAGATGATCAAGAATATTGTATTGGGAACTCACTGGAGCTAGCTAGGATGACGTGGAAGGCCGAGGAATGGATATGTGGGTGTGGTGTGTAGTGACAGAACATTGTAGGTCTTTTCCTTTAACACAAATCATGGATACATGTGGCTCAGCTTGACTAATGCACATAACAATGTCATCATAGTTATAGGGTACATTCTTATAGCTAACATTGTTTGTGTTGTTATTTTGGCTATTATTATTGCTAGGCCCAGGATTAGCATTAGAGGTACTAGGACCTTGATTGTGCTTGCAGAAATCATTTTCATATATTTGTAGTTGGGCATTGGATGATGTCACCTAATTTGCATCCACTACTATATCACCTCAATCTATGAGATCTTGGATATACGTTTTAAGTCCCTAACACTTGTTAGTGGAATGACCTTTAATTTTGTGAAAGTCACAATACTCATTTTCCCTATACTAGGTGGGTTTTGGTTTCGACTCGTCAAAAGGCTTCATCACAGGATAGGTGACTGGGTAACTCACTTGCATCAGCCTCTTGAAAATAGCATCTAAAGGTTCTCCCAAAGGAGTGAATGAGTGCTTGTTATTTCCTTGGTTATAGTAGTTGGACTATGGAGGAGGACGTGGTGCACCAAGTGGCACAGATATAACATTGGAAATCGATGGTTGATTAGGGACTTATTGAAATATTTGTGAGGTGTTGGCTACTTGGACATGCTTGGTGTCAGTGACACCATCATTGACAACATTCTTCTTTTTATTCCAATAATGGGACTTATCTCTGGATGACTTATCTTTATTTGGGTTAAAGATCTTGATTTGTCCCTTAGCGATGAGGGCCCTCTCTATGATAGTGCCTTTTTCTATGACCTCTAAAAAGGTTATAACACAGTGAAGGTTGAGGTTATGTGCCATATCAGGATTTTCATTTGTAACAAAAATGGTCACCATGTCCTTCTCACTAAGATGGGATTTTAGCCGACTAGCCAAGGCGCACCACCTTTGTAGGTAGCTTGCAAAGGTTTCTTCCTCACGTTGTTTATCTTTCAGGAAATCTACAGTATCGATGTCCTCCAGATTGAAGGAGAAGTGTGTAACAAATTTTTCTGACAGATCTATGAAAGAAGAGATGGACCCCTTTGGAAGACCCATAAACTAGTCTAGAGCTATCCTCGTTAGACTCCTAGGGAATAATTGCAAGAGATAGTTGTCATTGTGAAAGACCACTTGGAAATGTGTGTAAAATTCCTATAGGTGGTTTCTTTAGTCACTCTTTCTGTTGTATTTATCAAACTTCGGCATTTCAAAGTGCTTAGGAAAGGGGACAAGTGAGATGGAGGGACCAAACAGATTGGGGCAAATTTCTTCAAATTTGAAAGAGTTTTTGGATGTCCCTGCTTGCAAGTCCTTTAAGGTGGATTTTATCTCTTCCCACTCCTTATTTACAAGTGTTGATGATGAAGGATTGGTTAGATTGGACTGATTGCAAGGGGCATATTGCTGATATGATGAGGATGGGGTCGTGATGGTTTCATCATATGATGGAAAAGGCAAATATGAAGGGGTTTGTTGATATTGATTGGGATATGTGGATTGGGAATTGGCATAAGATTGTTGATATGATGGCGGGGATTGATAATATGAGGAAGCACCCTACTGATATGATGGTTGTTGTTGGGAGTAATACAGATTGGATTGGTAATTATAGGAAGTTTTTTGTTGGGAAGCATATAGAGGATGTTGCGGATTGGATTGCTAGTAGTAGACTTTTTGTTGTGATTGTTTGTGTAAGATGGTTGTTATTGGGATAGTTGTGGATTGTATTAAGAATAATTGAGATTGGGATTGGATGTGGTGGTGTGTGCAGAATACGTGCTTTGAGGATGGTACAAGTATTGGGCAGCAAGGTTACTTGGCACTTGTTGGAAGGATTGATGTGATTGTGTCAGGATTTGTGTATGTTGTGGGGGTTATTGGTAGGATGATGGTTGTTGATAAAGAGGTCGAGATGGTATTTGGGATTGTTGAGGGACTTGCAATCGGTGTGGAGGTAGCTGATAGGATGATGTTCACTAGTGAGAAGGGATTTGCAATTGGTGATGGGGTTGTGATGGCATACCTTGCGGTTGGTGTGGAGGTTGTTGTTGATGTTGTTATGTAATTTTTGTGTGATGTGGGGGTTGTGAAGGAATTGGGGTATGTTGTGGAGGTTGTGATAGGGGTTGTTGTGGTGGTTGTTGATGAGGTGGTTATGATGGTGGTTCCTGTTAAGGGTTACCCTGAGGCAGATGCTAGGAGGGGATATTGCCTTGAGGCAGTTGTTGGGATGTGAATGGAGGTAGCTAAATATTTGATCTAGGTGTAGATCCAGGAGGTGGAGGTTGCACGGTGAAAGGATTTCCCCCAGTATTCCTCGATAATTGACTCGACTGATTTGGTGAAAGAGGTGGTGCAAATGGTATGGGAGTTGAGCTTTGTGGGATGTTTGTGCCTTGCAGATTGAGAGGACCTTGCGGCATACCAAGACCAAGAGTATTGTTAGGATCGAGGCCTTGGGGAATGTTAGGATCAAGTGTTGCCCCCATTACCAAAATTGGAACCCGATGGGGTGCTACACGAGGTGGTATTTGATAAATAACAACATTTCCAAATCATGGTTGGTACCAACCATCTTGTGGTGGACCTTGGGGGATGTATGAATTACCTAAATTATTTTGAGAATTTTGAGGATCTTGCGGCACAGGGGGTGTAGGAGGTGTAATGTTGACATATTTTGATAAGTCGAACCCCCAACTGTGGCTTGATACCTTTCAGGAGTAATGTGGCAAGGATTTTATCCCCACACTCATCAAGGAGACGATCTATCATTTGCACATGTGTGGGATTACTAAGATATTCATCGACTGTGAGCTCAAGTTGATTGACTGTGCTTTCATCGAGAGGGGATTGATTGTCAACCTCAGTGTTAGATTGTGATGAGCCACTGTTGGTGGGTTGATCCTAAGGGATATGAGGTTGAGCACCTTAGGACTATTGTTTTTCCATGAGCTTCTTTTCTTGTGATTGGGTGGTAACGAGCATGAAATTGCAAAATGACCAGGTAGCTAAGATGACACTAAGCCCTAGGATGCACTTAAATGGAGGCCTAAACAATGACTAAAGGATTGATTGGATTGAATGATTGATTGATTAATTAACTGGATAGGATGACTTGGATAAGTAAATAGATTGGATTTGACTAATTTGATTGATGGGATTAGATGTTTGACAAGATTGGGTAATTGATTGGATTGGATTGATGAGATTTGCTCTAAACCAAGTTCAAGGGTTTAACTGGATGGCATATGATGTTGATGATTGGATTGGATTACAAAAAGGATGATTATGACACCAAATCTACCTCAATATGGAATTAGATTGATTGGGTCATGGGTGATTACTGACTCAGGACAGATAACAATCCCAAGTAAGCATGAATGATGTCAATCAGGATCAGACACCTAAGCCAACTTGGATAAAAACCCCTAAAACGAAGTCTAAGAGATTGGGATTGATGAACTGATGATGAATATGCAATCTAGGGATTTTCTAAGATGCTATATGATTTTATTAAGGAACTGATGACTTCTAAAAAATGAAAATGGACTAAAATGATGATTACAAGTAGATGAATGGTGATAAAAAAAAATTAATCACGAGAATGGGCTCAAAAAACAACAAGCTTTCAGTGGTCCAAAGGATTAACTCTTGGGAGTTTTGTATGGGACACGCATACGCCTTTGTGTGTGACAGGATCGCCCCTCCAGGTGACAGGTTTTACTATCTAAAGGTTAATAAATTTTCCTCTGTGTAGTGCAGGTTTTCCTAGCTAGGTGTTAGGATCGCCTTTCTAGGACACAAGATTGCCTAAATCTTGGACACTCAAAAGAGGCAAGAAAAAATGGGACATAAAATTGCCTATCCAGGAATCAAAATCACCTCTATCTTGAGATGTATAGACATGGTCAGAAATTCCTATCGATCTAACGAGATCACCTATTTCCTTGGATGTACGGACCGGGAGTGGAAATTCCTATGACAAGATCGCCTATCTCTTGGACTATATAGACAAGGATTGTATGGACGGATGCAGGATTTCCCTTGTAGACAAGTTAACCTATTTTAAGGGATGTACGGATGAGGGAGATACAAACGAGAAGCGATATTTCCCCTATGGACAACAAGATCGCCTATTCAAAGGAACAAACGAGTTGGGATGACACAGACTTGATTCGTATTCACCTAAAGGGTTGATAGGATCGCATGTTCTAGGGGAACTGGTGGACTCAGATGACATGAACTAGACAGACTAGCCTAGGAGGATGGTAGGATTGTCTATTCAGGGAATGGGTGAATGCGGGGTCACCTAACTAAGAGACCCATAGGCAAATTTTCCCCTAACAAGGATGAGTTCTCCTAAAGGATGACCTAGAAGAGACTCAAGACACGGAATTTCCCCTTTTGGGGAAAGATCGCCTATCCACAATACAATTTCTCCCCAATGAGAAGCAAACTCACCATTGAGGGTAGGGGTAGACTACAACAAAGGACAAAAACATAGCAAACAATAAGTAGAATGGTTGGACTAACTCATACTTACGACAAGTACTAGTAACGCACAAGAAGACACGTCAGGCAACATAATCCTAGAATTAGTGATAAGGGTTTAAAACCTTGGTGTAGGCCAACCACCTTGAGGGGACACCTCGAGGTTAATACTTTGTGATACTAAGGTGGTTCTCTGGATCACCCTTTCTCATGAAGGTAGATAGCTAGCGATTCAGTGGCATAGGGTCATCAACAGACGCCACGGGCTCACCTTCACACTTTCTCTTGAAGACTATCATAGTCCACCATAAGGATTTCTATCTCAACCTAAGGGAGTACATGGTGAGTAACTTCAGGGTACAGTGTGCATCCCCTACACTACACCAAGTCATAGCTAAAACACGAGTCTCTATCTAGGATAAATAGGCTATCTCATGTGCCCTCAATATACGCTAAGGTATGTGAGGCACAACTGTGAACACCAGCCTATCACATGCATGAATTGAGAGCCTTGGCAAGGTACTGGAAACTCAGACCAACCCTACACATTTTATCTAGGTATCCCCTAGCTTCAACGCTTTGCTAGACACGACGTGACTAGATTAGGGTACAACTTTAGTTCTCCCCCCTTATATACCCCTCCAGTAACACGTGGTTGGAATCGTCCCTCAGGTGATGAAATCCTAGGCAGGTCCCACTAAAGGAAGGAAACACTAGATATTTTGATTGGTCCCCAGGCTCACACGGAGTGTAAGGGAGAACTTAGACGCACTAGCACTTCCTGGGTAGACTAGACTGGACTGGAACAAATTATAATTTTTCATCACACAGGATCACCAAAACGTGCAAGGGGAGTGGATATGTCAACAATTTTCTCCCAAACATAGCAGACAAGTTAATTGGCCCTTTAATTAATCTACATGTTCCTAAATTAGTGAGAAAAAAGACACACAGATACACTAAGGGTCTTCGACCGATCATCCTGCAAAAAATGAATTAGTAGTTTTCACCATCGGTCTTGGACAAATGATTCACTGCAAAAACATTAGTAAAATGCCACAGTCATCGACAAATGAGTTAGTTGATTAGTACTCCAAAACCAAAATCGAATTGTTGCTCAAATTGAAAAATTAAAGGTTCAGGATTACCACAAATTCACCTCTATGTGAGACGAATTCGCCCTTGTCTGTGGGGCAGGATTGCCTATCTAATGAAAAGGTGAGAGCTTTTTCGCCTATCAGATGGAAGGATATATGGAATTTCCCCCGTGTGACTCGTGCAAGTTCGCCTCTATCATCTGCAAGTTCGCCTATTCAAGTAGTCCTCCATGTATTCACCTTTGTACTCGGCGATTGGGATCAATGATTGCAATTCTGCCCCTTTCACGAAAGGGTGGAAGCAAGTTTTCTTGTCTTTAGTTCAAGTTCACCTCTGTGTTCAGCAAATTCACACTTTGGGGGCAGATTCACCCCTGCGTGTAAAATTTGAACATGCAAAAATTCAAACAAAAGCAAACATAAAACAAACCCGTGATGTGAGTCCCACTGGGCGTGCCAAAAATGTGTGCAATGTGTTTTACCTACCCTAAGATGCAAAAATAAACTAAATGTAACAAAAGGAAAACATAATTTAACAAACACTTGGATTAGGCCTAGTTGAATCTAAACAAAGCACAATAAAAGGAACCTTTTACCTTGTTCAAATTGTTGTTTTAGTTGGCCCTTGTTGATGTTTGAAATGTATGCTCCTTTGTTGGAACAATAGCATGACACCTAGCTCTAAATGATCGTGAAGTGATGAAGAATACAATGGCGCAAATGGGTATTGGAACAGATGCAAGATTGTGGCTTAAAAATGGTTGCAACAATGGTGATGTTTTGGATGCTTGAAAATTGCGAAGTGTTCTTGATGCTTGATTGCTAAAGTGAAGTGATGCAAATGGAGACATTTTCCACCATTTTTAGGGGAAGTGCCTCTAAAGCAATGGAGGTTCAAGACTAAGTCATGGTGGAAGAGATCAAGGGCTAGGGTGAGTTGAGAACTCATAAGCCCTCACATCTTGACATGTGGAAAATGAGATGGAAAGGAAAGGATGATGTGGAGGTGGCATGGAGGTACTAGGTTGTACCTTGGGAAGGGACAAGATCTCATAAAGGAGGTCCTTATCCACATGTGTTTGAGAGGACATGTGAGCAATTAATTAAAAATTCCTCACAAATCCTCATGGGGATGGGAGAAGTAATTTAAAATTCCTTGGAGAAATAAATGTGAATTAAAAATTCATATAGGGAAGAGGATGCCTTCTCCAAATAGAGAAAGCATTTAATGTTGGTTGACTAAGGACACATGCCATAAATGGCATGGAGATTAGGTTAGCATAATTAGGTAATTAAGGTTGTGCAAATGTGGGATTAAGCAGGCTAATGAAGGACTAGAGGCAAGTGGGAGATTATGGAGGATGTGACCCTAATGATGATTAGGGGTGTGCACATCCAATCATAGATTAACTAGATTAATCTGGATTAAAGAGGATTATGGAGGGTGTGACATGAGTAGAAAGAAAAAAATGAATTAATAATTGATTTAATTCATTTGGACTAAAGTGACTAAATTAAATAAATTGGGATATTTATTTAATTTAGAGATGAAAGGGGTAAGGTATTTAATTGATTGATTAAATACCTTAGGGGACATTAGTCTGAAAGGAAATATTAATAAAATAAGAAATTATTTAATTAATATGGATTAGGGATGTGAAATAGAGGAATGTGAAGGGTGAATTTGACCATATGGGAGTGGTCAAATTCAGGTGTCTACAACAATAAACACTATAAAACAATAAAGTGCTACTCAACCAAATCACAAAGGAGAGGAGCAAAACATTACCACCTCCACCCAAAATCTCACTAGCCAATGGAGGAGAATATGGACTTGGCAAGGTCACCACATATGCAACTATGATGAAGGGAGGTATCGCAAGACTCCCATCCCACACTGTTATGGCTTGCTTTTCACTTGCGATGTGTAGTTTATGGAGTGTTGTTGTTGCAATGGAGTGTTGAAGTGATGCTTGGAGTGAAGACAATGCTGGAAAATGCTAAGAAAATGCCAATTTTTTGCTTAGAGAATGCAATAGAATGTCAGAGGATGAAATGAGATGAAGATGGATGAATTTGAAGGAGAAGAGGGAAGAATCTTCCATTTTTGGGGTCGGTTGGTCGAAGAGGGACATTACAAATTGAACCCAATCGAAAGTGTAATGCCTCTTCCAACTTCAGACGCGGTAATCCATCAAGGACGGCAGCGCACCGCACAGACGTCTATGCACCGTGTGTGTGTCCCCAACATAAGTTCTCTCACTAACATAACAGATAGATGCCAAGTAAAAGAAAGGCATTGGGTGATGTGGAATTTTTCCTTCAGATTTGATTTTCTAAGGTGAGGATGCGTAAAAGGGGAATTTGTGTAGGGGGTGCAAATTCGCTCCTAACAAGAACATATTTTGTAGTAATAAGAAGTGTAAAGAAGTAGAAGAAAGTCACTCTACCACTCTACAAACCAAAATATGAAGCTACACATATAATAGAATCATCAATCAATCTTCTAATATTTGGGAAGGACACCACAGAAGCTATGGAGCACATATTCCTTTTAAATCCCTATGGTAGAGAAAAGGCATCGATGAGGATAAGATTAAGTTATCAAATTTTGTGGCATCATTGAGAAAAGATACCTTAAAGATTGTGTTAGTAAACAAATTTGTCACTATGATTTTATCGAGCTAAGAATGACCCTATTTTCTCAATGAGCAATGACAATCGTTTCAACAATTGGAGAGATCATTATGGAATAGTGATCTTCCTCTACATTTGAGAGGGGAAATGCCCTCATATGATAGGGGTGTTTTGGGGTTTTTATGTACTTTTAACCTAAAATTAAATAAATGGAAAAGGGAAGACTAAAGAAAGTTGAATAACCAAAACCCTAGTGGTAGACATATGAATACCAACTAGAACTTTACAAGATATGAAAAAATATGAGAGGATTTTACCATCAAATATGTTTGGATATGCAATGATGATGAAAGAAAGATAACAAACCTCAACATACAAAGATTTAGGCCAATTCAACACATTCAAACCAAGATAGGTCAAGATATGAATGTTTTTTATTACATCAATTGCATAGATTACCAATGGTTTACACCACCACATAAAGGGATTATTGATTTAACATATGAGAAATCAATAATAATAGCATATGAATACATTTAGAGCATACAATCCAAAAGAATCTTTTATTATCTTCCTAAAATTTTACAATTCCAAAAACCCATCTATACATAGTGTCAAACCAAAATTCTTCATACAATTTCTCCAAAAGTTCTCGAAAGTTTCCCCTCCGTAAAAGTCCCCATCTATACATTTGAAATAGCCTTGTATCTATAGGCTTCTTTTTGATAACTACCTTTTAACTAACTTGTAACCACCTAGTAAGTACCTTTTTAAAATACAATGATTAAAAATAATGAACATTATTTGGTTATGTTTTACACCACTTTTTCAAAAATAAGGTTCATTTTCTAACTTATAGTTACAATAAGTGGCATAAGTCACTTTTCCAAAAAAGGTTGCTAGAAACTTGTAACTTTTGAAAGAATGAACAAGTTATTGGTTTTGTTATGGTTGGCATTGTATCTTCTTGCAATCACGAACAACCTGGTCTTTGAGAATGTGCACTTCAATCTACATTTGACAAATATTTTCTCTTCAATAAACCTTAGTGAATTGTATTATTGCTATCACAGTAATTAATATTATGGTTGGGCACCTTTTCGTACAACCTTCGATCATTGGCAATGATTTCAATGTCATTTGTTTCAAAACCTCTCTTTAGCATACCATTACATATTTTATAATAGATTGCTCCTTTGTATATTTCAAGTTGTTAGACAATCATGAAACCTTGATGACTCTTCATTATCTTATGCTTTGAGATCCATTATTTTTCTTAATATGTTCCTTCATGATGTGTACATATCAAACATCAAATTATTTCGATCATTTGATCTTGATAATAAAGTCATCTCGTCAACTTTAAGTATATATATCCCAAACATTTAACTGACAATGGATACATTATATAAGTCTTTTGGATGCCTCTTATAGACTTTATCCTTTGTTATAGAATCCCTCGAAACATTCATAAGATAAACATGAGATTGAATATTTACAAACTTTACAACAACCATCCATTCTCATGATTTTCATGGGCATTTAAACTTGACAAATACATTTTAGAAGGAATTGTCACTCCCTACCACTCACAACCATTAAGAATCTTTAGATTTTATGAGTTATGCCATCATTAAAGCCAAGAAGGAATCACTATGTTTGTTTTTATTTTTTATTCTAGCTCCAATTCTCAAAGTACTTGAAAATAGAATGAACTTGATGTCTGGGATTAAATTTAAGATTAGATTTAAGATTCTTGTAAATGGTAATGTACCTCCAATATCAATCTTCTTCAATTGATAAGTTACATAAAATATGAATTTAGGCTTGAATAATGTTACTATGTCCTTTAGTCAAGAATTCAAGATCTAATGAAAGATTTGAAATGTAATAAACCTTTGTTGAAAAGCCTTGCATGACGACCTTTCTTCTCTCAAATAATTTTTGTAGGCTTTATATACATCTCCTACAGTTGTGGGTGTAAATCTCTTTGCCATTTTCAAGTTTGGAAGAGAAGTCATGTAAAACTTCTTGAAAGTGTGTTGCAACCACAAAATAATTGTGCCAAAGAACCACCTCAAAAGTATAAACCGTGATATGTATATCCTTACTCAGGTTGCTTTTTCAAATATTTGGTTTTGTTAGCAGAACTTCCAATTGAAGTCACCTGATGAAAGTGCCTAAAGCAAGAGGAGGATCAATGTAGACAGCCCTTAAATTTTTACCAAAATCTCCATCAGAATTTTTGGCATTTCATTCATAATATCCCAATCTCCATACTTCGAATCATAAGAAAAATATAAATCTTCCCCAAGCTGATGATAATACTAATAAGGTCTTTTCATAGTTACCATAACACCAACATCTACATTTTTCTACTGCTCTGAAACTTTTCCAAGTATGTGTTTGATGTTGGGTTTGTGGCCCTAATATGTGTTATTAGAATTCACCAATTTCTCCGATCCATTTTCCGACTTAGATTGTAATTCTTGTGTCACATACACTTGGCGCTCGAGGTATATCTTGTTTGTGAAACCTATACAAGTGCATTTCTATCTACATAATCTGGCAGAGATCTGATTTTAATCAAGCTTTGACGGATATTCACGCATTCTTTTAAAGATCCCATATAGGTGCGAGTTGAGAAAATATTTGCAAAGATTGTAGAATTTCCTTATGCCTGCCAAAAGCATTTTCTTGCAAGTTTCGAAATCATTTTCATCGAATTCATTTTGTGCATGTTCTAAAAACATGGCATTCCATGAAATCACATTTCTTTGAAATTTTTCATTACAAAAACATTGTCCTCACTTTCATACTTTGCATACCTATCTACCTGAGCAATCGCAACCATACACTTCTTTATGGCGTTTTGTCAAACGTTTCATTTCTTGTGAAACACTGTGGCATGGCCTTTGGGATTTTTGAAAACATCTCGACAATTTGTTTGAATGCCTCTTTCATAAGATGCAACCACCAACATCTTTTAACCATTTCACGAAGTTCTAATACCCTAAAAAATGTAATCATACATTAATGGCACCAACAATTCCAGTTCTTAGAATACTTAAGATTCATTGCTGCCACTTTGCCATTACGGTCAAGGCTTTATGCACAATTGGAAATTTTGGTTTTTATAAAATGGTGACCTCAAGTCTTGTTATGCATTTTATGCACTACATTTTGAAACTTAAATAGATCAAGATTTTCCCAAATCGATGAAACAAGCGTGCATGTCAGCCAGAGCAGTTGTGACTACAACATATGAGTAGACAATCTCCCACTTTAGCGCAGGCTAGAGGAACGCTCGCGAAAGGTTGAGGAATTTGATTTATTATCTATCACCTGCGTTGATTTATCGTTTATCATCTTTTTCGTTGGTTTTAAAATTTCTGCTTGCATGTCTATGCTTTCCCATACTTGCATGTATGTCTTCCATGGCGGTTGCAGTTACAATATCTGACAAAAATCTCCAACATTACGCTTTGATGGATGCCCACATGCTGATTGATCCAAAGTTCCTATTGATGCGCAGGCTATGAGTATGTTGTTAAAGGTTGTGGAATTCGGGTGAGTATGTTATTAAAGGCTGTGGAATTCGGGCTTGCACCTGGAAATTATATTTGCTTAAATAACTTCTAAATCCTTTTCAACGAATCCATTTTGCGCATATCTGTGCCGTGAGACCACATTCCGTTGAGGATCTATACATATCTTGTAATTATGGTATTCGAAGCGAGATGGCATCTCTTTGAGATATTCTGTCAAATGTTTCGAGCAATTCACATGCTTTGTATAAGATTCCTTGCTTTGCAAACTTATCCTGCAATCATGGCGGCCATGAGAACACATATATCTTTGAGGCATTAAAAAGTAGTTATAATAACCGCTTACATCCTTTTAGCTTTGGCCTTCGAAGAGTTTCTCTGTCGGCGTAGCATGCTGTAGATTCCTAGTTCTGCAAAATTCGAGTCCTCTTATTCCAGAGCTTTCATTTGGCGTGGAAGTTGGAAGGATGCTCAGAGAGGTTGCAGATTTCGGTCTACGCATACGCCAGTTTAAGTGAAGAAAATAATCAAAATTGACAACCCATTTTCTGTAACAACCGTCTCAGATGCTATGATGAAGGGTACTCCCCTTACCGTCTCAACTTCACAGCAACAATGCAGATAGCACAACCAATATGCAGGAAGAAAACAAAGATATTTTATTACTACTGGAATGGAAAAGAAAATTATAGCATTACATGGGCTTTGATTACGAAAATATCGATCAAATATGTAGAACGGGGCCTTCAAACTCTGCTCCACGATCTCATAACCCATATTCTATTCCCTGCCTTGTACTCCTCCTTCTGGTCAGTTTTTCCTATTGACATTCTTTCCCCCATTGTTGCCTTAGTATCGCCACGATCGTCCAATGAACATCGTGCAATAAACTTGTTCGTTCGTGCCATGAAAACCGCTTTCAAACCTGTGCTTTATCTTTAGATCAATGTCGTTCACTTTAGGGTTTCTAATCACCTTTAATCCTCTTTTAAAATCATTGATCAAAAATCATGTTGATTCACAATAGAGATGTGAAATCAACGGATCACAATGGAACACGTGTCGCCACCTATTTGATCGTCCTTTGCCATTGGTCAGCACATGTCACCAAACTCCATCATTGTTACCTTCCTATAGGGTCCCACCAAGGTCTTCACCAATGTTCATAGTCTTCATGATGTACCTCATAGCCACATGTCATAATCCCGCTAGCCCACAGGGTCAAACAGAATCAATGCCTTCATTTGGTGGGATGGCAGGCTGCTGCCCCCTGTCCTTCTCTTGGCTATTGGGGATCGGGAATCCCACGTTCTTCATACCACACCGACAAGCACACAAGATCATCAAAAGTCAAAAACCACACATACCTGCATACCAGACTTCAAGCCTTCCTAACAATTCACGAACACCGACACCTTTTCGGGAATCGGGTTTCGGCTTTCACATACTCCTTACTCCATACACATCATTCGGTAAGATGCAAAACAAAACTTTGACTCATGATGCCCAAAATGTTTCCTGCGCTAACTTCTTCCCTTTCGAATGTTGGGGTGCAAAGTTTCATCGTGCATCTTACATCTGTTAGCAATTAAGTTAAGGTGCAAGCCTTAACACTGAAGCACGACACCCAACCTTGACAAACTCTTTGGCAAGTGATAAGAGATAACCTCAAGTCCTAAAGCCCAAACTCCTACAGACCTCCATACTCAGCAAACTCAATCCAACTCAATCCTTATTGAAAAGAAACAACACAGATCTCTTTAGTCGATGCAAGATTGCTCTTACACCCTGGATGCTCCTGCATCAAACACCCAGGGTAATTTGAAAAGTGACCCTATCACTTCTCGGGAGCTAGAGAGAAACCAAGATGATTAACCTCAAATTCTGACAACCATGATGAATCTTCAACGGGCCTTCATTTCCATTTCACCAAGTACTCTCTATATTGCATGTTTCTTGTGCTTCTATCCACATGACTATCCAAAACTTCTTCTATCTCTTCCCTTTCTGCAGAAGGTGTTAGAATGCTCCACTATGCCTCTGTCAATTAATTCTCTTTATCCCCTTCCTAATATTCTGTCAAATTAGCAATGTTAAACACAAGTGAAACATGAATCTCACTTGGCAACTCTACCTCATAAGCATTTCCTAAATCATGCTTCTTCAAGATCTTGCATGGCCCAAACTTCTTCATCTTTAACTTGCATGTGCCAACTGGAAACCTCTCCTTCCGCAAATGAACCATGACTTCATCGCCTACCTAGAACTCCTTATACCTTCTTTTCTAGTAATTTTCCTTAGCCTTATACTGTGAATTCATCTTATTGATATGTTTCTTCACCTCTTCATGAAAATTTTTCAAGTGTTCCACAAAATCTTCAACCTTGGCACTACTCTTCTCTCCCTTATCCATCTTTCTCAATTCAGAAGCAGTTCTAGGACTACTCTCATACACAATTTGGAATGTCGATTTACCAATGCTCTTGTTGACAGAATTGTTGTAAGAAAATTCCATTTGTGGTAAAATCAAATCATCCCTTAGGTTTGTCCCCTACTAAGCATCTCAGCAAGTTACCCAAACTCCTATTCACCGCCTCTATTTTTCCATCTATCTGTGAATGATGTGCAGAACTAAACTCCAAGTCAGTCTTCATCTTCTTCCACAACATCCTCCAAAAATACCCAACAAACTTGGTATCTCAGTTTGAAACTATGCTCTTGGGTAGACCATGTAGTCTCACCACCTCTCTGAAAAATAATTCTGCAATATGAATAGCATCACTAGTCTTATGATACGGAATGAAGTGTGCCATTTTCAAAAATTTGTCCACCACCACAAATATAGAATCATGCCCTCTCTTTCTTTGGTAATCCAAGAACAAAATCCATGCTAATGTCCTCCCATGGCCTCTCGAGTACAAGTAATGGATGATATAATCCAGTATTCTAACTTGTTCCTTTTTCCATCTGACATACTTTGCAATCCTGCACAAACTTCTTCACATCCTACTGCAACTGCAACCAATAGTAATCTTCACCAACAATAGCAATGGTCTTATCCTGTCCAAAGTGTCCAGCTAATCCTCCACTGTGTTTCTCCTTGATCAAGTTATCTCTCATGGAACTCCTTGGAATGCACGACTAATTCCCTCAAAACAACGTACCATCTTGGATTGTAAAATCCAACCATCTCATTCTATCCAGAGTGATAGGCTCCACGCAAGCTTTCCAAGCCTCTTCCAAAATCAGGATCCTCAAGATACAAACTCTTGAGTTCATTGAACCCAACAACTTCAATCTACATTGTTGCTACCAAATTTTTCCTCCTACTTAAAGCATCTGCAACTCTGTTAGATCTTCCACTCCTATGCTTCAAAACAAATGTATAACTTTTCAGAAATTCAACCCATTTCAAATGCCTTTGATTCAACTTCCCTTGACTATTTAAATATTGTAAGGCCTAATGATCAATAAATAAAACAAATTATTTTGGCAACAAATAGTGTCTCCATTTCTTCAAAGCCTAAACTATTGCATAAAAATTTTCATCATAAACAAAATATTTCTTCTTTGCATCATTCAATTTTTCACTAAAATAAGCAATGGGTTTACCTTCTTGACTCAAAATAGCTCCAATGGCGCTGCCACTGGCATCACAATCTACTTGAAAAACCTTGTTGAAATCTGGAAGTGCCAAAATAGGTTGCTCTATAACTTTCTTCTTCAACATCTCAAAACTCTTTGTTGCTCCTGTAGTCCACTTAAACTCTTTTCTATCCCCTCTCATTGTTTCAATTAGAGGTGCACAAGTACTACTAAAGCCTTTGATAAACTTTCTATAAAAACTTGCTAATCCATGAAAAGATCTCACCTCTATAGCACTCCTTGGTGTAGGCCATTCAATGATAGCTTTCACCTTCTCTAGATCCATCTTAAGACCCTCTACTAAGATAACAAATCCTAGGTACACCAATTCTCTCTTCACAAAACTGCACTTCTTCAAATCGATTAACAACTTCTCCTCTCTCAACTTCTCAAAAAAAATTCTAATATGCATCAAGTACTCCAAGGTCTTGCTAAAAATTAAAATGTCATCCAAATAAACAATAAAAAATTACTTAGAAATTCCTTCAATACCTCATTCATGAGTCGCATGAATGTACTTGGTGCATTGGTTAGCCCAAAAGGCATGACTAACCACTTATACAAACCTTCTTTGGTTTTGAAGGTTGTCTTCCATTCATCTCCTTCTCTAATTCAAATCTAGTGGTAACCACTCTTCAAATCTATCTTCATGAAGTACTTAGCTCCACTCAAACAATCCATGATGTCATCCAACCTTGGCAAGGGAAACCTATACTTGATAGTGATCTTGTTGATGGTTCTAGAATCTATACACATTCGCCATTCCCCATCCTTCTTAGGTGCTAATACTACAAGTACTACACATGGACTCAAACTCTCCCTAATCAATCATTTTCGTAACAGCTCTTTCACTTGTCTATTCAAATCTTCATTTTCTATTGGATTCATTCGATGGGCTGCCTTATTTGTAAAATTGGCTCCAAGAATCAAGTCCATTTGATGGTTGATCTTCCTTATTGGAGGCAAACCTTTAGGTATGTTATCAGAAACAATACCCTGAAACTCACTCAACAAATCTTGAACCTCTACAGGTACCTCACTATTGTCTTCTCTTTTAGCTCTAGGGATTAATGTGAAACACATATGTTGATGTCTCATACCTTCCAGGAACTTCCTTCCATCAACCAAGAAAATTCTTGCATTACTATGTACCTTTTCTTCTGCCTCCTTCAGGGGTTTTAACTTATGTTGAACACCATCCTTTATCAATGAATAAGTGTTAGCATATCCATCATGCACCGCTCATTGATCAAACTGCTATGGTCTACCTAAGAACATGTGACAAACATCCATAGGTATGATATCACACAAAACCTCATCCTTATAGTTACCAATCTTAAACTTTATCAAACATTGCTCATTAACCAAATCCCTTTGGTCCTTCTGCAACCATGCAATCCAATATGGATTTGGGTGCCTTCTCCTTTCCAATTATAACTTAGTGACCATTTCCTCTGACACAAGATTGTCTATACTACCTTTGCCAATGATAACATTAAAAACTTTACCTTCACACTTACATCGAGTGTGAAACAAGTTCTTTCTTTGGTCTATTTTTTTCTCCTCATTCAGCAAGGCTCTTCTAACAACAAGGGACTCGCCCCTTTCAGCATCATTAGAATGTGAAGACTAAGCATCTTCATCAACATGGGAAACTCGAGCATTACCTTCCAATCTTCTAGTTGTCCTTCCTTAATGTTGAGGGCACTCAAAGGCTATGTGTCCTCCACACTGAAAATAGGTTCCACGGAAGCCTCCTCTTCTCGGTCCTCATCCAGATCTTCCTCTACCTCTTTGATCTCCATTATTCTAATCATGAGGGTGATATGAGTTATCTCCTTTCTAGTGTCGATCGGTATTGGATCCTTCGCCTTCCTTTTGATCCTCACTTCGGCCTCCATATGACCATCTACCAACTCTTCCACCACGACCTCCACCTCTTTGCTTGCCTTCAAATCTTTTGTTTAGTCATTCTTCAACTTTTCATGAAAATTGATAAGCATCCTCAATGCTAATCATTCTCATCAATGCCAATTCTTCTTGTATTCTAGGTTTCAGCCCATTAATATAACGAGCTACTTTCTCCTTATTTGCTTTAGAATGTCTTGTCTGAATTAGGACCTTGTGAAATTCTTTCGTGTATTCTTTCACTGTCCTCGTTCCTTGTCTCAGACTCTGCATCTTCTTGAGCATCTCCAACTGATAATCCACAGAAATAAATTATCATTTCATCTTGGCCACTATTCTATCCCATTTGGAAATTTTTCTTTCCTTTGTCTTCCTCTTTCAAGTTGGGTCTCTTTCCACCATATGCTTGCATGACCTTTTAACTTTGTCTTTGCAAACCTCACTCAGTGAGGGTCTTCAATCTCCTCGAACTCAAAAAAATCCTCTATATCATTGATCCAATTGATCAACTCTTCAAGATTTAGACTTCCACTAAAAGTCGAAACCTCCATTTTGGGTCTCTTCCCAATGTTTGATATCACTCTCAACAATCTAATTTCTCCAGGATCCATTTGATCATGTTCTTCCTCTTCCACTTCCTCTTCAATTTCATCTTCATTGTCATCTCTTTCTTGATGCACTTCTCTCCTATGAACCTCTTCCTACAAGGTTTCCAACTGCCTTTTGAGGGCTCTAATTTCATCTCTAGGAGGATCTCTTCCTCCACCACCTCTACCTCTACCTCTACCACATTGGGCAAGTCTAGGAGGAATTTTGATCTCAACCCACACTCACGGGTCTTGTTGTAAATTGTCTCCCTTTAGCACTCATTTACAAACTCAAGACAACCTGCTCTGATACCACTTGATGAAGGGTACTCCCCTTACCGCCTTAGCCTCATAGCAACAACATAGATAGCACAACCAATATACAAGAAGAAAACAAAGATATTTTATTACTACTGAAATGGAAAAAAAATTATAGCATTACATGGGCTTTGATTACAAAATCATCAGTCAAATATGTAGACTAGGGCCTTCAAAGTCTACTCCATGATATCGTAACCCACATCCTATTCCCCGCCTCATACTTCTCCTTCTAGTCAGTTTATCCTATTGACATTCTTTCCCCCATTGTTGCCTTAGTACTGCCATAGTTGTCCAATGAACATTGTGCCCTAAACTTGTGTGTTTGCGCCATGAAAACCACCTTCAAACCCATGCTTCATTGTTAGATCAACATCATTCACTTTAGGGTTTCTAATCGCCTTTAATCCTCTTTTTAAAGTGTTTTCCAAAAATCACATTGATTCACAACAAAGATGTGAAATCAATGGATCACAATGGAACATGTGTCGCCACCTATTTGATCATCCTTTTCCATTAGTTGATACATGTCACAAAACTCCATCACCATTACCTTCTTATCAGGTCCCACCAAGGTCTTCGCCAATGTTCACAATCTTCACAATGTACCTCGTAGCCACGTGGCATAGTCCCGCTAGCCCACGAGGTCAAACAGAATCAATGCCTTCATTTGGTGGGATGGCAAGCTATTGCCACCTTTCCTTCTCTCAGTTGTCGAGGATCAGGAATCCCACATTCTTCATACCACATCGACAAGCACACAAGATCATCAGAAGTCGAAAACCACACATACCGCATACCAAACTTCAAGCCTTCCTAATGATTCGTGAACACCGACACCTTTTCAAGAATCAGGGTTTGGCTTTCCCACATACTCCTTACTCCATACCCGTCAAGTAAGACGCAAGCCAAAGCTCTGACTCGCAATGCCCAAAAAATTTCCTACACTAACTTCTTCCCTTTTGAATGTCAAGGTGTGGAGTTTTGTCCTAATCTTACATTTGTTAGCAATTAAGTTAAGGTGCAAGCTTTAACACCAAAGTGTGACACCCAACCTTGACAAACTCTTTGGCAAGTGATAAGAGATAACCTTGAGTCCTAAAGCCTGAACTCCTATAGACCTCCATACTCAGCAAAATCAAGCCAATTCAACCCTTATTGAAAAGAAACAACACAGATATTTTTGGTTGATGTAAGATTGCTCTTACACCCTGGATGCTCCTACATCATGCTACCATTTTTTTTCATCAACTCAAACAATATCAAACTTAATCAACTAAACATCTTTCATATAGATTAGAAGTGCTAACTTCAAAACTTCTCAATTCACCATGGTGCCATCAACTCACATTTCCACTTATATGCTTACACATAGGAGTTTTCAACTCCCAAGATTAAATCCATTCCTAGACCTAAACCTAAGCCTTGAGGATTTATTCTTGATGAATCTACCTACATATCCCTTCGTAAGAAATTAGAAGCTTCATTCTCTCTCCTCTTGTATGAGATCTTTGATCTCACCTTTAAACCATGATCATTAAGCATAAGCTATCAAATTAGCCAATTATAATATAATGATATCAACTCGCCATCAAGTTTCAATTTCATACCCAAACATTACCAATCAGTAGTGTGCAAACATACACAATACATAAGGGGTCATATCTTTCTATAATCCCCCAATTCCCATAAGGAGAGACTCGAGCATACATCATATATACACAAGGTGACTAGCTCATATACATCACATATACGTAGTGATTGGTCCCAACATACATCACATATACATGGTGAATAGCTCCAATATATGTCGCATATACACAATGACTAGTTCCAACATATGTCACATATACACCATGACTAGCTCTAGCATACGCCACATATACATAGTGACTAGCTCTAGCATACGCCACATATACATGATGGCTAGCTCCATCATACATCATAAATACCCAATGACTAGTTCCAACATGTCATATATACACAGTGACTATCTCATTCATACATCACAAGTACATTAGTGATGGGCTCATATATGTACATAAGTACAATAGTGTTTGGCTCATACATATCGCATATACAACAATGGTTGAAAAACATATTCACATTGGCTAACATACACTTTCCCTTAGTGCATCCAAGATAGAAAAGGAATTATGGTGCATGGTGTACTACATCATGGGTCCCATCGTTTTCCCCAATCTTCTACACCATCAAAAAATTGGGAAGAGGATTCAGTGCATCCCATTCTACATTGAGTGTCCACCCTCAACTCAACAGGTTCAAGTATACCATTTCCACATTAAGATATGCCAAAACTATACTATGAGGTTGGTCCAACTATTACCTACCTATTCTTCATTAAAAATTATCATCCATGTAGTCCATTAGACAGCTACGCAACAAAGGACAGTCATCAATGGCATAGTATGCTCCTTGACTACTATCAATCTCGAGCATCATAGTACTACTCCTTGACTACTGTCAATCTCGAGCATCATAGTACTACTCTGTGACTATTGTCAACCTTGAGAATCATTAGTACTACTCTTTGACTACTATCAATCTTGAGCATAAATGTACTGCTCCTTGACTACTATCAATCTTGAGCATCATAGTATTGCTCCTTGTCTCATGCTTGGCACTATAACTAGAAGATAGGTTCCTAACTTAGAGTAAAATATCACAATCAACTAAATTAGAAGCCTATACATAGTCTCATAAATTTGAGATTAATATTCATGTCACATAAAATAAATCACCTAGAACCAACACGATACGAGACCAACTCAACATGTAACCACTACCAAGTAGTCCAATGCATTCCCTTCATTTGGCTTACTATTCAATAACACATTATGTATTAAATACAAGTTATGGGGTTTTCTTAACTCTTTCATAACCATCTAATACCCGTTTCAACCTTATCTTAAGCCTACTAAAGAGAGAAGGTCAACCAATTAGGAACAACCCCCAAATCTGGGAGTTATCCCCCCTAGACCCTCCCCTATGGACTTGAAGTCATAGAAGCATCCTTTGTCGAAGGACCATTTATGTGCTCACTTCCAAATGGATCAAAGTGACACGTAGTTCGCCTCACAAGGTATCTCAAAGGGCCTACACATGGGTTCCAATAACCAAGGTTTTATTTCCCTTCAAATAATAATAGTTGACAATAGTTAGGAAATCATAAGTTCACCATTTGTTAACCCATATTATGACACTTCCTTTAAGGATATCAATGTCTTTAATCAAACTCTACCCAGTATTATTCATAACCTCACCTGAACATCCCAAGGTTTGGCTTATCAACATAGGGGCTAAGCTTCAACATGAAATTACATTGGTTTACCCAAACACATAGGAAAACACTTCTATTCTAAATTCACATAATAAATTAACTATAGAGGGTGTTATATTCAAGGGGTCAATCCATATCTAGTGATCATTGAAAGCCTTTTTCCCAATATCTAAATACCATTCTAGAATCATATAGCATGTCTTATTATTTCATTAAGCAAGAAGGATAAATTGATATATTAAAGGAAATTATTACCCATATTGCCACAACAAATGGTCCATGATTAGATGCATCTTGATATCTTCTCAATATAATGCTACATCTAATATTTCCAATATCACAAGTACCAAAAGCCTCATAGTTCTTACAACATAGGTGTATCCTTGCCTTAGCCATGATTCCTACATACCATAATTTGATACAACAATAGTGCCCCTTCCTTAGTTCCCATGATAGTTCCTCTATCGAGGCTATTGTGCTTAAAAGGTCAATAGACATCGTATAATCACACTATTGATATGATGCAAAAATAATGCAAAAGCCTCAATAAGGATCCCAATGGGGTCCAACTTAAAAACGTTTCAATGATATTGAGTATCATAATAATATATATGACATCATCCTACTAAATCCACATAAATCCCTTTTGAATTTCAAAGACATATGTCAATGTTTACAAATTTTTGTTAAGCATGATCATTGTTTGAGTCATGCTCTAGATAATTGGCAACACTAGGCTCATTGCATCTTCATATAAGGATATACACTCCATAATATTAGTGGTAATAATATTCTTAATATTCTAGTTCATTTTCCTTAATGTGTATCCCATTATTTGAACAATAGCTTGGTTCTTGGACTAGATAATTTTTGTACTTGACATTTATAACTAAATGCTTATTGTAATTTTAGATATTGAATAACATGGTAGGATATCAACCATAATTCACTTTCCCATACTTTCTCTCTCCACTACACCGCCCTCTCCAACTCTACCAAAACATGCTCCTCTATGCCATTATTTTAAATCCTTTTCACAAATCCATTTTGTGCATGTTATGCGACCTTTTTTCCATGAAACCACATTTATTTGAGGGGTTTCATCTAATCTAGATGTTCCTTCTCCCTCACCTCCTCTTTACCCCTTTCACACTTGCATTGCCTTCCATTCTTCTCATGAAAAATCCCTCTTTCTCATGCAGATTCTACATTCTCTCCCCTTTCTTCTCAAAAATAACTTGTGTGCCCTTCTCATTTTCCAAACACTCCCTTTTCCTCATGAACTTCCTCTATCCTTTATTCTCAAATGGATGTCCATACCTTGCTCTCCACCAAACGTCAACCTTATCTTTTTCAAGAGCTCACATAGAGTTGGATGCCATTTCGGTGTTGACATTAGTTATGGAATTTGGATTTAAACCTACCAATCACATTTTCTTGAAAGTTTCTAAAGATTTTTCAACAAATTGATTATGTGCATAACCTACAATCAAGGTATTCAGTGAGAACACCTTTCTTCTCACAAATCTCCTCTTGCCTTCTCCCATGCAATCTCTCTGCATTTTTCTACCACTTTGAAATAGAGTTTCAATGTTGATTTATGGATGGTCATGGGTCCTTTTTCCTACCCTATGCACCATACCTGGTCCTTGCCCTACAATTTTTGGATGGCCAAAGGTTCGAGTGCCATTCTTTTTATTGTGTGACACTCCCAAAGCATACTTGCACCATTCCCATTTATTTTGATTTGCCTCCCGCCATAAAAGGAATAGATGGCTAAATAAATGGTATCCTTATCCTTGTTGGTTCATCGGTGGAAAATGTCACGACCCTGGCCAAAAAAATTTATTCGTTTCTTTGCTTTGTTGACCATGTGAGGTCCACGTAAAAAAGGTCTTTGCTGACGAGGATGTGACAATTTTTTAAGTTAAAAAATTGGGTTGTGAATTTTCACAACCCAATTTTTGGCTTGTAGTGGGTTGTGAAAATTCACAACCCCCTTTTTTCTCTTTTTAACTTTAAGTTGTGAATTTTCACTTTATTTTAATTTAACTCTTTTAAAATCCCACAAATTAATTTATCAAATAATAACCACTTATTCAAGTTAGAATAAGTAATTATTAAAATGTCAATTTATTGGAAGCTTCAAACTCACCTAAAGAAGGGGTATTTGCAACAATCACTTTCCTATGGTGATGTCTTCTCGTGTGGGTCATGTATCTCCTATGTGCAACCCCTCCTCATTGGATGCAATTAGCTTGCTTGACACCCCTCCTGGGAACACCTCTCTTGCTCACTTTGACATTGTTGTTCATTTCATGCATGTTGCTAAAGCCGCCTCATTTGTGTCATTTTAGACAGGGCTCTTTTGACCTATGATTCCTCTACTTGGGAGCTTCCTGCAGAAGCCCCGATGCCCCATGTGCCTCCTATCATGCCTACCGCTACTTTCAGGGGTTGCTCATTCTCCTCGTGACCAAGTACAATTCTACTCGTCCCCTATAGTGTGCCCTAACCCCTTGGCCAAACCTTCTTTGATGGTGGTATATGGGGCGGAAGTGGTTGAGAATGAAGATTTTTATCAAAGGTTTGGCTTGGCTTTTTCTTTTCCAATCTTTGGCCCTCTCTCCTCAACCTAAACAAGTGGTTTTTGGAGCATTGGAGCACATTAGTTTTTGGTAACATCAAACTCTTCCCTTATGCTAAAGGTTTTTTGTTTCTACATTCACTTTTGTTGAGGACCATGGTGCAATTTTGGGTCGTCTTTAAGCTTGGGGGGTTCACTATCTTATGCTCAAACCCTGAACCTCTTCCTTCAATCCCCTTACCGAACCACTCAATTTGCATCCAGTATGGGTTAGACTCCTAAATATCCCCCTTCAGTTTTGGGAGGAGACTTTCTTTGCAACCATTGGAAACTCAATTGGTGGCTTTTTGAAAACTGATGATGCCACTTCTTTTATGGGCCATTCTACATGTACTCGATTTTTGGTGGACATTTACATCTCTTTGCCTCTCCATGAAGCAATGGTTTTTTTGGTTGAGGATTGACTTTGATCACAACTGATTGACTATGAGGGTCTCACCTATAGGTGTCACTGTTATTTTGCTACTGGATCACCTGGCTTCGGCTTGCTCTTTTCAATGTTAGAAGGGTGTGAAAACTTGGTTGAAGGTTGTCAATGATGATCTCCTAATTGTTCAGGCTTCTGACTCTCCTGTGGTGACTTTCCCCTAGGCTTCTATGGAGCCTTTTTCTCCTAGATCAGATTCAGTTTGTCTTGTTGTCCTTAGTGGTCATCCTAAGTGCACTCCTTCTACTTCTTCAACTACTTCTACCTTGCTCCAAGTTTTCGTTGGGATTAGCGACTATTATTCTCCTAGTTGTCCTCTTGTTCCCCCCTCGTGTGCTTTTGGTCTCCCTATGGGAGAGCCCCCTGTTCTCCCTTGTAGTGGGGTCTAGACGATAGCATCGCTTGGACTGTCATTCGTAGAAGGTGTAAAGGCCTCTCCTCTACCTCTTCCAATTCTATTTCTCATGACTTAATGGTTAAGTTTGTACAAGGTAGCATCCCTTGCCTCTTATTTCTTTCTAGTTCCTAGCTCTAATCAAAAGTTTTGCAAGTCTTTGTTTGTTTCCTTTTTGTCTCACCTCTTGTGAGATTTGTTCTATTTGCCTTGATGGTTGTCTTGTACTGGGTATGGACCCTTCTCATTTTTATCTTAATAAAAACTTCAAACTTACGACTAACCTTTATAACTACTCCATGATCAAACACTAGCCAAGCAATATTTCATGGTTTGAAATATTTTAATTATTTTTCAAAAATATGGAAAAGCATTGAGAAAACCATTCGGAAAAACCAAATGATTGTGATCCCACCGACAAAGAATTTGCAATAACTTTGAATTGGCTTCATATTTTTTACTTAAAATTTTTCAAATTATCCAAAATGCTGATACAATGAAACCCAATAAGTGATATCTACTCATCTCTCCTGAAAAATGCAAATTTAATTGTTTCCACAAATTTGCACGTAAAAATAGAAGCATTAATATCTCGCAATTCATGAGGCATCATAACTCAAAAAAAAATACACATTGGTCAAAATACCACAAGAAATATTCCCATTAAAGTAATTTACACCAGCTCATATTGATTTTCAAATTTAATTATTTTTACAAATTATGCCATTTTTTGTAGTTACTTCTTGGCTTGAACTGGACCAATGAACTCCTATCTTTGAACTTGGTGTCAAACTTTGGATCTTGATTTAATTAAAATTGAATTATTTGAGAATAACATGATGCAAGTGATTCATGATGAAGGTTTTGGAATGACAAATTCAATCAAATGCATGCTTTATACCCTAAAAACACCAGAGGTATTTGCATTTAGGAGTTGACCCATTGAGATATTTTGGTACAAAAAGTTTAAACTTGGATGCATTTGAAAAAAATACAACATATTGGTATAAGAAGACTTACCCAAAACATGATAAAGATTTGGAAGAGGTGGAGGATTTCCTAGCAAAATTTGACACTCTAGAAATATTGTTAGAGAGTGTAAGCAAGATGAGGGAGCTAGTACAAAGAAGAGGAGAATAAGTCAAATATTATGATAGAATATTTAAAGAAGTATTCTACAAACTAGAGGAACCATTGACAGAAGCAAAAGGTGGAATGGTTAATTTTAGGATTACAAAAAGATATTAGAGCTACTTTAAATGGAATAATATTTGATATATATTGATGCGATAACCATGGCCTACCATTTGATATATTACCATTTGTAACTGCATTATAGTCGCACGTATTGTGGGTATCTCTTTGCTTGGTGGATCTCATTCGAGCATCTTTATCTAAGGGTTTCTGTTGCTAGTTATTGTGAATATGGGAGGTGACTGAAGTAGAATTAAACCCCATTCCTACGTGAGTTTGAGGAAGAAGCAAAAAATTTGGAGGATCCTTGAGCAAGGTAACTTTACGGGCCTTTACTGGAGAGGCTTCATGGACATTACCCCAAGGCTTTAGCGGAGTTTTTTTCTTGCTGGGACAATCGTAAGCTTCAGATTAAGGGAATGGTTTCCGAGAAAAATGAGGAGTTTATAGCTGCTATTATAGGGCTTCCTGTAGTTGGTCGCAAATTCTTTAAAGATAAGAAGAGCAATGAGGAGGCTATGGCTCAATTCTTTAAGGATGATGAGCAAAAGAAACTTATCAAGTTGTCATCTTGGGGATACGAGTGGACTTCCCTCAAGAAAATCTGGGCGGATATTGTGGAGATTATTATGTGGTATGTGACCCTTGAAGGAAGGTTTACTACAATATCAAGCCATCATTTTACACTGTTAGATCATTTTAGGCATGGTATTTTTTATTTCATTTCCTTTCTTTTTGTTGTCCTCATTGGAGGTGTCTGTGTATGCGCATTTGAAAAATGGGAGGGTGTCGATTCTACATGAGGGTCTCATCTTGCTTATTATGGAGCATGTGAGGGCCCACATTCCTGCTAAATATTTAATGGGAAAGGAAAAGGCTTTGAGTGATGGGTCTCGCTCATCTAGCTCAAACACTAGCATTGGTGGCGAGGAGGAGTGGATTGAGGAAGATGAGGATGGGTCTTCTTCCCTTGTTGCCACCCCTTCTAAGAAGAGGAAGAAGGGAAACCCTGAAGGAAAATGGGCTTCCAAGAGGGTTATTATTCAGGAATTGAAGTCCCAGACGGTTGGCAATGATACAGAGGTTGGTTCTAGGGACTCCAGGTCTACAGACAATGTCTAATGGTCAGGATGATGTTGTGGCGAGTGGTAAGGAAGAGGGTTTGCAGGACGATGTGGTTATGGAGGCCAGAGGGAAAGGTCGAGAAGGGCTTCAAAGTGTATTGGAAAAGTTAAGGAAGAAAAATTAGGCGTCAAAGCGTATTGAAAAGTTGAAAAAATAGGAAAGTTGGTGCTCAGGACATTATTGAGCATTGCAAGGAGAAGGATTTCAAGGAGAAGATGGTTGAAATTGATGATTCCCCAGTTTGAAACTCACCTAGTGTGGAACCCTCTGGTGAGAAATCTATGCAGGGGGAGGAGGGTGTTAATCAAAAGTCTAGTAAAGCAGAACCTCTTAAAGTTAACCCACTGTTGGAGGATTTCCTATATCTTAATGACGGTTCCATATCAATGTTTGAACTCATTGACATGGTGTGTGCACGGGCTACTGGGATGTTCAAGTTGGAAAAGTGGACTCTATAGGAATTCAACAGGGTGAACATTAAGATCAGGGGATTGAAATAAAATGTGCAGAATCTTCCAAAGGGCTCTACCTCAGATATTTTGATTGAGAGAATTATGGATTTAGAATGTTCTTTTTCTGACTTCAAGTCTTTATGTGAGCAGTGTCTCTCTGATTTGGAGGCCAAGGTTTTGGACACCAACGCGGACATTAAGAAACTGTTGCAAGCCTGCCACATTTTTGTTAAGAATAGTGTTGATTCCTTGGAGGTCCTATTCCACAAGATTAGTAAGCTAAGAGAAGACCAGCTCTACTTTATTGAGCTGATGGAGAAGGACCAAGCACTAAAGGAAAATGAAAAAAGGTTGGGAAGGATGATGCTAAAGGCCCTGCTACTAGAGGGAAGGGAAATTTAAGGAAATCCTTTGAGGAAGAGAAAAATGAACTGTTGGACATGATTGGTCTCCACGGGAACCAAGAGCTTGAGGTGGCTAACACCTTAAGGAGCATGAAATAGTGTCCAGTTATGTGTTTTGTTGTGTTTGTTTTCTTGTTGCTCGGTCTCTATTTGTTTACTATTATTTTGTTGCTTTTTTCCTTATGGTTGTTGTTGATCACATAATGCTTTATCTTTGAGCAAAATTTTGTATGTTCTGACTGATGGTTGTTGTTGATGGCGTAATGTTTTATCTTTGAGCAGCATTTTGTATGGTCAGTTGTAAAGGGTTTCGGGTCCCTTCACAACCTGCTTTTCCCATATTAGCAAAACCATGGCCTACCACATAAGAGGTGCAATCATGGAGGAAATCAAATAAAGAAACTGAAAATGAAACAATAGAAAAATTATAGTTAGTTGCCAAGCAACTAACCTTACATCAAGACATAATGGCAAAAGAAGATGCAAATAAAGTGAAATAGAACATTTGGTGCTCATATTATTCCAAACAAGGTCATTTAAGGAATGATTTCCTGAAGACACGTGGAGAGAAGAGGATAGCTACAATCAAAGTAGAGTTGCAAATAGTCCTACAAAAGCTCCAATCATTATATACTATATTATGAATTAGGCAACGAATGGGATGACCATGAGACAGATAATTTTTCATCAAAGGTATTCCACATAAGAAATAAAGATGATCATTTAGACCCTAGATGTCTATTATATTCAAGGTATGATAGAGATGTAGATAGGAATATGACTTGTGGAGCGACCCTTGTACACACATTATGCAAGATAGAGGTAGCCCCAATGGAGAAATAATAGAAATTCCAAAACATTACAAAATACCCCTCTGCAAAGGTATCAAGAAGATAACAGATAGTTCAATTATAGAGGAGACAGAGGATGTGAAAGGGGCAACTGCATAAGAGATTATACCACATGATTTAAGTGTAGTAAGTCTAGACATTATGTCACAAAAAATTGGTCTAGTAAGAAAAAGAATTGTGTAGTTTATGGTAACAAAGACTATGACTTGAATAATTGTGAAAACGCCAAACAATATTTTCATAATGCTCCACCCCATTTTAAGAGTGATGATCTTCAGGGGTTGAACAGGAGAGCGAGGGTCATTAGGAAAATTCCTCTACAAGGGGCCAAAGGATGCCAAAGGATAAATAGTTTATCATTAGATACATCCAATGAAGAATACTCTAGAGAATAATACCAACTAGAGATACGAATTTAGAAAAATAAAAGACAAAATAATCAAAAATAAAAAAGAAATTGTATTTTCCCAACAGGGATTGATACTGATAAAAATAAGAAGAAAATTAATAAGGAAATAAGTGAAGATTCAAAATTTGAAGAAGATGAATATAGCCACTTGTGACCTACAAAACAACATGATAGAGTAGTGGAAAATACCAGACAAGCCATTATACAACAACAAAATGAAGAAACCAATTGTTTTACACAAGAAGTGATCATGTTGAAGAAGTTGGCTTCACTAGCACAACAAAAGGATTTATTAGCAAAATTACAACAATGAGGTAAATATTGGAACAAACACCCAAACAATCACAAATTTATAGAATATCAAAATATTGGCATAGGAAAATAGACCCTTCCTAATAATTGCACATTTGAAATAGTATAAGTTGAAACAAGTCATGGTAGACTTGGGTGTAGACATAAATATTATACCAACAGCCACTTGGGAAAAATTGGGAACAATTAAGTTGGTCAGAACCCCATTCAATATCAGCTTAGCAAATGGTTTTGGAATATAAACATTAGGCACATGGAATTATGTTGAATCTAATGTACAAGGTCTTAAATTGATAGTAGATTTTGAAGTAGTAGAGATGAAGGCACTTATTAGCACGTTTTGAACACTACTAGGACTAAAATAGTTTTTGAATGGCAATGGAGTAGTGGACTCTAGAAAAGAGGACATTTCATTTGTTGATGATACTTAGGTCATCCATATTCTCCTAAGGATGAGGAAATTTCATATGTAGAGTAAATTTCCCAAGGAGAGGAAGAAGATAATTCAAGGTTAATATACTCAAGCTCTAAATTTCCTACCATAGATGAGGTAGAAGATCCAAACAATGAAGGGGAGATTGAGTTGGAAAGTGATAATACAAGTACAGATAGTGATGAGGTACTCAATACATGGATGTAAGAGGATCGAGAATTAACATCCCAAAAATTATATGGATTTCGGAGAGCCTTCATGATACATACACAAGCTAAAAACACTTTGCATAATACCACAAAAGAGAACCATGCACCATAGATAGCAAAAATCGATAATAGATCTAAGGCACTTCAAAATTTTATAAGGTTATGGCAAATAAATCAGAACTACACAAAGTTCCCATGCACAACTACAATACAGAGAAGGGTAAAACAAACCAGGGTAACAAAATTAACCAAATATCAAAAGATACAACAAATGAGGGTAGAAAGAACACCACAACATTTCAAATTTCACTTCCAAAAGAAAATGAGGAAGGTAGTTAGGCCTGAGTTTGAAGTTTTATTTCCTCAACCTAATTGAAACCCTAGAAACATCAAACAAGGTATCAAAAAAGCAACTAATGGTAAACTGATAGGATAACATCATAGTCATAAATTATATTTATATAATAGTTATAAATTATATCATAAGTAGTCTATAAGCTCACCCACCAAAATTGAGTTGTAGCAAAAGTTAACGAGCAAAAAAATGCAATAAGGTGAGGAAAATGGCTACAACATTTAATGGATCAAATTGAGGAACACATCCTTCAAACAGCCACTACTTATGATGCATTAGCAAACACTAATGGGTAGACCCAGGTAGAGGCCTTGCATGCACAATTCCAACAATTATAGGATCAAAGAGAGCAAATGAGGGATAAGTTCCAACAATTAAGGGAGGTGGTAAGTCTACGGTTAGCACATGTTACCGGAATTCTCAAGGATGCATAGAAGCTAGCCCAATAGATCCAAATCCCTTATTCACTTCAAGAAGCAAAAATGCCTCCTAACACAAACCAATGTACAAAATCACCTATTGCAACAAGCCAAGGTATTATGGGATACCACTTTTACCACCTTAAGGAGATTTACAAAACTATCTCTCGACACAGCTTTTTATAGATTTTTTCTTCAACAAAGTTGTTTTGAGGACAAGCCAACATTTTGAAAGGGGGGATGATGTTGGCAAGGAATTGGCTAGCAGCCAAAGAAGTCAAGTAAATCCTACCACAAACCTCTGCAAAGAAGTTACAGAGCTTCTAGCTGAAAGGACACATACCAAAATAGTAGTAGAGTATAAGAGACACATCCTACCAAGTATATATTTATATAGGATAAGATACAATGTAATAAAGAGAAGATAAGGGAGAGGTAAATAAGAGATAGGAGATAAGAAGTATGATGTTCGTAAGTATTAGGAGAAGGATAGAAAAAGGGATTGTAAAGAGGGTAAGACCCTTAACCTATGTACATGATGATCAAAGATTAATATATATATGGACGTATACCTAACATGTGTCATGGTCTATGTTAATCAATTTGTTTGTATATTCCATTTTCTCAACTAGTTTACGCTTTGTTTGAACTACTCTCTACTCCTCTCGTATGATTGAGTCTGGAGTATAAATACAGCATAGAAATTACTTGGAGCTCAAAACTCTGGTTTGTGTCTCCCCATTTTTCTTGCTAACATCATTCATCAAAGATAAATGCAAAGTTGAGTGTAACCTCCACCTATGCAACATAATTAAAACAAGGCATGGAACAATTCTCTTCAATTTGTAACTCCTCTACACATGAGAAGCCTTTTCAAATTTATGTAACTTAAATAAGAAACATGCAAGTGGCCAATCACCCCATGCGACCTTATGAGACATTGTAACTCTTCAAATTTGACGAGGTCTTGTGAAGAAGTGGATAAATGTCAAATCGGCTCCAACCAAAATTGAACATTTAAATGAGAGAGAACATTTGCTTTTTAATCATTTGAAATGTAGTGATTGCCTCCTACACCTAAAAACATAGGGCTAGACCACAAAATCTAAAATTAAAACAAAAAATACATTTTTGGTCAACACCCTTTAGATGCTCCTAAATCAAAGCAAGGAAATAAATGAAATTGGTGTATTAATTACTTATATCTCAAGTTCCATACTAAAAATAAATAAATCTCCAATACAAATAATTTATAATTCATTGAAAATCATTTAACAATGTTTATTAATGCATTAATTATCAAATATTAATCTCTCCATCATGATTGTATTCTAAGTTATATTTATAAGAAACTTATATTTTGTAATTAGCATTTATCCTAATAATGGACCACAATATAAAGTCCAAAATGTCTTATTCCACAAAATTACTCTATAGTTTTTCAAATAATTTTTCTAAAATTTTATCATTGAACGACATTTTTTTTCTAATGTTCAAATAATCATAATAATATCATCATATTTAAATATAATTTTATATTTTTTTTTCAATAATAGTTATATTTTAGATAAATATAAAAAAATTTCAAGCATCAATATAAGGCCACTCCATGCTTGATGTCTCATTTTCAAAGCATGTAGCAATAAAAAAAAATAGAAAAGTTTTTTTTTTTTGGTAAGTTTGGAACATCCCTTTACATATTGTATGTAAGTTCTGAATATTTACTATAGCTTTGTAGGAGTACCCATTGATCATTTGGAACATGCATCAATAAAAATAGGTAACTTCTCTTGTACATTTTATGTAAAAAAAAATTGTACATTTTATGTAAAATTTCTTCTAAATTTATATTTTATATATATAGATAAATTCCCAATATTTACTATATAACTTTATAGGAGCACCCATTCATCGTTTGGAAAATCCCTTTATACATTGTACTTGGTTCTCAATATTTATTGTAGCTTTGTAGAGCACCCATTGATCATTTGAAATGATCCCTTTACACATTTAATAAGAAAATTCATTAACGAAATTTTAAATGTGTCCTTTTCAATTATTTACGTTCTCTTCACTCTAGAAATCACCTACTTTTTTCAATTTATTTACTCTATTGACCAATAGAATTTTTGAAAAAAATAATAATTATTAAATTATTTTGTTTTTTGTTTAACCCCTCGTTAATGGGGAAGGAAGAGATCATTCTTCCAGACTCAGAAAAAGATATGCAATAGAAACCCCCTTTTTCAAATGGTTCAAGATGAATTTTACGGTGCTTCAGAAGGAAAGTTGAGATCATTAGAAACAAGATGTGTTATTAGAAACGAAGATGGTAATCTGACTGAAGCAACTTTAAAAAAAATCAAAGATGGGACCAACAATAAAGCTGAGATTCAAGCTCTAATCCTTGGTCTACAAGCTTGCAGTATTTACAATTGCAAAAAGGTAAAAATAGAAGGTGATTCAATAATACTAATTAATACAATTAAAAAGAAAAATTCTCCAAATTGAAAAATCAACTTCTTCAATTCACAAGTTTGGCCTCTTTTGGATAAGTTAAAAAAGTTTTACCATAGACCATATTTACAGAGAAATCAACATTAAAGTCAGTATCCTTGCCAATTATGCAATAAAAATAAAAGACTATTGTATACAATTTGGATACTTGGCCACATTCGATTCGAAATCATGAGTGGAACTCAAATGTTTAGATGTCTATATCTTAAATCAAGATTTATTATGCAGCAAAATTCTGAGGAAAACAAGTTATGGTCCTATTAAGGACAGATCGACTTGTGCCAAAAGAGGAGTTTCCCTTATTTTTAGATATAGCTGAGATCAATTTGATGAAATTTCCCGAGATCTCAAACCCTCTGTTCTTCTTAACATTTCAATGGATATGCCAGCGAGATTAGGGAGTAGCCAAGCCAAAGACAAATGGCTTTTCTCGGTGGAATATCAAACAAAATACTAAAATGTGCTTTCAAAACGTGAAGCAGTTTTATTACTTCATGCTATTCAATAGGTGTTGAGTGACGAATTTTTGGAAGCAGATCATCATTACAAGGTAAATTCTATTATCTCCATAATGTTTGTTTCTGTTACGTTTGATCTTGAGGAAGATAAAGACTTCATAAGAAAAAATCACCACTACTATTATTCGAAGCCAATTTTTAGGATTTTGAGGATGTCATTACAGAAGCAGTTTATGATGCAAGTGTACCACCTCTGGACGAGACTCTAATAGCTAACAACAGTGTCGTTTGGTAGGATTTTCGCTCTGTTGGAGCAACTATCAAAAAAAGTCCTCGTAACTTAATGGCATATACATACTGATACTTTTGATGAATTCAGCGTGCCTGCAAATAAACGGCAGGTACCGCTAGGCATTATAAAAGATGAATTCACACAGAAACCATCTTTGCATGTTCGATTAAGTCTCAAGGAAACAAAACCGTGTATGGACCACTATTGACCAAGCAGACCGAAAAGATAAAATACTAAGCGAGATGATTAATTTGTAAGATCTATATAAAACAATTGAACTTAATTAAACATTTGACCAATCAAATTGATATCCAAATTACTGTTCACAAACAGCCAACAGCTTTCAGAAACGTGGCAGATCAAATTTTGCCATGTGCCCAAGCACACACACGAACCATTTAGAACCATAGCTTGCAATCCTACTATCATGCTTCGATAAATTATAATTCCCCTATATTACAACAATTAACTCATTGGGCCAGGAATATCCAGAAACCCCTAAATACTAAACACAAAGTTCACACCTAAGTTCCCTTTGTACTCAAAAAATTGTGAACAGAACCTACAAAAGCCATTAAAGGAAAACTTCCTTGTAAGACAATAAAAAGACTCATCCTTAACCGACACTTCTGGAGCTGCCAGCCTCTCCCAACCAGTTGAGGTTTGGGCTCTTTAATCAAGAGAAATACAATTAACTTGGTTATGTAGGACAAAAAGATGACTTCACATGAAATCATATTCATTCACATCATCATAAGGTCCAGCTAACCCATCATCATCCGGCCTGTCAACATGTAGCTGCTTTTTCTTTGCACCTGCCCAAAAAAATTATAAAAAAAACATTTTCATGACAAGGGCTAGCAAACATTGGTGCCAGCATTATGTATGACTCAGAATCTTAAATTTAAAAAATACACTGACAGGAACAGATAAAATTTACCTGTCTTTTTCTTTCCAGCCGCAGCTTCCTTTTCAGCTTTCAGTTTCTCATTTGCAATAACAGTAACTGATGATGCTACTTCTTTAGCATCCGCAGCTTTCAGAGAAGTCATAGCATGCCGCATGACAGCTTTCAGGAGTGTTATATAACAAAAACTTTTCTGCAAGACATCAGAAACTAGAATGAGTTAATAATAGCAAAAACTAGGCATTGGTAGGTTGAATTAAAACATAGCCATTAGTTCATCACCAATTTTAACTGCAACACAGAAAATACTGTTTTCACTATATTCTATTTACTTAAAGAGAAAACGTTAAATACCTCGTATGGCCTCAATTTATGCCCAATAAGCTCTGCATATTCAAGAAAATCTTCTTCTGATTTTGGAATAAAGTTGTCCAAAGACTTGTCTCCACTGCTTTTACCAAATAACTCTGTTGTTGACTGGTAGTCAGCCTCCTCAACAAGTCTGTTAATAGCATTAATAAAGGTTACATTTATAGGAGTAATCATACTGGGTAACGACCGTTGACAAAGTTATTGAGTGAAATTAATCATGACAGTGCCCACCTTTGTTGACGAAGCTTTTCAGCCAATGGATCTGCAAGCTTTTCATCCTGCACTTTTGCAGCTTTCCCTTTCGTTGCAGTGGCTTTATTTTCATCCTGAACTTTCACACTTTTAACTTTGCTTTCAGTAGCTTTCTTCTTTTCAGGTTTTGTTGCTGTGGGTGCCGAATCAGGGTTTACTACCTAATAGTCGAATATAATCAGATCCACCTTCAAAACTAAACAGCATTGCCAGCAAGAAACCTCAAGCACAAATGCCATACACATAATTGTAAAATCTAGAATGCAGTCATGCAAGCACATAATAGTAACATGATTCACTTTATATTAGAGATAAAATTGGATTTTTTCTTTCACATTGTATCCAGCCTGCATCAATAATTTTTGACAGTCCTCATTTTATGGATCTAACTGTCTATCGCAACTAATACTTTTGTATCCTATGTTCTTTCCGCAGTTGAGATTTTAGAATATGTAAACACAGCAAGGACACACTGAATATGTAAATACAACAAGGGCACACCATCAATATTGTTAGAATTGCAATTGTAACGAAGACCTACTTTCAGTTTATAGCTTTCTCCCTGGTGACAGTTTAAGCCATACATGCATCTATCATTATTTATTTGTCACAATACGTACCTTTAAGGATATCATTTTAACATCTTAATTATTGGTATCTATTGTGATTAGTTTTAGAACCTTCCATTTCTCAAAGGATATGCTACAACTCACAAAGAAAATGAAACAATATTGAAAGTCAACCGGTGTCTTATGGATAGTTTCACTGTTTCACATATTGGAGATACACCTTCTTAAAGAATCACACTCAACAACCAGCACTCATCTGTTTGCTGTTCCAAATATTCTCATTGTTTTTCACAGCTGCCTTTTGCTCAAGTTTTCCAGTTAGAATCACATAAAATAACTGTCATTTGCATTGGTAATCTTTTAATCTGCTTCCTCCAATGAACTGCACATTCTGCTAATTCCATATCAATCTTGTTGCGACTTAATGATCTATATCATGAGATTCTACCACCTTCCCTTTTTCGGTCAATTCTTCAAGTGAGAACAAACTCTCGTTGCAAGAACGGAGGAAGCGTCCTAGTTTTCACTTTCATCTCTGCCTGGTAAAATAACTGGAGCCAGTTCCTGTCCCAGAATTTTATTCATCCTGCTATCACTAAGTATGAAAACAAGTGCAACACCTTAGTTCATTCAAATTTTAGAAAGAAATCTCTCCCCCTCATCAAGTTTCATTTTCTATCATGCTGAAAATAACTAAGGCATCATTCCTGATAAGTAAGCTGTTCTCCAGTCTTCGTCTGCAGATAGGTACTTGGTTTGAATGATTTTAACTTGAATACCATATTGACTCTCCACATTCATTTACTTGAGATCTCATCCCTTGGATAAATTATCCAATTTAAATAGTTACACCCCTAAATCGATATAAATAAATCTTAACAAAACAATATGATTATCTAACATATACCAGTCTATAAATGCTAGGGCGTGAAATGTCACCCTAAAATCCTGTGCTGCCACTATTAATTACCCTGACTACTGAAAGAACAATTTTTTGTTTGGAAAGAGGGGTGTGTTGGGAAAGGTGTCTCAACCTTGCTCCTAATGTTAAGATTACAAAAGGTGTGATTTGTGGATATAAGATAGAAAAACACAATTTAAGACACTTAGCTTTTTGCCAAAAAAAAAAAAAAAATGGTTGCATAAATCTCTTTGACTACTACAATTTAAATTAAAAATGGACCCAATCAGCCCACTGGATCAGAAGTTATGGTCTACAGAAGTTTGCATAAAAAAAAGTAAAAAGTTGTTGGATGCATAAAGGAGCTGTAAAGGGGAGTTACACCTGTTGACCAACTTACGATGCATATCATAACACATCATAAGGTATCTTTGATTCGGGGATAATTTGGATGCCACTTTTGGGTGGTTTTAAAAATTTAAGCCCATGGGTTTCTAATTACCATTTAATGGTTTCAAGTTTTGTAGCTCCTTTATATTAGGTGTTTAAAATGGAGATATAGGGTAGAGATTTGTAGATACCGTTAAGCTATAAGAACTCATGCAGATCTTTAAATGGCTATACTCCTCAAAGAATTGCTCTGCAAGCGTATAGCAAGGGTATTGTATCCGTGGTTTACTAAATAATACATTGAGTTGCTTTGGAGAGTGAGGTTCTTCTCCTGAAAGGGTTTTCCTCACATAAACCTATGTTATGGTATTCCTTGTTTAGCTTCAAATATCTATAGACTAATCTTAAAAGAAAGAAAAAGGAAATGTTGAGCCAAGCTTGAAAACTTTAGAAAAGATCATGTGCACGAGGAATGGATGTTTAGAGGGGAGCTCAACACCACCCTCAAAGAAGAGATAAAAGGTGGGGGTAGTTGTATTATCCTAAAGTTCCATAGATTTCAATGTTTTATGTTTAAAAGAAGCATTAATCAATGTAGAACCAAATGAAGGTAGGTTTACTTCATACAAAACAAAACAGGGTAAGCAGCATTTGCATAGATTTTTGTTGAGCTTGGATTGGGAAACATTTAATCCAAAATATAGCTCAGAAATTATATCTATGTGGTTCTTGAATCCATCCTTGGAGGATAACTTAAAAATTGGTTATGGAATATATGTCATTTGAAGATCCATCCTTTGAAGAGAATTAAAAGAATTGAGAGAAAACTAATAATAAAGGCTCCACAGAATTTCTGCCATCTCAAGGGCTCAAGGATACAAATAAAAGGAAGCTAAAGTATGGAATAAAAATAAATTGGTAATCTATTCCAAAAAAAAGAGATGATTGAAGCGGAGATAGCTGATCTTCAAGGAAATTTATGGCAAAATCAAGCTAAAAATTTAAAAAAAATTGTGTGGCAAATCTGCAGGGGGTGCTTAGAATGGAAAAACATGTTGGATACATGACTGTAAGGAGACAACAAAAAAAAGCACTTGTCTGTGGTAATAACAGGAACAGCAACAAAATGGTAAAATTCAAATCATCAGCAAGAGTATGTACATGATAATGAATGCATTAGAGGGGAGGAAGTCTCTTTATATGAATCACTGTTAGCAGAAGACAATTGTCATGAAAAAGACACGAGAGAAAATTTATCAGATTGATAACAATAATGAACTTTTCAGTGGTCCCACATAGGAAGATGAAATAAAAAAAAGGCAACCAATTTTTTTAAGAGTTCGGACATATATAGTAGGGAAAGATGTATGGGAGGCTGTGGAGGATGTAAAGGGAAAAGCAATATTAGAAGAAAGAACACAACTTTTCTTGCCTTATTCCCAAAAAACACAATGTGGAATACCTAGATGCTTCTTACCCAGTTGCATCATGCAATACCATCTACAAGATCACGACAAAGGTACACTAGCATTCACATTAAAAACGTATTTAGATTAGACCATATCAAAACAGCAAAGCGGGCTAATAAAAGGTAAATAGATTCTTGACATAATAATATTGGTATGAAACCACTCACTCAAGCACAGAAAGAAAAAATAACTTCAAGCTAGACACAAAATAAAGTACATGATAAGATGAATTGAGATTACTCTATAAAGGAAAAGTTTGTTTTCCAAAAGAATTGAGGATTTAATCTTCAACTATATCTCTACACCAAGCTTTTCAGTTTTGGTTAATGAGGTACCTGCAGGTTCCTTCCCAGCTATCAGAGATTCAGAGGTCTTAAATAAGGGGATACAATATTCCTATATTCTTTTGTCTTAAACAAGGGGATCCATTATCCCTACATTTATTTATAATCCTAGCAAAAGCACCTAGGAGAGCAATCAGAGAAGAGATGCAGCCTTAAAAGATAAATGATATCCAAATTTCTTCAAGCATTGGTAAAATTGTCCACATACAGTTTCCCCAAGCATTGGTTAATGAGGTACCTGCAGGTTCCTTCCCAGCTATCAGAGGTCTTAAATAAGGGGATACAATATCCCTATATTCTTTTGTCTTAAACAAGGGGATCCATTATCCCTACATTTATTTATAATCCTAGCAAAAGCACCTAGGAGAGCAATCAGAGAAGAGATGCAGCCTTAAAAGATAAACGATATCCAAATTTCTTCAAGCATTGGTAAAATTGCCCACATACAGTTGCTCCAAAATACAATGCTAATGGAGTAGCAAGCCAAGATGAGGCAAGACAATTTATTTTAGATACATATGAAGCTGTTGCAAGTCAAAAAAAAATTAACGTTGATTAATATAAGACAAAATTGACCAACATCCCAAACAACATGAAGCAAGACATACAGGAAATTTTTGGATTAAGATTGAATTACCTAGCTCACACTTATGAATGTCATTAGTTGATGGGAAAACCTCTGTTCAAACATGGAAAACTGTAATAGGCAGAATACAAAATAAGTTGTTCATATGGAAAGGGAAGTGTTTAGCAATGGCTGGAAGAATTCAGTTAATATAACCCTCTTTACAAGCAATTTCTACATACATCATGTAACATATTAGCATACCTCGGTTTCTGGCTAGAGCTAGCACATTGATTGAGTGCCAGTAGTTCTGGAGTGGAACAAACAGCCAAGGGAAAATCGGCTTGGTAGGGTGGGATCAAGTATGCCTCCTTTTAAGGCTATCAGACGAATGTAAAACAATAAATAGAGCTCTAGGTACAATGCTGTTATAGCAAGTTGTGAAAAGCAGTCCATATTATGGAGCAAGCACTAATATCAAAGTATTTGGAGTTGGACTCACAAGATCAGACTCAACTTTTTATGCAAGAATCCCAACCATGGGAATTGGCATTATGGAATTTTCATAATAGGATGCAAGTCCTCAGAGACCTAGATGGACATGCCAACGTGCCAAGGACCAATAACAAAGGAGTGAGCATGTCAAAACAATTCAAAGGATGAAATGATATAATTGGAAAAAAAGAGTTAGTTTTTCATTTGGTAAAGTCAAAAGAGTAATAGTATTGGAGAAAAAAGAGTTAAGTTTTTTTATCTGGTAAAGTCAAAAGAATTTTTCCCTTAATGCTGTTGTACATAACTTCATTTTTTAATAGATAGGTCCTAGTTTAGATAATCTGCCAGCCCCACCATTTAAAACTGGTTAGATTCTGTCATAATTGATACTATAGAAGGAAAAGGAGATAAGGATATACGGATCTTTATGAATTGTTATACAATATTCTAGTTAATGTGATAATGCTAGCTACTATTAGTGCCACTCTTTCTATTTCCTCCTTGCTACGAATATGTGGTCTGCAATGAATGTGTCATGCATGTGAAAAGAACCTACTCTACCCAATGAGACTGGAAAATAGGGACAGCACAAAAAATGTTTTTTGTTGGAATAAGTTTGTCATTGATGTCAAGGTTGAGCAGGTTGCTTGTGTGCTTGACCTGCTTGAACTACCTGCCTGTGTGTTGAGATGCCTACTTGGTTGCTTGACCTGCTTGACCTGCTTGACCTGCTTGACCTTCTTGGCTGTCTGCTTCACCTGCTTACTTGTCTACCTGTCAGCCCCTTATTTATATTATGCCAAGTGGAATTTTAAAAGTGCCAAATCATCTTGCCTTGTCAACAGTTGTGTCAGTTTGAAAAGTCTATCCAAGTGAGCTTTGAAAAGTCTAATTCTTTATAAGGCAGCGTATACTCTCTTTGAGGTTCGATTCTTTGTATGGAGTAGCTTATATTTTTTATGACACATGGCCTTTAAAGATTTTGTTTGGACGTGGTCCTTGAATCAGATATAGCCATCTATTCCTAACAGATGCTACATGTCAGCTTGCTTTGACTCAAAGAAATAAAGTTGATTCTGGATGGCTTCTTTTGTGAGGACGTGTTTCAGAATTAATAAAGATGTGATGACCTTTTCGTGCAGTGGTTTTTATTAGGCAGCTTCCAACATGTATCATCCTCCATACTTGGTCTGGGCGGCTATGAAATTTAAACGTGCTCTTCAGATTTTTATCCTTTGGAGGCGACTTTCTGCATAGCGATGGGAATTAATCTCTAACGTGCCTTTGACTTCACCTTCTCTCTAGCGTCAGTCTTATTTTTGGCATCATCACATTAAATGGGTGTATTTGGGCAACTTTATGAAGTGAGATGTTTTCTTTTTAAAAAGGGGTATTCACATCGAATGCAAGAAAGATTTTTAAAGATGATGTGGTGGCCTCTCTAGTTTTGGTTATGACAGCTTGGTGTCAGCCTTTCTGAAGTCTATCGTGCCTTCACTATTTTCTTTAGTCAATCGAATGGGACTCAAAAGAAAACGGTTTCATTTTATGGCATCATTGATTCAAATTATTAACGGCTTGAGATTGTTCTGGGCGGCTACAGCTCTAAGGCAAAATCAAGCTAATTAATTATTACTTATTGCCTTCATTATTTGGCGTATCTTTGATGTGAAGCATACATTTTTACTCATTCTTATGTGGAGATGGCTTGAGTGTATTGCTGTGAGTCATTAATCCTGGGTGGCGATTTCTTCATAATGTGAAATGGCTTCCTCTGTTGGTCATTGTTTTTAATTGATTCCAGGTGGCATATATGCATTATTATTTTATTGCTTCTTCTTTTCAAGCTTGTGATTCTCTATTCTGAGTGTATTGCTGGCAGGGTCATCATATATAAGTTCAGGTATTTTTAAATGGAATTTATTTCCTTTCTATTGTTGGCTTAAGCAGAAGGTGTCTCTATGACTTGGCACGGAGAAAATTTCAATTGATATTTAAGACAACTTCTACTTGGCGACTTCAGTATACTGGGGCAGCTACAGAATTTTATAGTTCATTCCTTTTGAGCGACAGCTACAGGTGGAAGATGTTTCAGGAGAATTTAATTGTGATGCGTTTCTTTTCAGAGTCCACGTTTCTCTTTGAATACGGTATGATAAATGGCCTTCAGTTATCACCATCGGGTCTTGGGGTAGCTACAGTTTTTATTCGCATCATTATCTTTTCTTATGTTGTATGAGTCCTTAATGAATGACAGGATTCTCTGAGGCGTCGAATATATTTTACTTCGATTTTTGAAGTATGATGGTGATTGGTGTGAGAAAGGCACGAAGAGAATATATTGAAGACTTTTATAAAGGGTTCAAGTATGGTTTGAGCGATTTCTTTTATTTTTTCTTGAGCCGTTTTGAATGATATCGGGTCTTGCTGTGTGAACAAAAAGGTCGATTCTATGGAGAACAATGTTTATCTAACTGAAGAAATAAATGGCGTCCTCTTTGGCTTTTAATTTTTGAAGGGAAATCGTCTTTGATATAGTCTGTTCTTCATGTTGGTAAAGAGTGGTATGAGAGCTATCTGAGAAAGGGCTATGTGAGAACCAGAGGTGTTATCCTTTTATTTAAAATTCTGGTGAAATAAAAATTCGATGAATCAGCATGATGTGAGTATGCGAATATGTATGCAGTAAAAATGAAAATAGACAGCCAAGCCGCTTTTCTGGAGTCTAAGTTGTATTTGCCTTAAAAGGAATATCTGTGTGTCTTCCTTTTAGTGTGTTGATGGTTGTTTCATTAAAATGTGCTGGAGCTGCTAGATGATTTCATTGCATTTCTTATTGAGAGGAGTTGGGAATTATGTGTGTGTCGGCTTCAGAAGGCACTGGTTAAGCTGCTTCATTTGAGTTTGTGTGTGTTCAGAAATATAGCATCAAACTGCATAATGCACTAACTGATTGAAGAAGATTGTTTGTTTGAGAGACATGACAGGGTGAAATGTCTGAAATCATTGTGAAGGGAGTCAGTACTGCTTATTTCTCTGTGTGAAGGCTACTTTTGCATTGGGTGTTGAAGTCTTCTATGCATGAAAGTCCATTTTAGTGTACAAAAGAACAATGATGTGATTTCAGTTTGTGATTATGAGCAGATTGCTTTCTGTTTCAGCATATCAAATCTTAAGAGAAATTCAGTGTTCAGTTTCAGCATATATGTGGAAAGGAGCCTCACAGTACATGTGAAGGCATTGCTTGAATCAGTGCTTTGCAGATTTGTGTTCAAAGTCTGGAGTAGGTGCTTCAGCCACTGAAGTTGGTGCTTTGCTGTATTTGAAGTTGGTGCTTCGAAGGAGAGTTGGTGCTCTCGGTGGGTTGGTGCTCACTAAATGAAATTGAAGTTGGTGCTCACTTATGTAACAGGGTTGGTGCCCTTTGGAGATAAATAAAAGCAATATTTTGCCGTGGCTTTTTTACCCGAAAGGGTTTTCCGCATAATCCTGGTGTTTATCTCGTGTTTGTTGATGCTCTTAATGTTCTGATTTCTGATTTACATGTTAAATCTGGTTTAAAGTTTTAAAAGTTTTGAAATACTGATCTACGCGTCCCCCCCCCCCTCTCAGTATTTCCTGTGTGCTCTTCACTTTTCTCAAGAAAGTGGCCATTGCTACTTTGTGAGAATGGCTGAGTAATGGAAAAATTCAAAAACAAGAGCGAGCCTGGAGCAGTTGAGAGAAGGCTGGTTGGTGACAGTCAATTATTATTTTTTTATTGTGCCTTAAGCAATCTTATTCTGAGGTACCAATGACAGTTATGCTTATGGTGACTTGATTTTACACAATTTTTTGGCACGTCTAGGGTCTCTTACCCTGGGTAACTTTAGCCAAAAAACAAAAGACATTTGGAAAGCTGGGAACCATAAAGAGCCACTTGACCTACTGTTGAGAAATGGCAGCCCTTTGTTGGACTACAATTACAGAAAGCTAGACAAAAAGTTGATTTTACTCAATTTTTTGGCAGGTCTAGGGTCTCTTACCCTGGGTAACTTTAGCCAAAAAACAAGAGACATTTGGAAAGCTGGGAACCATATATTAGAGCCACTTGACCTACTGTTGAGAAGTGGCAGCCCCTTGTTGGACTACAATTACAGAATGCTAGACAAAAAGTTGATTTTACTCAATTTTTTGGCAGGTCCAAGGTTTCTTACCCTTGGTAACATTAGCAAAAAAACATCATTTGGAAAAAGCTGGGAACCATATCTTAAAGCCACTTGACCTACTGCTGAGAAGTGGCAGCCCCTTGTTGGACAACTATTGTAGAATGCTATGAAAAAATGTTGAAAGGGTTTTAAACTTGGATGTTGTTCAACGCATCTACTTAATGTATGTAAAGAGATCTTCATGTTCGTCATCATCTAGCCTATCCACTGCCACTAATTTCCATTTGATGTTTTAGACCACAAAAACCACACTTGGTGGCAAGTTCAAGAAAATTAGGATTTCATGGAGTTTTATGCCTTCCACCTGCAGTTTCAGAAGCTTGTCCACCACCAGAGATAGAATCCACAATTATATTTCTTTGAAGTAATACAACAAAGACCTTCCCTGTTTTTCTTTTGCAAGTTTCTAGCAGCAATGTCAATGGTTTGTGAGAAGCAGCCACACAAGTATTTTTAGAAATAATAAGCATGACAATTGCAGTAGCATTGGTCAAAACATCATCATAGGATTCATGGCAGCATCAACCACAACTTCAACTTAGGGCACAGGAAGGATTTTGCAAAAGCATTTGCACTCTTTGTATTGAGGTTATGCGCCTCCATTAAGTTTCTCCATCAAAATATTTTATTGTTTGAAAAGGAAAAGAGGCAACAATATGTGTTTATGAAATACTCATAATTCACCCAAGCTTAAGTGCCCCTACTTTAAGCCTAATATGACATATCAACTAAAACCCAAAAAGGGAACTAAACCAACCATATGAGTTTCTCCCACTCTCTTATTTCATCTTACTGCTTCCTAGTTTTAACAGTCCCGACTAGCCAATGTAACTTTCTAGACTTCTGAGTCATCCTGACCTACTTTGGTTCACATTTGTGAACAATCCATATAACTTCTTTCAATTTATCTTTCTTCTTTGAAATCCGATGAGTTGTACAGATATCTTAATCTAGCAGAAGTAAGATGACTAATGTACCTTATGTCAGGTTTTCCACTTCAGAAGAACAAGAAATCTTATTACGAGCAGAGAAAACTCACTCTAACAAACTAGCTTATTTTCTTAAATATATTATCAGATAATAAGATTGACACATTATCCTCTAGAATTTAATAATTGTATTATTGCCATAACAAATCCACATCAAAAACATATCACATCAAAACACTGAACAGCTTTAAATATAAAGTCAATTATATCTTACAGGAGCAGGATTGTCATCATCCTCCCAAGACTCCTTTACTTCTTCTTCTTCATCGTCTTCATCGTCCCACATGCTTTTTGGCTTCTCCTTAGCAACTATTGGAGCAGCTGGCACAAAATCATCAGACTCTGCCCATCATTTGCAACCAATTGTTAATTCAAATTTAATATCCTATTACAAATTATAATGATAATCTAGCACATTCCAAATACTCCTTACATTGAATTCATGAATGTATGGAAATTAATTATAATTACTGGAAATGGAAACTTTAAGTTCCAACTGACAATATCATTGATATATATATATATATATATCAATGTTATCCGATCTAGAGTATAAGTATGTGATGATTTATCAACAGTATGTATACCACAAACACGCTCACAGCTCACAACGCCAGCATTGCTCGATTTCAATCATCACTCTACCTGTGACTTTCACCATTTGCTTTGAAGAAAAAATCTATGAAAAGTGAATATCCAGCCTAACAATACAAAGCAGTCAAATAAGAGAATTTGCAATTATTGTGGCAAGCCCAGTTGCGATGAAAAGATCAGAAGCAGTGTTTCAAGAAGAGGCACAACCTCAGTCAACAAACAAAAATGATGGGAAGGCCAATCAGTCTCATACTTTCTCTACTACCTTTGTTGTTTTGGCCGCCCAAGATATAAAAGAGAATGAATGTAAGCCTGATACATCACTTCCATGAAGAATAACTCTTCTATATTTTTTAAAATCTTGGTAGCAGAAACAATTGTGTGGAAAAATCCATGTGGGAAATAATAATACATAATATGTAATGGGAGCCAAAGATTTTGAGGCAGAAATTTTAGGCAATGAACAAATTTTTAAACCTCCTTCCTCTTCAACATGCTGACAACAATAGAAATTATAGGATGAGTGGAATTGTCATCATGATTATAAAGGTCTCCAACGACCAATCAATGGCCAAGTCGGGCATGGCCCATGGTTTACCCAAAAAATATTCCTAAGCATGTTGTTTGTGAAGGTTTTGCTCTTGTAAAGCACCACATGAGAAGTTTAATGGGGAGAATCTTGGAGTGCCCAAAAACTATTCAAGCTCATGTTTAGTGGCCTTATGGAGCCAACAGAAGATACATTCATTTCATGTTTCAGTTATAAACTCACTTTTATTGATATTTTTCTAGATGCATTTGGGTTGATTTCTTGAATTCTAAGATTTGGAATTCTAAGCCCATGTGATTGCAAAGTTTAAAAAAAATCAAGCTTTTGTTGAAAAGCAAAGTGGTAAGTTCATTGAAACTCTCCAAACAAATAATGGAACGAAATTTGTTGACAATGCTTTTACTAACTTCTGTAGGCAAGCTGGAATGAAATGTGAATGAACTTTTCCTCATATACCTTAATTAAATGGACAGGCTGAGCAAAACAATCAAATCAATGAAGAAATCACTAGACATATGCTCCATACCGTGAATTTAGACAGCAAATTCTAGATTGAGGCACACAGTTGGGAAATATATATTTTAAACAGAATGCTTATACACATAGGTTATTTGATATATTAATCTTGAAGAGGCTTAGAGTCAGCAACAGCCTACGGTTCACATTTCAGAATTTTCAGTTTGATGCATTGGTTCATATTCCACATGGCCTAAAAGTAAACAGCCAGCATATTGTTTGTTATTTAGGGTGTAGGTTAGATATTTGAGGTGTTAAAACACCCCAAATAACAAACAATATGCCCACTGTTTAAGCTTTACCTTCCAAATGAGAGGCAGAAGAAGCTAGCAGCCAAACGCAACAAATGAATTTTTAAGTATAAAGTAAGGAGTTGAAGGCATAGCTTTTAAATGATCCAAAATTGCAACAAATCATTAATCACCAATTACCTTTATTAAGCCCTTCTCCCTCTCTGCCAACTGAAACATTATTTCATTTTCCTTGTGGTACTTGGTGATGTATCAGATACAGATTAAGAGACAAAGCCTACTCCTATCCATGCTAAATGTACACCCTCCAATTCTTTTACTGAATGTGAAGTTCATCTTCCATTAAGGGCACACTGAACCTTTCAATGTGTTAATTCTGATGTTCCTCCTACTCATGTTAAATGTACACCCTCCAATTCTTTTACTGAATGTGAAGTTCATCTTCCATTAAGGGCACACTGAACCTTTTAATGTCTTAATTCTGATGTTGGTGATGTGGTTGATTCCAGGAATACATGGTAACCAATACTTTCTGATTTCACACTCATGACACAAAATATGGACAGTTGTAATACTAAACCTATGAGCAAGCATAAGATAAGCCAGAATGTGAGAATGCTATACAGAATGAATACAATTCCTTAATGAAGAATGAACCTTGGGAGATAGTTAGTCTTCCTCCAAGGAAGAATCTTATAGGTTGTATATGCATCCACAAGACAAGTTTACATTTGATGGTGGGTGAGGTCAAGAAACACAAAGCTTAGCTTGTTGCAAAAAGCGTATCTCAACAAAATGATATTGATTACAATGAAACCTTTGCTCTAATTTCTAAGCTTCATACTGTTTACTTTGTTATTTCTATTGTTCCTGCATTTACATGGAGATTGCCTCATGCAGGTGTTAAGAGTAATTTTCTTCATGGCAATTAGATGAAGAAATATAATAATATATATATGCAACAAACATTGGTTTTTTTCATCCTTCCACAGGGATATATCACTGGGGGTACATCACATTCCAGAGATTTGAAAATTTGGGGTCATGTCAACAACCCACTAACCTCAGATGTGACAGTCAAAAGTGCTATTCGGCCAGCTAAGAATTTTATTTTCCATGCACAGATCAATCATAGAGGTCTGTCACCATTACAATTGGTAATTGATTCATGGTCAAATAGTTCACCTTAAATATTGCAGGTGGTGGGTCAAGAACTTTAAAAAGCCTTGACAAAGGAGAAATTCCTTGTGTGTCAAGACATGCTCAAGCTCAATGCAGTTGTCATTGGAGAGGCAATTCTAAAAAGCCACCTCACTGTGTCTGTTAGTTCCTTATTCCCTTTTCGCTAAATATTGTTTATGTAGCTATTATAAGTTTTACTAAGGGTATCTAATTTGTGTAAAGATGCTTTTCTTCTTTCCCTTCATATGAGATATCTTCCACATGTTGTCACATGCCTGCACCTGCAATCTACCACTTGTGTGTTGCATTCTTTAGGGAATCCTCTACTTCTAACTCGCGTGCTTTATGCATGCTTCCACTTGTATTTTGTGTGCTTTTTAGAATCTTCCACCTACAACTTGCATGCTTATCAAATCTGCCATTTGTACTTGCATATGTCCTATGTGCAGTTCTATATAATGAAATCTCTTGCTCTCATTGTCGTCATCTTGGATTCAATGTTGTAGAATGACAGTCTCGTGGATGATGTGCATTTGGCTACAAGTGTTATCCACCTTATTTTGCATGTCCTACTTATATCTATGTTAATTTATTAAGAGAATTTTCATTCTATAAGAGTGTACTTAATATCTACATACTTAAACAACCCCACCAGTCAATACTGTTCTGATTTCTGGCAGTAATGTCTGATTTCTGGTGGCAATGACAAGAATCAAATGGGAACATGAAAGAGCAACTAAGTGAGAACTTCTGCATCATCATGAAATGAACAGAATTGCTGAGATGCAAAGAATCTTGATATAATTGATTCTAGCGATACAATCACAAAGGATTAAAGACATGAACATAGCATCTTTTATGTGTGCATGATTTCATTGCATTTGCCTCTAAAAATGTTTTAGCTTGCCTTCCTAGTTTTCCCTCTAAATGGAAGTGTAACAACTTAGTTTTATAAGATTATTATCAGATACAGTATCTTAGTTTTGGACTTTAGTCATGAGAGTCAAAACACAATTATCAAGAACTGAATGAGAAGACATACATTTTCCAAAATGTATCAGATGAGAATAAAGGGGATTTGACGACAAAACAATATAAAAGCACTGTGAATGAATTGTTTGTGTTAATCTAGTATCTACTATCCCAATCCATGATCCCTGATCTGTTTTAATATTTATTGACTAATAACTAATAAGCAAATTATTTTTATATTCATTGACCTAGGCTGACTAATGGAGACAGGCTATCACCACACAAAAGGCTCAAGTAAAAACACAGCAGACTTGAAGCCCCAAAGTACTTTAAAAGGGAGGAGTTTATGTGAAGACCTGAACTAAAACATACAAAATAACAAACTACAAAAAATACTACAGTAAATAATTCTTTTTGTTTTTAATAAAATTCATATAATTTTCTGCTAACAAAATACATTCAAAGGGAAGTCTACCAATCTACAGTACAATTTGTTGGCTATTCCCAACTTACAAACTCTATAATAACTGATATCTGCTACTTTTGAGGGTTTTCATCCCCAAGATGATAGGCCCACACCTGAAGGATTTCATCTCTCAAGCGCCCAGCTGCTGTAGCAAAGCCACAAACACTGAAATGAAAGTTGAATGTTTGTTTATTTTCTGAAGGTTATGCTCTGTTTTATAAAGCCAATTCTCAGCAATCCTCAATTATGGTAAGTCAGTCCACACTTAATTAAGCAGTCCTTTCCTCAATTTCAGCGCTTAACTGAGCAGTCCTTTCCACAATTTCAGCACAGAACTAAGCAGTCCTCCTCAATGGATGGTAGTGTCTAAACAGACAACTATCAAAGCCACCCCTCAATCAAAGCAAAAACCATACACTCCACTGCAGACCTAACAATCCAAACACATGCCCATCTTATTTCAGTCCTAACTATCTAACAGAAACTACAAACACACAAGTCTATGCTACTTCTATGCTGACAGACCACTCTATCAAAATGAGGACATTACAAATCCACCCTTCCCGAAATTGCTTGCCCAAAAGCAATTCAGAACTAGATATTCCAGTATCTCTGGTCTTTCCCAGGTACGCCCTCCACATGCAGATTCCTTCAATGGACCAATCCCAACCCATTACATAAGAGCAATTATTTTGGACTTGAGCAAAAGGAGCTCTGCACAATTTTCCATACATTATACCTCTCACTTTTCACTATCACTGGAATGCTTCTATGATGAGAAGAGCTTTGGCACTTAAATCCACAATCAAGTGCAGTATTGCATGGTAATTTACACAAAGAAGTATTGAATAAATCATTTTCTGAGCAATCTACTATAATTGGTGGATGTTAGGATGCATGGATAATGCAAATATATCAAGTTACCAATACATTCTTTTGCCTTGAAGTGATTAAGCAAAATCTTCCAATCATCTAATGCGGCTAATGTGATATCATTTCCACATTAATATAATCCACTACATACTTTAGAGGCAGAAAAACACAATAGATTATGCTCTGCATAAAGCCCAAATTCAAGCTCAGCAATTTGCTCCTCTATTGCTTACTGATGTTCTGATTCTGCTCCTAAACAAGTTGTAAGAGTGCTGCTGCTAGATTCAGCATCTTCAATGATCTGCTCTTCTGTAGCTTGTTGGAGCTCTGATCCGATCTTTCTTTTTCTACAAAAAAATGGGCTTAACAAGTTTTGGACTAGAAGTTGATCTTTCTCCTCTTTGTGATGTTCTAGACTAAACTGGATTTTGCATGCTACCCAGAAGCTGCAACCCTCATCCCAATGGCTCAATCATTCTGTCTTGGCTCCTTGTCATGCTTAATAGCACCTCTGTCATTTTGTCTTGAAAAAAATATGATCTTTCCTCTTTTGTCATGAATCCTCCACTTCTCTCCATTTTTCATAAGCTGGCAAGATGTTAGCTTTGATATCACTGTAAATACCTAAACTAAAATCATACAAAATAACAAGCCACAAAAATACTACAGAAAATAATTTTTTTCAATATATCTCTTATAATTTTCTGCTAGCAAAATAAATTCCAAGGGAAGTCTACTGATCTAATACAACTTGTTGGTACTCAACATACAAAGACTATACTATCTCCAAGCGCCCATCTGCTGTAGCAATGCCTCAAACACTGAAATGAAAGTTGAATGTTTGTTAATTTTCCAAAGGTGACTTCTCTTCTGCCCAACTCTCACAATCCTCAGTCATGGGAAGTTGGTCCACACTTAACTGAACAGTCTTTTCCATAATTTCTGCACTTAACTGAGCAGTCCTTTCCTTGATTTGAGTGCTTAACTGAGTGGTTCTCCTCAATCAATGGTAGTATCTAAATATTCAATTGTCAAAACCACTCCTCAATCAAAGCAGAAACCAAACCATTAACTGACCACCTTATCCCAGTCCACCGCAGACCTAACAATCTGACCACATGGCCATCTAATTTCAGCCCTAACTATCTAACAGAAACTAAAAACACACCCACCTATGCTACTTCTATGCTGACAGACCACTCTATCAAAGCAAAAACCAAACCATTAACTGACCACCTTATCCCAGTCCACTGCAGACCTAACAATCTGACCACATGCCCATCTAATTTCAGTCCTAACTATCTAACAGAAACTAAAAACACACCCACCTATGCTACTTCTATGCTGACAGACCACTCTGTCAAAATGGGGACATTACAGTTTGACTTCCAAACGATTGTTCAAACCTCAACTGAGGAATCATAGCTCCCTTGGTATACAAAAAGGAGCAATTACAAATCAAATATAAGTAGCTGCAAAAAAGACACCTCACAAGAAGACAATACAAACCATGTCAAAAAATTAACTTTGGACAATCACAGATAATTGAAACATGAGTAACACACAAACCAAAGTCTTCCATGTAAGTTATAAACTAGATGTTATACAGATGTTTGTTGGCTTCAATGGAAGACTGGGTGCACAAAAATAATTTCTAGTAGACCATTTGCTTTTTCAATCTCACTTACTTTTTGGTGGCAAAGAATTGAACTTTTCATGATAGAAAAAATTTGCAGCATTAAGCTCGTAGGATTGCGGAGATTTTCACCTGCAAGAATAATATGACAATTTAACAAATCTATATTTCATGTTGAAACGATGATTTGATTAGCTCTCAATATTACATGAAATATATGCATCAATTTTACGGAAGTTCTTGAACCTTCCAAATACCATAGTTGCCGGGAGACTGGTATCGGTACCGGTACGGCAGACTGGTACCGGTACAGGTACTGGTACGGCTTTCTTTTTGAAAATAGGAGATGGGGGTACTTGGAGACACCACCTTTTTTAAAATAAATTAAAAATTAAAAATTAATAAATATCATGAACTATAATACTACAGCCTGAGCCATCGTGGGAAATATTATTCTCTGATAATATTGGCTGCAGCCTTTGGGGAAATGAAAATCTCAAAATCGTGACCTATGCTAACACTACAGCCATTGTGGGAAATGTTATTGTAGTTCTGTGTATTTAATTTAAATGCTCAGACCTTTGTGAAAATGACAAAATGCTCAGACTAACCTGGCAGCAGCTGGAGATTTGGCGTGGCTGGAAACAGGAAAATATTTTGCTGCTTAATTTTTAATGTTTTGACTTTTAATTTTATGCGGCTAGTAAAAAGCACATGGGAGACGCCATGTTTGGTGGCAGGAGACGGCATGAGACTCGGGAGATGCCGGCAGAAGTTTTCTGGTGGTGAGAGGCGTTTCCAGAGATGTCTCAGGTACTGGAGATGCATCTCCGTCCCTGAGACGCGTCTCAGGGGGGAGGAGACGCATCTCCCGGTAACACTGCCAAATACTATAACTATTTTTAAACAACTAGACCTTTAGTGTCCTTTACATGACAAAGACCAACTGTTGCTGTGCAATTGTCATGAGCTTGTTGATAAGCTACATAACATTCAAAAGGGAAAAACAAAAGGCCAAAAACCTCCCAGAAGCATATACAGTGTGATAACTAGAAAAGCTTAGTCCTTCTCTACAACTATCTTGGCAGACCAATACATACTAACTACAGATCGAATTATATTTCATGTTGAGACAATAGATGTGATTGGCTTTCAAATCATATGGAGCATATTAATCAATTTCCACGATCCTGTAACTAGGGTAGATATTCCCCATGCGAAATCATCAACTTGCAGATTTATCTTAGTTATGGAGAATAAACATTATTGAAATTGTTAAGCATCTAATGTGCAAGGAAATGGAACATAAAGAAAGCAAAAACACCATGAAAGATGACATATTTACCCTGAAGAAACAACTGAATTCAGCTCATACAATCTCTCAAAAACTCTCAAACCACTTCCCATGCCTCTGTTCTTTATCACAGTCGCAAACTCAAAGAAATAACAGTTTTAATCTCCAACTAAGGCCCTCAAAATTGCATACAAGCAATAAGAATGATTCACACACATACCACATGAACTATAAGTAGATTTACAATGCATCTGTGAACCGAAGAGACCATAAAAACATGCCAAGAAGTAAAAACTGAGAAACTGGAAACATCACTGGGCTATCAGGTCAAAATCACCACTTTCAGCAGATGGGCAGTTTTACAAACATCATAGCAATTTCAAAACCACTGCCTGTGGAAACTGGCAGATTCACCACAAACAAAAAAATGATCAAATTTGGAACGCTTCCCACAACAAAATACCTGCATTCCGATGCCCCATACCAACTGGATCCTTTTACGGATAACAACTCCTCAATATGGAAGCTTTTGGCCTCCAAAAGCTCATCAACTCAACTGATGAGGGCACAAGAAGCCCTCAACTGATGACACAAATGTGAACTCACCTTGCACCACAATACAAACATAAGCCAAAACTTAGTACACCTCTATCTCCAACTGTCCATGTGATGTAAAAATGTGTTACTTGAACATGGTGGAATTTGTTCAACATAGGTTTTCTACAAAAGAAGAATTCTTATGCTGCCACTCATTTTCCCATGAAGACGCAGGACCTCCTCAGGATGCTCCTTACCATGGTATGCACACAAACATAAAAGAATTTCTACCTTGATGCGGTAATATTTGTTTGCCCTCCTATAGAAAATTGCCTTTCACTCATACATGTATGGACTTCCCAAAACAATAACACGCACCTCTACAGGACCCGGGAGCAATATCTACCATTGTTTCATCAACAAATTCAGAACCAACTAAAAACTTCATTTTGCATTGCTTACTAACTAATATATACCAACATTCTTTCATACAACCCAACCCATAAGGCTTGGAGTGTTGAAAAGTTATAAGGCCAATTTTATCAACCAAATCTTGAGCAATTAGGTTAGTTTGAGAACATGAATCAGCTATTGCATCAACGTTAACATTGTTTACATGAATTTTGACGTTAAACAATGCTTCTTTTGCCAAAAAACCAACCTTTCTAGTAGTTCAAGAAATCGTAGAATCCATTTCCGAACTGCAATCAATTACCTCGGTCCTTGGTTCTTTGGACTTTTCAACGAACATAAGGTTTTATTTACCCTTCTTACCTTGTTTGTGAGGGTTCCTTCATGGCCATCCTTACCATAACGGTCACAATGAAATCCGGATTTCTTCTTGGTACTAATGGAAAAACCTTGTTGTTCTTGTCCTTGGCTTTGGCTCCCTTATCCTGATTAGTTATTATGACGTGTTTAACGTTTGAGTCCCATGACCTACTTCGTCCATCCATGTGAATCAAACATAATTTTCTTTGACTCTCTTCCTAGGACCTTGGAAAGCAGACCCATTTCTTTGATAGAAGTGCATATCTCTGCTACAGATTACTCTGTCCCTTCCTAGCAAGAACTATTGTGTTCTGACAAGATGGCAGCGATAGACCAATTTGGACAAAACCTCAACTAGGCGTTCCTAAGAAATCACAGAGGTCCTTCTCAAATCTCACGGCAAGGATTATCATTTCAACTCCCATTGAAAAAAATTAAACTGATAAAAAAGCAAAGAAATATCCACCCTATCTTATCTGTTTAAAAAATCCAACTCCCCAACCCACCATAAATATAAATGGTCACGCAATTATTGGGCGGCGCGTTGTCCAATCGCAAGTCCCGAGGAGAAGAGGGATTGCAACCCTAATTTCTCAAAAGATTATCTTTCATGCATATCCAAACAATGACTAATGGGGATTGATCCCATGGCAACTGCTAGACAAATCAAAACGCATGAATTTTCACAAACGTACTTCGCTGGTATTTAATACAAATTGCTCGCTGTGACGTAATTATTCAGACCATAAAAACCCTAAAACATAAGGAGAGCCCCGTGATTCGACCTCCAGATCACAATAGAAATACTAAGAGGAAGAAGAAATACAAATCCGCAAAGAAATAATATAAAATAGAAGAAACTCACCCCAGTCGTCGTCCATTGCTTAATGCGTGAAAAGATCTGAAAGCTCAAAGAAACGATGATGTCGGCCCTAAAGCTCGGCTTCAGAAAAAAAATGGCGTCAGAAGAGCAGCGAAAGAGATTATTATTTCTCCAGTGGTTGCTGACTCCTCTTCTGAATGCCCTCGAAATGACGAGTATGCAACTCATGTATTTAATTTCTATAACGTCGGCTGTTTCCTGTGTTTTTCTGTCTTTACACATCACAGCTGACGCGTGGTTATTATTATTTTAATTTCAATTGTTGTTAAAAGAGTTAATTGACGTTTAAATATTTTTAAATATTGATGAGCAAATGATATTTTAATAATAAAATAAGTCGTAGTAAATTGATTGGCTGATTTTTGAAGTTGATATTAAAATCTTTGGTGGTGCAATTGAAATTGAGTTTGAGTTTGTTTTGGAAAAGTATATGTTAAATATTGAGGATTAAGTGATTTGTTCTACACCCACATTATAAATTGATTAATTATTTATGAATGTCTAAAAGTATAGTTGATAGTAATTAATTAAAAAGAAATAAATATTGATTATTATAATTACTTTGTAATATGGTTAAATCTACAATTGATAATATTTGATTATAATTGATAATAATTCATTTATATTAGAAGACAAATTTATTTAGCTAAAGAATATCATAAATATTTGATACAACATTTAAAGTATTATATTAATATAAAATTATAAGAATGTAATAATTAGAAGATTATAAATAATTTATTCGTTCAATAAAACTAAAAACATATATTATTAATATTATAAAACTTTGGAAGTCTAAATATAATATATTATAAAATATAAGTTTAAGATTAAAACTAAAAATAATTTTAGGAAGAAGATAATTCTCACTCAAATTGCCTTTAAAAATGTAATTAGCAAGAATAACTCTAAAACAAGCTTGGAATAAAGGAATGTTTTAAACATGCATGAGGCGAAAGACAACTTTAGGGATAAATGAACTCCTTCATCTAGATTTTTCTTTATTTTGTTGCATATGCACAACCCACTCATTTGCTCTACCCAACTCAATATAATGACATTCTTGTATTAGAATATGGAGGTGTCAATTGTGCCAACAAACATAAAGTGGGCATCTCCCTTCTCAACAATGCTAACAAATAGGACTTTATCGCCAAATTTATTGAAGGATGGCTAAAGGTTGAGCCACATAAAGAAAATCAAATGTACATATCTTTGCAAAAGGAAGTTGGCCAATTAATCACTCTTAACATTGAAATTATTTACACCTATGTTAAAGGCACATACAAATAAATATAAAATCTTATATATTCGAAGTAATGGGATGTTAACAATGAAAGCCCAACATATCGAACCTAAGCTGAAAAATTAGCTAGATAATTGGACTTGGATGAGTCATTAAAACTTTTTATGTTTTAGGAGTCCCTAATTTAGCATGTTCTTTTATGTCATGGATTGTTTTCTTATTCAAGAAACTAAAATTGTTGTTAATTTCTCCATGATACCCACCATAATTTTTTATGCTAACAAACGAGAACCATAAAACGTTGAGCTCAAAATAACAATGAAAATATATTAGTTAATCAAAATTAGAGGTAAAATAGATTAGCCAATGGAGAAAAATGGTGTTTTGATGATGCGAGGGCGAGCAGGGTCTCATCGCCCTAGTCACGCTTTTCTCTGATCGAGGGGCTACTACAATGTACGAGGGGCAATCTGTTGGGGTGTGTGGGTGGTGGCAGCCAAGGGTGGTTGCGATTATTTCTTTCCTGAGTTTTGTGCTTTCATTTTCTCCTGCTATTATCTTTTTTGCATGCTTTTGAGTGGAGTGGTTTGGTGCTTAGAAGGGGTGTTTTGGTGCAAAGGGTGTATGTGTTTTAGGGGAGAGGCATATTTTCTTTGTTTTTGTCCTTTTCTCCTATCTACTTCTATTGCCTGGCTTTTTGTTGTCTCCTTTGTGGCTTTAGCTACAATAGGGGTAGTTTGGTTTCTTTCGTGCATGGTGTTGCATGCGTCCATGGGCAATCCTGATCGTGTCTCTTCTCTGCCTAGAGGAGGTCCGAACTTTTCAAACACGGCTTTCCCTAGTGAGGGCTCATCAAGGAATGGTGCTTTTAGATTGCAAAAGGTAAATGGGTGTTTGGAGAGATCCCAAGATCGTCTAGTCTTAGTGATTCAACTAGAATATGTGGCTGAAGATGTGGAGTATTATAGAAACCATGTCTTCATATGCAATTTTATGGGGATGAGGGTGTTGCTTCCATTTCTTAAATCTTAGGTTCACAGGACATGGAACCTTGAAGGCGATATAGATATTATGTTGGTGGCCAACAACTTCTTCATGGTGGATTTTTCTTGTGTGATTGATAGGAATAAGGCTTTTAAAGGTGGGTGTTACTTCTACAATCAAGTGGGTCTCTTTATTAAACCATGGCATGCAAGATTTAACTCTATAAAGGAGCTCCTCTCTAGGGTCCCGATGTGGGTCTGTCTCCCTCACGTGCCTCTAGAATGTTGGAGAAGTTCAATATATTGCAGATGGTTTCTCTTTTGCTTAGAAAGCCTATAGGTCCTCCTCAACAAACATTGAATAAAAAGGTTCTTTCTTTTGCTCATGTGTTCATTGAAATTGACTTGAATAATTCATTGTCAAATTCTATTGATATTAGCATTGGATCATCTTCTTGGACCCAGCAGTTGGACTATGAGGCATTGCTTTTTAGGTGTCTATTGTGTCATGAATATAGTCACCTTTAGCAGAAGTGTCCTTGTGTTGTCAATGCCTCTAGTTTGGGTAATGCTCCTTCTCACTCTACCCTGAAAATGGACAAAGGTAAGGCTCTCATACAAGGGGTGGTAGTTGATAAGGAGGGTTTTGTTCCAATTAAGCCTCATAACATGGATAGAGGTCAAAAGAGAACCGTCAAGGATAGGCAAGAAGAGGAGACCTTTAACAGGTTTGATGCTTTGGAGGATTTGGCTCAAGAAGAGGGTATTCCCCTAGACTTGCAGGTGACAAATGGCTCCTTAGTGGAGAAGCACCTTGGTAATCATCCAACTATTATTTCCAACCCTACTCAGTTTGGGGATCAGGAGGCTTCGATGGACACAGATCTTCCTCCCTCTACCCTCAAACAGGGGGGTTAGTTTGATGCTTGAGGTTATTAGGAGTTATGTTGTCATCGATTCATAGACTCACTATCAAGAAGGATGTTGTTGACCCAGGTAAAAATAATTCATCTTCTCTTATTTTGGGCTTGCAACAAAGGCCCCCTAAAAAGGGGGCTCCTAAGAAGCCTCTTAAGGCTAGTAGAAAGAAGGACCAAGAAAAGGTAAAGTTAATTGGTGAGACGATGGAGTCTAGATCGGTGAAGACCATTGATTCTCATTTCTCCGAACCTTAGCAATGATTGTGTTATCTTGGAATGTAAGGGGTATGAATAGCATCCCTAAACAAAAGGTTATTCATGAGTTGATTTGTATTCACTCTCCTAATTTGGTTTTCCTTCAAGAGACAAAGTTATATGTTGAAAGTATGTTGAATTTGGCTTTGAAAATCTAGGGTAGAGGTCAGTGTCAGTGTGTGGGAGCACATGGTAGCTCTGGTGGGGTTGCTTGTTTAAGGCATCCATGTAGATTTAGCCTGAGTTGGTGGCTCTCATGCAGGTATTCTATTTCCCTTTTTTCTTGTAGTTTGGAATTAGGTGAGAGAATTCTTCTTTCTAACATATATGCTCCTACTGATACTCTTGGTAAGATTCAGTTGTGGTCTCATGTTAGATATGTGCACTCTTTAGATCATTTTATTCCTTGGATTTTGATGGGGGACTTCAATGTTATCTCCCCACTTGAGGAGAAGAGGGGTGGTAATGCCCATCTGGTTCCCTCCTCGAATCTCTTAAGGGAAAATGTTGCTCTCTTGAACTTGGTAGACATTATACCCTCTAATGGCATGTTCACTTGGAACAATAGGAGAAATGAGGATACTTCTATTTTTGAAAGGTTGGATAGGTTCTTGGTGTCTAGCTTTTGGGTTGGTGACAGGTGCACGACTAGCTCTGAGATTTTGGATTGGTGAGGATCAAATCATTGGTCGATCAAATTATCAGTAGACTTCTCTCATTATTCTAAAAAGTAGTCTTTTAGATTTCAGCTCATGTGGCTTTAGGATGCATCACTTTATGATCTTGTTCTCGGCTAGTGGTGTTTTGGGAAGCCGACTCATGGCACGGTAATGTCCTCCTTCTCTAAGAGGCTTCAACATGTTAAATATATGTTGAAGCATTGTAATAGGCACCATTTTGGTAATGTTTTCCTAGCCAAAAGGGCAAGTCAAGCTCACTTGGATTCCATTACTCTGCAAATTCAAGACCTTGGTCATATTAATGATAATGGTAAGCTTGAAGCAACGATTGTGAAGGAGGTTGAGGAATGGGAGTTGAGGGAGGAATTTTTCTAGAAGCAAAAGTCTCCAATTAACTGGCTCTAGGAGGGGGATAGGAACACTTCCTTTTTTCATATTTTTTTAAGGATTGAAGGCAAGGTAATATCATCTCTTCCCTCAAGTCCACTAATGGGGCTCTTTTATCTTCCTTTGATGAGATCTCGAAAGAGTATGTTCGGTTCTTTTCTGCTTTGTTTTTAAAGGATCCCCTCCTACCAATGAGGATGAAGTTGTAATCTTGGCTTGTATCTCGCCTTTGGTGACCAGTAAAATGAATGACTCTTTGCTCAAACCAATCTCCTTAAAGGAGCTAGAGGATATTGTGTTTCAGATGAAGAAGGGAAAAGCTCTTGGGTCTAATGGGTTTCTGGTTGAATTCTTTTAGGAGTTTTGAGAGGTTATTAAGCTTGACCTACTTGAGGTTGTCCAAGAATCTCAAAAGAATAAGAAAATGTTGACAGCCATTAATGCCACTTTTTTAGCTCTTATCCCAAAAAGGGACGAAGCTAATTCTTTGGATCCTCTTAGACCAATTTCCCTATGTAATGTTGTGTATAAGATAATTACAAAGCCGATTGTTGAGCATCTAAAGCCTTGGTTAATCAGGTTAATTTCTAAGGAGAGGGGTGGATTTGTTATTGGCAGGCATATTCTTGATGGGGTTGTTATTGTAGATGAAATTGTTCACTCTATGGCCTCTTCTAGAGAGAAGGCCATATTAATCAAACTAGACATGGCCAAAGCTTAGGATTAGGTTAAAAGGGCCTTCTTGTTCAAGATTCTGAGGGCTTTTGGGTTTGACAATTCCTGGATTGAGTGGGTTATGAGTTTTCACCTCTTCTTCCTTCTCTATGTTGGTTAATGGTGAGCCTTATGAGCTTTTTGGAGCGTCTAGAGGCCTTAGACAAGGTGATCTTTTATCCCCCTACTTATTTATTTTAATGGTTGAGGGATTAGGGAGATTTATTAAATCTCATGTGGAGTTGGGTCTCATCCAAGGTTGGAGGTGGGGTAATAATCTTCCCCTCTAATCTCACCTTCAGTTTGTGGATGACATTACTCTAATGGGCATGGCTAGATTTGAAGAAGCTGTCAACTTGAGGAAGGTTTTGGATAGTTATTTGGTTGCTTGGGGACAACTTGTCGATGAGGAGAAGTCCATTTATATCTTTGATACTCTAAAGCTTATTTAGAGGAGAATTGTTAAAATCCTTAGATTTTAGACTGGCTTGCTTCCTTTTGTTTATCTTGGTATCCCTCTTGTTGCCTATTTGCTCCCCAAGTTTTTTTTGCCAGGACATTATTGATAAGTTTTTCAAAAAGGTTAGCTACTAGACTTGCAAGTAGCTCTCTACTGCAAGGAGAGTGACTCTTTTGAAGTTAGTGGTTCAAGCACTTTGTCTATACAGGTGCTTTGTGTTGTTTTCCCCTTCTAGCCTTATCAAAGAATTTGAGAGTATCTCCCATCAATTTCTTTGGTCTCATAAACTCTAAGAAGTGAAGCTTGGTTAGGTGGGATACTACTTGTAGGCCGAAGCAAGAAGGTGGGCTTGGGTTGCAACAAGTTGATTTGAATGGGCAAGCTTTGGTTGCTAAGTTGTATTGGAGATGGTGCTCACAACAACATTTGTTATGGGCTAAGATCCTTACCTCAAAATATCTTGGGGGTGTGGAGAGTGTTGACATGCCTAGATTTAGCCTTGTGGGGAAGGGCTCTATGATTTGGGGTACCCTTAAAAGAGGTACCAAGGTGGTCAAATAGGGGTTGTTTTGGATTTGCAACAATAGCTCAAAAGCTCTTTTCTAGTTTTATTATTAGGATGGGCATCCTCCTATCATGTCAACTCACCCTCATCTGTAGACTTTGTGTACACACTTTCTTGATGTTGGTTGGCGTAGAGCGGATGATTTCAAATCTTCTCTAGTTCTTGATCGGGCTACCATGTATAGCTGGAAGGACTCTTACAAGTGGCCTCTTTGGGGATTGGTGGAGGATCGCCAGGAGCTAGCCACTATTATGGCTGGAAGGGTTTGTAACTCTCTTCTTGGGAGGGACACTCTAGCTTGGGGACATGACTCGAAAGGAAAATTATTTGTTTCCTTAGGCTATTAGGTGTTGGACAAGTAGGTTTTTGGGTGTTTGGAGGTCCCTTGGTGGAAACAAGTTTGGAATAAATTCTCTTGGCCTAAGTGCAATTTCTATTCTTGGCTTGTGGTTCAAAATAGATGCCTCACTTGGGAGAATCTTTGAAAGTGTGGTTTTCAAGGTCCCTCTATGCCTGTCATGTGCACTAGTAATGAAGAGTGTACTTCTCATCTAGTTTTTTAGTGTCCCTTTTTTAGAATGATTTGGAACTTCTAGTGGGGAGTTTGGAACCAATCATGTAGGCATGCCTCTTCTTCTAGATGACTTCTAAAATGGGTTGGGGAACTCTCCAGCTAAGACTTATTTCCTTCAAATTTCTTGGAAAATTGGCCCCAACTTCATTATCCAACATATATGGTTGGAACACAATCGCAAGATCGTTTTGGATAAGAAGCTTTTAGTGAATCAACTATGGTTGAGAATCTTGGGGGTTATCTAGGAGACTTTGGTAGCTAAGGGTGATTTGTTTATTTTGGTGGATCCTAGAGATTTAGGTGTGGTTTGGACTTTGGGGCTTCCTGTTTGTGATAGGAGTGCCCCCCTTCCTGGGTCGGGTCAATATGGTAAAGGGAAGATTCAGAGAGGTGGTCATTGAAAACCCCCTCCTCTTGGGGTGTTGAAAATTAACATTGATGGGTCTTCCAGAGGTAATCTTGGGCATGTTGGGGTTGGTGGTATTGGTAGGGATAGCTCAGATGTGGTGGAGTTATTCTTTTCAATATACATAGGTTAGCAAACTAACAAATTTTTGGAGGCCTTATCTATTATTTTGGTGCTAAAATATGCTTGTGCCCTTGGCTAGAGAAGGATTATTTGTGAGTCAAATTTTGAGGTTGTGATTGATATGCTAAATAAGCAACAATTAGATGATGCGAATTGGCAGTTAGTTGTTGTGGTCAAGCAAATCATCTCTCTAGCTGGGGTTTTAGATTCTATCACCTTTTGTCATATCCCACGTGAATGGAATAAGGTGGTTGATGGCTTGGCTTAATGGGTGTCTAAGCGGATGGGGATTTGGAATGTTGAATACTAAGGAAGTCTTCATGAGGACCTTTCCCAGGTTCTGGAAGATCTTGTTATGGAGGATATGAGATTTTCTTGGGAGTGTCTTGATTACTCTAGTTTGGGTTCTTGACCCCTGGTGTGTCTATTGTACTCTTTGGCTTTGTACTAGTTTTTTGGCTCAATAAAGTTTTTACCCCTTTTATTAAAAAAAAAAAGATTAGTCAATCATATTCTTAATAATTATTTTTTAAAGAATTCTTAGTTAAAATTTTTGCATCTTTACTTTTAAGAAGAAATATTTTTGAAGTAGAAGTTTTTCTAAGTTATAATTTGTTAACAAATACAATTATTGAATAAGTGGAAAAACTTGTGTTCTTTGTTCATGCTCTAAAGCTCCATCTTTCAATCTTGTTTTGAGTGAAAATGGGATTAATTAGCTTAGCGGCCACATGCCCCCCATTCCCTCTCCTTGAAACTATTGGTACTCTCCTTAAAACTATTGGTGCCACCTCGGTTATGCCTCTACTATTTCAAATGGTACCTAGGTGGATGATTTGAAGAAATGGATAGATGGTATCTTAAGCAGATACCATGAGACCCATGTGACTGATTTCTTAGATGTTATTCCAAAGCTATCAATTTATAAATATGGAATGAATATAAAGTTTCCAAATAAAAAATAAACTAGATTGTCTCATCCATGGACAATACTCTAGTTGTTAAACTATTTTCCTTTTGTCCTAATATTGATATTGTTAAGAGACGGGCTTTAGACAAATTGAAACCTAAGGGTGCCATTTCTATTAGCCCTATGTCAAGGGGATGTTCCTCTTCAATTTTTCGCCTGAGGAAGATATTCTATAGGTTCTTGCTAGAGAGCTATGCCTTTATGGAAAATGCAACATTTCTCTTTATAAATGGAAGCCAATATTTGATCCCAAAAATGTTTAACTAAATCAACTCATGTTTGGGTGGCTCTCAAGTTTTCCTCTTGAATTATGGGATGAGGAGGTTTTTCCAAGATTACAAACTCCTTTGGTCATTTTATATGGATAAGGTGATAAAGGATGAATCTAGGCTAGTCTATACTATATTCTACATCAATGTGGATGTTTTCAAAATTCTGCCAATATCCATAACTTTGGTCTATAAATTTGGAAAATGGGTTTAACCCATTTTGTATGAAAACTCAAAAATTTTCTATCAAAATTGCTCAAAGTCTAAACACCTAATTCCAACAAGTAAATTTTTTTATGTTCATGCTAATAAGGGTAAGGAACCAATGGATAAGCTTAAGGAATCTATTGATAAGCTCAAGGAACCTACATCTCTTTCGAACTCTAAGGGGTGCCCTTTTGAAGAAGATCTCCTCAAGATTATGATTTACCCTCAATAGAAGATGAAGGAATTAGCTTTGAAAGTTCCTCAATAAAAGCTAGTGAATCAACATGGAAATCTATGAGTAGTTTTTCTTTTGAGTCATTGGGCCAACCCAATCCTATCTTGGATAAACAAATAATGAACAACCAAGTGAATGAGTTAGTTATTCCTTACCAGGAGGAGCATCTTGGAGTAGAAAGGATGTTAAAAGTGTCGAAGGCGTCTTTTCTTAAGCTAAGTAGAAAGAAATGAATCAGGATGGTGAAGTCTTTCTTCATCAAAGTGAAGTTTTTATTTCCTCTCTATGTTCTAATGAAAATGATATTAAGTAGGTTGCAACGATAGAGGGATTCCTCCCTATGGAGGAAGACATAAATCAAGGTGTAATTAAATTGGAATAGGATGCTTCCAAATTGATACAAGGGAGCTACAATCAAAGAAATATTATTGTTGATCAGCAAGCCTGGTCAACCACAAGAAAAAAAAAAGAAAAGCTCCCAATAAATAATTAAAATAGGAAATCTGTGGATATGGGTGTTGATGGCAAAAGAGGAAGACCCTCACTAAAAGAAACAAAGCAAACTAAAATGGTTTAGGAGATTGTTAACAAAGGATAAAAATTTGGAGGTTCCCTCCATGAAGACTCATAAATGAGAATCTTATAATGAAATATAAGAGGACTTAATAGTCCTCATAAGCAATTTTTGGTAAAAGTTTGCATCATTGAAAGAAAAATTAATATTTTAATTCTCAAAGAAGTGAAAATGTCTTAAACAAGTTTCAATAATATTACCATCAATATTTGGCCTAATGTTGAGTTCTATATTAGTGAGGTCAATGGAGCATTAGGTGGTATTGTCACTATGTAGAACCAAAGAAGTATGCATAGTAAAAGTATTAATTGCTCAAGAAACAACTTGGAAGTGATGTTTTGTTCTTCAAGGATGAATTAGATTATTTCCAACCTGTATACCCTTGACTCTAGATCAATTAGAAAGGAGGTCTAAGAGGCTACTTCTTCTTTAATGAATACTTCCAAAGATAACCCTTGGATAGTGGTTGGAGAGTCAATACCCCATTTTATCCCTCAAAAAATTTGGCTAGTATAATGGGCTTATTTTGATAGTATGATAGACTTTACTAAATTATTAAGTATTGTTGGTCTGATGGATGTTGATCTCAATGGCTAGCTCCTTAGTCAAACAGGAAAATGGGGGAACAACTCATCCAAGTCAAACTTGACAGATTCCTCATTTTTCATATTGGAATATTATATGAAAAATCAAGCTCTCTACACTCCCTAGAGTTGGCTCTAATCGTAACCCCTTGCTACTCAATTGGGTTGAGTAGATTTGTAAAGGCCTTTATTATTTTATATATGAGATCATGTGGGATTATCATAAAATTTTAGAGATTATATTACTACATGGTAGGAAATCCTAGTCTAAGGGTCAACTATGTATAGAGTGGCCAAAAATTACTCAACATTAGGAATAAAGTTAAGGATTGGAATAAGTACTCCTTTGGAAATATGTTTGAACAAAAAAGGTCATAGCACCCAGTTTAATGGAGGTTCATAATTGTGTAGCTAAAGATAACACTAATGAGATAACTCTTCTTTGATAAAAATCTTTTAAGATATTGGAATGATATTATGAAAAAATAAGAGATATTCTAGAAATAGAAATCTATAGTTCAATGGTCGAAGAAGGGAGACATTTAAATACTTTTTTTTTCCACCAATCTATCCTTTTTATATAAAAAGGAATACTATCAACAAGCTTCTAGATTAAAATGAGGTGGAAGTTAATAATGATGAGGATTTCACCTAGCCAGCCTCTAGGTATTTCCAATCTCTTTAAAATGTGAAACCTCAATGTTTCTCAAATCTTGCAAATCAACTATTGGAATGTATCCCTTTGATTCTTTTGGAGAATGAAAAATTTCAAGTGTCTAGGCCTATTATAGAGGAGGAAGTTAAGTTGGTTGTCTTCTCCTTTGGGGCCTTTAAGGCTCCTAGGTTGGATGAATTCCATTTGGCCTTTTTTTCAAGATTTATGGGACATCATGGAGAAGGATGTAATTGTTAATACTTGAGACTTCTTCAAAACTAGGAAGATGTTGAAACAACTTAACAACACTTTTATTACTCTTATACCCAAAAAGACAGAGTTGATTTCTATGGCTTATTTCAAACCTATTAGTCTTTACAACTATTAGATTAATTGTGCATTAGCTAATAATTAACTAACCTTTAATTAATTATTAGTCTAATTTATTCTCGTGCGCTTAAGCTAAACTTAGGAGTTCTTTATTAAGCTAAGTGTTTTTCTATGTTAACTAAAGTGAGCTATTATTAGATCATTATGTCTCATTGCATGTGATGTTGACACTTGTCTCAATCTAATCCCTTTACCATTTAGGGTTGCTCCTATATAGCACTCAACCCTCATTGTATTATCAACTGGAGATTTACTCTCGAGCTTTCATATCTTTATGAGAGCCTCTTGTTTTTGTGGCTTTTTCTTGTTGAGGAATATTGCACACATTATTTGTAGATCTCTTACATGGAAGGTGTATTTGTTCATTGTTTGATCTTGTGGCTCATGTTTTTTCACAAAGGACTTTTGTTTTCCTTGAAGATTCTTGAGGTTCATTTTGTAGCTTTTTCTTGTTGAGGAATAATGCATATATTGTTTGCAGATCTCTCGTGTGGAAGGTGTCTTTGTTCGTTGTTTGATCTTGTGGCTCGTGGTTTTATGGTTTTTCGCAATTCTAACATGGTATCAGAGCTCTTCATAACCATCCATGCACTTTTTCTAGATTGCTCTTCAAGTACATTTTATTTAGGTTTTTGTGTTTTTGCACTCTAGTGAATTACTTGGACGTCTTAGCTCTTGGAAACTTTTTGTTTGCATGAGATGACACATTTTGGTTGTTCTATATGTGTTTCTAGTATTTTGTCTTATTTGGGCATTGTAGACATATTTTTCATGTGTTTCTCTTTTGTAGACACATTGAGATAAAGTGTCATTTTGGTGTATACTTTTTGTGGATTTTCCACATCCTTTTGTGCCTTTTGTATTCACATTATGATATAAAGTGCCATAGGGGTGTTGATGTTTTCCTTTAATTTTCCATCATACCTTTGTTAAGTGAGTTTCCCTTCCATGACAATAATGAATCCCAATGATCCTTGCCTCATGCGTGTGTGCCTTAGTTTGCACACCCTTTTATTTGCAGGTTGTTTCTCCTACATGCACTTCTTGGTTTCACACAGTTTCAATGTACCTATCATGGCTCTCCATTTTTCAGAATTATGGGGGGGTTTCTATTGTTGGTGATAATGCTTCCTTAGTTTTGTAGTTTGGAGTGATTTATGTATCCATTTCTTGTTCCTATGTACTTTGAGATGCAACGTACATCAATGGTTGGTTACACGCATTTCAGTGAGATGGAGAACTTACCATATGGACACTCTTGTATTCCTATTTTCTAGAGGTGACATTCCATTTTTATTTGATCAGAGACTATTGGTACTTGTGTTGTTTGTATCTTTGAGTTCCAGATGTTTTCCTTTGTTTTCAATCTGATTCGAGTAGTGTTGTTGGGGACACTCATGCAGATTATTGTCTCTCTCTTGATCAGTGTTCTTCATACTATTTGGTACTTGTATTTTCAACTTGCATCCTACATGTTGAGTAGTGTTGTTAAGGTCACTTGTGTATATTTGTGTACCATATGTATCTTTTGTTACACCTTGTGTTATTACCTATTTACTTTTACCTTGATGGGTTAAAAATGCTTTAATATATATATTTATGATTATGTCTTGCATATGAATCTTGATGAAATATGATGAATGAATGTTTGATTCAATTTAATGTTTTTTAATGATTATGACAATGAAATACATTATGCATATGATTGTATTGTTATCGGCTAACTACTGTTATGATGTACTAAGCTGGCTGCAAGAATAGGCTCAAACCTCCATAAGAGAGGGGGAGTATCACTCAGGAGAAGAACTTGGTCTAGTAACCCTGATGAACCTAATTGATCATACACACACTCACACCCTAGTTGGTCTAAGTTGAGTCAAGTCAGTTTGGGTAAATGATAAGTAACCTTTTGTCTTGGTTGTGAATGTTTTGTTTTGATTTATGATCTTGTTCTTTGAATGTCTTGATTATGAGTATGTGATTAAGCCTTTATGTATGTTGAGAATGAGTTCTTATTCGTGTGTTCATATTTATATGTTAATCAATAGAGTATATACATATAGTGTATATATGTATATATACATACATGTACATGATAACTCATACATGTGAGTAAATGCATGTATGAGTATACATAGGTAGACGTACCTACACACGCTCATGAATAGGATAACCCATATGTATGGGAGTAATGATTGGAAAAATGTGACATGTATATATATGTACACACTTCATGAATATACATCTATCGATGAGTATGTGAATATATGTGTTTGAATTTGATGATTGAAATAATGGTATATTTATATAATATAATATAATGTAATATATATATTAATATATATGTGTAAAATACATTGGTGGAAAAGTATATACATATATATACTAATATATGTGTATACATGTATGAATATATATATATATATATGATTATTTAATATATGCTTATATTGATCGGGAATAGATGTATTTAATAATCAAGTGAACATAATTATATATATATAGTGTGTGTGGTATATATATTAATAGTATATAATATATATAATGTTTGATTTATATATTGAAAACACATAGTATTTATCATAGTGAATTTTATAAAGCACTACATATGTGTAAAGGAAAGCGCATAAGTTAACATTGTTTTGATACATATTAAAGTGCAATGAATATAGTGAAGCACATAATATAGCGCTGCAGTATTTAGAATGTTGTGGCTAAAATCTGCACATAAAGCAAGAGAAAGACTAATTCAATGAAGACTTCTTCACCACACATGGAAGAAGGAATATAGCTTATATGTTGCAAAGAGATTAAATGCATATTTTAACAAATAGAATAAGTCTTTGGCAACACTATTATATGGGGCGCTGAGATATGAATATGTGGCGCCAAGCTTGAAGTATGTGAAACAAATAAGAAGTCTAAAACTCGCGCCATGTACAAGTACAAAATTTTGATAAATGTTAAACTCATTCAATGAAGTGTTGGAAAAAATAAGAGAGGGTAGTCGACTTACAAACTAATTAGGAAACCTATAGCTTTTCATTGATGTCCCTTGACTCAGTAAAAGAGTCATGTTGTCTCTCATAAAAATTTCGACTGAGCCATTGGAAGAATGTGGACTGTCATGTGTTGCAATATAAAAGTTTTACTAGTTGAGTTGTTGCATGTGAGTAGGAAGGTGGTAGAATTGCTAGCTTGTTTGTAGCCTTTGGAAGCTCAAATTTTAGTATATATAGAGGTGCTCTTCCTACCATTTGTTACACTTCTCATTTTGATTTCTTTGTTGCTATTTTGTTGTATTTTTTGTGTAAGTGAATTAGAGAGCTTGAGAGTTAGTGAGTTGATTTGCTATTTTGTAAATATATTGTTGGGAGAATTGGTAAGAGGGTAGAGTTTGGAGGTTAGTTGATCTTTGGAGAAGTAGCATTCGAGGAGGTGAAGGCTAAGGTTGGAAGGCAACATTGTCAAATTGGAACTTAATATCCAGGCATGTTGATTTCTATTTTTCCAATATTTATGCTTGAAATGTTATTTGAAATAATGCCTTCGTTTGGAAAGATTGCTTTTGAATGCACGAGATGCTTGTTCTTATGAACTTAAATATTTCCTTGTGTTGGAATAGTCTTGAATGCATGATATGCTTGTTCTTATGAACTTAGATATTTCCTTGTGTTGGAATAGTCTTGAATGCATGATATGCTCATTCTTATGAACTAGTTATTTCTTAGCTTTGGAATAATCTATGTATGCATGATGTGCATGTTGTTATAAACTTAGTTAATTCCTAGAATGGAATATGCTTGTGTGATTCTCGATTGAGTCTCAAATTAGTGAACCCTATTATTGGGATTACATTTATATAATTTTAGAGTATGTGTGGCATAAATGCTATTAGAACTATACTTAGTTCGTTACTCTATATGGATAATGCATGAGGTGGAATATGTTGCTATCTTATAGTGCTTTTTATGAACATGTCAATTTAAACATAAGAGGTTAGTAGGGATTATTCTTGAGGTTAGTGAAATCCATAGGAAAGGGAATAACCTAGCTAAACACTAGTTTGTGTATATGTATGGTTAGAGTGGTTATACCTGGGGTTAGAGGAATCCATGGGTAAGAGTGTAACCTGGATAATCAGTTTACTATAGACTTGGGTATTCTTGGGGTTAGGGTAATCCATGGTTAAGGGAATTACCTCGTTGAATATTTTATTATGTTATCACCTTGGAGTGAATGTGTGTTATGTTTATGGTCAATACCAAATCGATCTTAAGGGTGGGTGGACATATGACTCACTCAAAGTACTAAGTGTTGAATTCTTTGGCCAAAGTAGTGTAAGTAGCCATTGCTTACACTGTTAGTTCACTATGATCCATGATTGCAATCTAGGCAAGAAACCAATGTATGGTAGCTTTAGATATGTAGGCCGCAACACTATGCTCATGAAGGTCAGGATTATGGGGTTACCAAACCAATCTCTTCATCGAAGGGTAGGGCCATCTTACCAGTTAGGTAGATGTGTGGGGGACCGTAGTAAGTCCATGGTTGGTTGAAAAAGCGCTTGAGTGATGCTCTCCCTCATATAGTTGGTGACCAAGATTTGAGGATGTAGTGCCAATTTGGGGACACCTAGAATGAATGCACCAATGATGGGGACATCTAGGAGGTATGCACCAACATTGGGGACATCTAGATCATTGTACTCTATTTATATATATTTATCATTGAGCTCATAGAAGCTATGTATGTAAACATGTAACTCTATTATTATTGAGAAATTGTAAATGGGAAATATTATCATGTAATTATGTAATGTGAAATGGTTGCTTGAATTATTGATATGATTCTTTGTATGCAATGGGAAAGTTTGGAATGGTATGTTTTAAATGTGCATATTATATTTGTGTGAAAAGGAAAAAAAATTATGGCTCATAATGTTAGTAGCATAAAATTTTAACTTTTAAGTGAAACATAGTAAAAATAATGGGTAGAACAATGGGCACATTAAATCTTCTATTTTTAGATGTTTTTTCCTTTGTTTTCCTTCTAATTTGAGTAGTGTTGTTGGGGGCACACATGCAGATTATAGTCTCCTTAGATCTTGACATTTGTATCTTTGATTTCTAGATGTTTTACCTTTGTTTTTCATTTGATTTGAGCAGTGTCATTGTAGGCACTCATGCAGATTCTTGTTATCTTGATCTTGATCATCATTTGTTTCAGAGGAGGTTCTTCATTTCAGCACCATATCAGTCATCATTCGACAACAGTCCACAACTTCTTCATGCTTTAGTGATGTTCTACATGCTCCTCTCTTTTTCAAGACATTTTTTGGTTGGAGGCTTCTCAATCCTTCACACCTTGATTTGAGACTTTTCAGCTCTTCATTCACCTTTCTCTCTTTGGAGAGGAGTTTTCTCCCACTGTGGTTTTCTCCTTTCCTCCATTTTTGAGAGATCTTTTTTTTGTACATGGTACCTCACTAGGCCTTGTTTGTCGGGACCCATCATGCATTCCTTTTAGGTTTTTTAGCTACTCCCTAAGTTTATCTTAAGGGAGGTGTTCGAGTAATCATGCATTAGCGAATAATTAATTAACCTTTAATTAATTATTATTCTAATTTATTCTCATGCATTTAAGCTAAACTTAGGAGTTATTTATTAAATTAACTAAGCGCTTTTCTATGTTAACTGAAGTGAGCAATTATTAGATCATTATGTCTCATCGTATGTGATATTGACACTTGTCCTGATCTAATCCCTTCACCATTTACGGTTGCTCCTATATAACACTCAACCCTCATTGTATTATCATCTAGAGATTTACTCTCAAACTCTCAACCTTTGAGGACTTTTATTTTCCTTGAAGATTCTTGAGGTTCATTTTGTAGCTTTTTCTTGTTGAAGAATATTGCATATATTGTTTGCAGATCTCTTGCGTGGAAGGTGTCTTTGTTCATTGTTTTATCTTGTGGCTCATGGTTTTGTGGTTTTTCACAATTCTAACAACAACACCATCTATAAAGTATTTTTAAAAATCTTGTTCTCTAGACTTCAAACCCTACTTGACAAGATGATCTCCATTAATAAAAAGGTTATGTTCCTAGAAGAAAAATCTTGGATGCTACTATCACTACCCATGAAATCATTCACTTGATAGAAAAGAGTTAGAAATAAGGTATGGTGCTAAAACTCAATATCTCTAAATCCTATGATAAGTTTCTTGGGAATTTCTTTTCAAAACTCTTAAAAAATATAGGTTTCAATATAAAGTTGCAGATTTGATTAAGGAAAGTGTTACAACTCCCAAAATTTTAGTTATGGTTAATGGTACCTCAAGAGGATTTTTCATTAGTGGCAAGGGACATAGGAAAGGAGACCTTTTATTTCCCTACCTCTTCATTCTTATTGTTGTGTTACAAGTTATGGTATTCTTAAGGGTATCAAATTTACTTCCTCTTTGGCTCCTTCATTAACTATCCAACAATTTGTAGACAATACTATCCTATTTGGTATGGCCTCCATCATTAAAGCTAAGTATTAGAAACAAATCTTGGAAGATTATACTATTGTTTTTTGGTAATGTGTTAGTTATGAGAAGAGTTAGATTTACTTTTACAATATTAGTGCCAATATTAGACAAAATATAATAGCTATTTTGGGTTATACCTATGCTCATCTCTCGACAACCTACCTTGGACTTCCTCTAACTATTAAGGTTATTCCTAATTTCTAGGATAGTGTCCTAGAAAGAATCCAAAGAAATCTTGTGGGGTGGAAAAGAAATATTTTAAGTCATGTTTCAAATTTATAACTTCTCAAAGCTTATCTCCAAGTTATTCCAATCCATTGTCTCTCTTTGTTTAAAATACTAAAATACATTGCTAAAAATTTTGAACAAATTCAAAGGATATTTCTTTGAAATTGAGTGGAGGAAATGTCAATATTGGCTCTTTTTAGTTGGGATAAGGTCTACTATCCTAAGTTTTATGGGGCTTAGGAAATAGAAAGACACATGTGAATAATAAGGCTTTATTGACTAATATTATTTGGGGGCTTATGAAAGATAATAATAATTGGAGCATTATCGCAAAATACAAGTACTTGAGGTATGATTTCTTTTTAGATGGTATCCCTGGGGATCTATAATTTTAAATAATGTTTTTTAATTTAGGGGGTTATTTTGGAAAGGGGTCAAGTGGAAAATTGGAAATGGAATGAATATAAGATTTTGGGGGGATAGTTAGCTAGAATAACAACCTCTTAAGTCTCACCCCATGTTTGGTTCTTTACATGAAGTTTCAAATAATCATTTTGGCCCTCATGAAAAATTACTTCTATAAACAATATTTAATGAACCAATGGAAAAACCTTCATGATTGTTGTTTTTGGTAGAGGTTATAGTAGAAAATAGGATGTAGTTATATAGAAGCCATCAAAACCTAACACAAATGGTTGCAAATGTAATGCAAAGGATAAGGCCAAATAGGCCTAATAGGAATAGGTGTTAAGGGACATGTTTGAATACCATATATATGGATAAAATGATAGATATAAGATATAAATCAGAGATGGGATAGAAACAAGATAAGTGTATGACAAGGAATTGTATTAATACCATACATTGTTGTATCAATTCATTCAAGTATAGTATATATAGGATAGTATTGGTGATTATTTAAATTGATAGTTAATTATTGTTTACATGATATATATGGTTCTTGTTTAGTACCACATTGTGATATTTTGAACTACATAATCTCTTATCATTCTACTATTATTGTCACTAGTTATAAATATAACTCATAATTTATAAGGCTCGTAACTCATATATGTGACCTATTTTTCTTGCTAATATCAAGGTTCCATTATTGAGACCCTAGTTAGGCAATAAAGAATAAAATAGTGTCAAATAAAATTACAAATTAAACTAATAAATTAAAAAAGATAGTATAAGAAAGATAATAAAAAAATAGAATTACGATAAAATCCCCTAAATATTAACCATGTGAGAGGGGGTTAGGCATATAGGGGAGGACAAATGGAAATGGGGATATCTTCAAAGGAAACCCTTTAAAATACATGACTAATCATAGTGAGTATACTATAACACCATAGTGATTCATAAATGACTAATGAAGTACTAAACCATTAACACCCATGGCCAAATGAGATAATAAAAATTTAAGAGAGGTTAGAGAGGAAATTGAATTAACAAAATAGTTGAACATGGAGGGAAAGAGCATGGAAGATAAATTCCAAAAAAAAACTTAGGAGCAATAAGAAAGGTATTGTAGGAAGATGTGAAATGTAGAAAATATGGAGAGTGAGTGCACCAAGAAGGGTGTTGTTGAACATGTCAATGTGGGTGTTGCCAATAAGGAAATAAAAATGTACCAAACTCCAAAACAAATAAATCTAAAATTAGCAAAGCAAATAAATATTGACATAATTAATGGAAAGCCTAAAAAATTATGGAGTATCAAGAAAAGAGTTTGAAGAAAATTGTAGTAGTATTCAAGTCCCCACCCTTCCACCTTTAATTAAATCACCACAATTAAAACTAGACTTAACTATTGTTTAAATTACATTGAAAGAAAGATTTAAAAATTTATTAAGAACCCCAGAAAAAGGCAATCCTTAATATATAATGTGGATTATTTAGATAAAAGAGTTATGAGTGTGAGAAAATTAAGAGATGAAATTAGTAGAGAGAATAAAATAAAGTTCAACTTGGAAAAAAAGTGTCCTCCATAACTAGTCAAATATTATTCACAAATAAAAAAATATCTCCAAAAACAAAATGTCACTTTGAAGAATTGAACCCCCCTAACCAAGAACCATCCCCTATGTCATATAAGTCGGGAATGATTTCATCACGAAACATAAGTGAAGAATTGAATCAAGCATTAGATTTGTAGTAGTAGTTAATAAAATATTGCAAGGCTATATTGGGAAAGGATTATTTTGATATTAAATTATCGAGGGATGAAGGAAGAGAAAATAACCCCATACCACAAAGAAGCTCCAAGAAGAAAAAGGAGCAAGTACCAAAATAAACTTATCACAAGGAAGAAAAGGAGCCCAAAATAAAGATGGATTTGATGATTAAGCTCCCAATATTTGGAAAAGATATTACAGAGGTTGCATAACACACATTTGTGTTAGAATATATTTAGAAAAGAAAAGGAATAGTTAGAGATCAAGCTGAATTACTCAATTTTGTAGGAACCTTGAGAAATGATGCACTTAATTGCTACAAAAAATCTTACCCCTGACATGATAAAGAGTGGCAAGAGGTAAAGAAGGAATTCTTAGCAAATTTTGAATCTTCAAAAGTTCCCATAGAGAGTGTTAGTAAAATGATGGACTTAGTCTAGGAAGGAGAACCAATAAAAGAATATGATTGAAAGTTCAAAGAGTTGTTAAGGAAATTGGAAGAAAAATTAATGGAAAAGCAATGGATAGAATGGTTTGTGTTAGGACTAAGTCTTGAAATCATAGCATCCCTAGATGGAAGAGTATTTAGTACATTCTCTGAAGCAGTGATCTAGCCTGCCACATAGAGGCACAAAGTTGGAGAAGAAAAGAAAAGGTTAATGAAAATAAACAAATATAAAAAATAAAATCAAAATTAGAACAATTAAAACTTAAACAAGAAATATTGGTTAGGCAAGACACTAGCCCATAAAATCAAAGACCAAACATTTGGTGTACATACTGCTCAAAAGAAGGACACATAAGGAATGAATGTCCTATGATGTAAAGGGACAATAGGGTTGTCACATTAAGAGTAGAGTTGAAAATAAAACCCCCCCTCCTCGCCCCCCAAAAAAAACAAATAGTATACTGTGGCATTTGTATAGAGTGGGATAACCACAATATTGATGATTGTCCATCATTATTATTTAGGTTAAAATAAGAAGAAGAAGAGAATGAACCATGTTGTAGATAACACTGTAGTAATAAATGAATTGTAGATCAAATAATAAAATATGTCAAGGGAATTTCAAAATTACCTCCTTAAAACCAAGATTATGGGTATAGGGAACTTATTTGGAGGAGCCAAATAAATAATAATACTCTTCAAAATACTCATCCATAGAACTATAGTCATGATAGAAGATACTTCAACAATTATAGAGGAGGAAGAGGAAGAGACATAATTAGTCGTAGAATGGAGGATCCAAGTTGTTATAAATATGAAAAATAGGGACATTATGCAAATTAATATTGGTCCAATAAAAAATTTTGTGTCGTTTGTGACAATTTGGACCATGATTTATTCGCTGTGACAAGGTGCAATAATAGTTCAATTTTGTGTTTCCACAATCAAAGGGTGACAGATTACAAGGGCCTAACACCACTAAAGAAATAAGACTTACGAGGAAAGTCCCCAAGAAGATACCACAAGGGAAAAGAAGATTTCAAAAAGAATAAAAATACAACTCTAACACTTTTGATGAAGGAGAAACCTCTGAAGAAGAGTATTCAAAGAAGAAACAAAAGTCAAAATAGAAGGACATGGTTGGTTATATAGATACAAATAAATTTTTGGTGGCAATAAGATAGACTACGTGTACCACAAAAAGAAAATAACCCATATATGATTAAAAATGAAGATGATAATGATGAAGAAGAAGAAAACTTCTTCCCTAATAACTATCAACATAAATAGATAGCATAAAAATCTAAACAAATTAGCAATAAAAAATAAGAGAAACAAAACCAACACAATAACATTTTTAAAAGGAGAAACCTCTACACTAAAGCAATTGGCCATACTAACACACAAAAAATAGTTTAGTAGAAAATTAAAATAATTTTGTAAATATTCGTCGAATAAATAATCAATTCAAAAATTGACCAAAATAGACAAGTCATGGAAAACTATATCACTTATGGTCACCACACATATCAATCATAATAAAATTAAATAAGTTGTGCTAGATCTAGAAGCATATGTAAGTATGCTTCCAAAGAGAGTCTAGGAACAATTAGGGAAACAAAAACTAGGAAGCATACCCTACAACATTAGCCTGGTCAATGGGTCATCAATGGGCACAATTGGGATAATGAAAAAGGTAGAGGTTAAAGTATTAGGTGTAAGACGAGTTGTAGACTTTGAAATTGTTTCTATGAAAGAACCATTTGAAAATTTTAATTCATTATGAGGAAATGATTTATTAACTCAAATGGTATGGTAGATTAAAGAAAATAAGAAATATCCTTCTTAAATGATAACAAAATAGTCCATATATATTGGTAATGGCATGGTGTGATGGTTAAATTATGGTGTTGTGGTTTTTTACACCAATTTTCAAACCCCTATTGGGATGTTATTGTTGAGTGTTAATATTGGGGACGAGGTCCCCCATTTGTGTCCTTACCGGTTCATAGCTTAAGTCAAAAAGAATTTAACCCCAATTAGAAAAAAATAGTCCATATTATGAGTATAGATAGAAAATGCATATGTAATAGAAATGGCCTAGGAGGAAGATGGAAAAGAAGAATTTAATATTTTCTAATTCATAACCAAGTTACCCAAAACATAACCATTACAAGAATCGAACTCAGAGGGAGAGATAGAAGTTGAAAGTGACAATGATAGCACTAATAGTGAAGAAGTTTAAATGCTTGCCTTAGGGAATAATTTTAGTTAAAATCTTAGACAATTAGAGGGTTCAAGATTAGTTAAAAATCTTAGACAATTAGAGGGTTCAAGATAATTTTTATGATACACAAATCCTCAAAAAACCTATTGCATCTTACCACATATGAGGGAAATGTATTGCAAACAACATAATATATCAAAATACATTACCATAAATACCCTCCAAAAATCACGTCAAATGAAGCACACTTCTAGGGGTATTTCACATATTAAACTACCAAAGTATTTTGGGATTAGAGATCTTAATACTCACTTGGGAGTATGGAATGATCTTTTGAAAAAGAAGACATGTGGTTAGTTGCATTACAACACACACGAGTGTACAATACTGCAAGTTGGTGGAGGACCCACTAAGACAATATTCCTCGATGACACATTCAAATTTTTTATAGAATTAATACTTGCAGAAAGAGGGGGAATATGAATTAATTCCAAAATAAAATTGTTCAATCCCAACAAATGAACACTTACACATCTATATAACTATGTGGGGTAGAAGAGAATATGATACTAGATTATACATAATTGAGAAGAGGTCTAAGAGGACTTCCTGCATGCATTTTCCTTCTACAATTCAAACAAAGACATTCATACCGCACAACTTTAGATGGAGGAAATAATATTCAAACTTATGGATGTAAACATAAAAAACATCTATTTACACACTCCAACACCACAAAAAATAGAAGGAATATGAAAATTTATTGAGTGGATGGACAAAGAAAGCTAATATTTCAAGAAAATATGCTATATAACACAAGATGATGAAGAAAAACCAAAATTGGATATAGAAGTAAATCAAGGGGAAAGAGAGATAATAATAAATAATGAATCAAAAGAAAAATATTATAACCAACCATTATGAGTAAGAGAGGAAATACAACTACCACAAGAGATCTAAAGTTCAAAAAGGTTGGGGATTATTAGGATGAGAAGGTGGTGATACAGGTAGAATTTTTTTTAGTAGAGTATGAAGACCTCTTCCCCCACACCTTTATTGATTTAAAATGAATCAAATAAGAGGTAGGAGTCATGGAAATTCAATTAAAAGGAGCAAAAAAATATAAGAAAAGGCCTTACAGGTTGAATCCAAATATGAAGAAGAAAGTAAAAGTGGAGCTGGGTATGATGCTAGTTGCAGGAATCATTAAACCAATGGATGATACAAAATGGATTAGCCCTATGACTATAAAAAATAATAAAATCATAGAAATAAGGATTTATGTGAATTTTAAGGAGTTAACTAAAGCATGTATGCATGATCTTTTTCCCACACCCTTCACATAAGAGATCTTGGAGAAAATTGTTAGTAGAGAGATCTATTCCTTCATAGATGGATTTTCAGACTATCATTAGGCTAAAATAAAAAAAAGGAAGATCAACCTAAGAAAAAATTTGCCACAAAATGGGGATCATTCATAGTAATTCCTTTTGGGTTGAAAAATATACTAGAAGTCTTTAGTTGCATAATGATAAATGCTTTCAAAGATTTTATCCATGATTTTCTATGGGTATATTTGGATGACTAGACAATATATGGGTTGCTAAAAGACCGTGTACAAACACTCCACATGATGCTAGATAGATGTAGGAGATTGTAAATTTTCTTGAACTTAAATAAATGCATCTTTGTGATGTCCTTTGGCACAATATTAGGTCACATCATCTACGAGGACAAGTTAATGGTAAATCTTTTAAAAGTTATATTTATCATGATATTACTGCCACCAAAGACAACACTTGAGGTAAAAAATATTTTAGTTTGTAGCATCATAAATTGTCACCCTTGGAAATTTCACACTATGTTTTTCTCCCCCTAAATTATTGAGCCTAATTGAGTCCCTAATTTCCTAAAATTATGCATTCTATAGCCCATTTGAATCACTTTTTGATAAATTGCAAGCATTGAATAAATGCATCCAACTCATATGTTGCCCCTGACACTTAATGTCCTGGAAATCAAGGCCAAAACCCAATTTTAGGCATGTTGGTGTTGACATTTTAACATTCAAATTTTAAATTTCAAATGCCAACTTTTGGGATCTATTTTCAAGAAATTGAATTAATGCCTACAAATACCTAGTCCTTTCACAATTTGAAACTAGAAGTGAAATGGTCTAGCAAGAGGTGAACATTAAGAGCATTCAAGAGCAAGTCAAGAGCAACATTTTAGTGATTTATTATATCAATTTGAGATCCAAGCAAAATGTCAAAGTGAATGTGAGTTCATGTTGTTTTATTATCATTATTTTGTGAAGGCTAACCACTCTTGTAGGTCTCCAAAGCATTCCAAGCATTCAATCAAGAAAGATCCAATGTATTGAGGTGATGTGTATGACTTCATTCCTTCAAGAAAGCCATTAAAGGGTGGTGAGTTTCAAGACTTTGTGATCTCATCATTACTTCCCATCCATTTATCTATTTTATCATTGGCATTGCCATAGTAGAAGTGCAAACACTTACATGGGATTTGACTAAGGCAAGCCCCTAAATGGCCTAACATTTTCCCCCTCTTTGAATGTGTAGGATTTAGGTTTGAAGAGGATTAAAGAAATATTGAAGACAATTTGTTCATTGTTGAATTCAAAGTCCTAAATCTTGTCAAGCCACAGACACTTACCTACAAAATTATCTGATAGTATTTTGACAACTTTGTAGACGAGAATTAGAAGCTCAAATCTATCATCAGAGGACTCCAAAAGTAGATTAGGACACCTTATCAGAGACCCATACGACCCTAGGCATCCCAATCCTCCTATGCATGCCAGAACCATTTTTAGGATAGGTACACAGTCTCTTGTACTTTCCAGATTTGCCTGCAAACTATTGTTTCAATCTGTTATTTGTTGGGATCTTGAATTTTATGTATTAGGTCACATATTCTAATTAGGTTAAACAAGATAATATATTTTTAATGCCATAAGGATGTAGATCCAGGTATGATTGACTCACCTTCATGGTTGAAAGTGAATCTATTCACCTTGTTGATTTGCATTCTAATCTACCTTTGAAAAAGGACCATAAACAACCCTAGGTTTATACCCTAGAATTAGGGCTCCCTTTTTTATATGTTACATAGGTTACACCAAATATTGTTGCAAATTTATTAGAGGGTATGTGATAATTGTAGCCCCCTTGGAAGAGCTATTAAAGAAAATGTTAATTAAAGCACCCAAATAGACAATAATGTTAATAATATTTTGACACACTAAAATAAAAGGTTGTGGAATTGGCAATTTTAATCTTCCTAGACTAAACACCACCATTACATGCCCATGTAGATGCATTTGAAATAACTACAGGGGAAATTTTAGCACAACCTAGAGGAAACAAAGACTACCCTATAACCTTCACAACTAGAAAACTCTCACAAGCAAAAAAGAACTATACGACTATAGAAAGAGAAGCCTTAGCAATGGTTTATGTGATTCAAAAGTTTAGACATTTTTATTATCCACACAATTCATATTTTACATCGATCATGAAACATTGAAGTATTTATTGAATAGACTGGCAATTTGAGGAAGAATATGTAGATGGTTACCATTATTGAAGGAATTTTATTTCAAAAATTATGGTTAAACTAGAGGAAAATAATCAAGGCCTCGACTACCTTTCTAGAATAGAGACTATAGAAGAACCAAATAACTAGGAAGAGGATTTGGCTGGTGTAAATTTGTTTAGAATAACTACAATATCAAAGGAAATACATGACATGGAAATATTACTATCTACAAGAGAATTTCCACCATAAACCTCATCGTAAGACAAGAAAATACTTTTTCAGAAGTCTCTACCCTACACATTAATTGAAGGAGAGTTACATCTAATAGAGAGATGAAATTATTAAGAGGATAGTTTATGAACATGAAAGGGAACATATACTTAAGGAGGCCCATGAAGGGATATTATATGGTCATAACTCAAGAAAAGCTACCATAATGAAGGTAAAATTGGAAATGATTTGGTGGCCAACTATACACAAGAATTCAAAGCAATATGGAAAACATATGACATATGTTAATGAGCGGGAAGACCTATCATAAGAGATGAGATTCCCTTGTAGCTATTCCTAGTATAGATACCATTTGAAAAGTGGGCCATAGATTTCATAGGACCAATTGATCCACTCGCAAAACATTCAAAATCTAGGTTTATCATAATAGGAGTAGAATATTTAACAAAATGACTAGAAGCAAAGCTAACTAGAGATTGTATAACAAGGAGTACCGTAAATTTTATATATGAAAATATCATAACAATATTTGGCTACCATATACTTGTATCACTAGTGATCATAGAAAACACTTTGTAAACAAGGTGATTACAAATCTTTGAGAAACTTCTTGATAATACATAACATAAGCACACCTTACCATCCACAAGCCAATGGCACAAGTGAGGCTCTTCACAAAATCATAAGCACCACTTTGATAAAAATATGTAATAGTAACAAAACTGATTGGGATATTAAGATGCCAATGGTCCTGTGGGCATATAGAACTACGTATAGGAGGTCTACAAAGATTACTCCATTCCAGTTAGTATATGGATTAGAAGTAGCCTTGCCCCTCAATTGCATAATACAAAATTTATGTACTACATTCACATTGTGGATTGGTGAGCAAGAATCCTTAAGAAAATATTAGAATACTTAGATAAATTAGATGAAATAGGCTATTGGAAATATATCATTAGAATTCAAAGCATAACAAAAAAGGCCTGGAAAGATAGAAACTTAAGACAAAAGACTTTTCACAAAGATGACATGGTGCCACTATATGATAGTAAATTTAAGAAATGGGTAAAATTAAAGGTCAGATGGTTGGGTCCATTCTACATAAATGATATCCTAGATTATAGAGCAGTCAAACTAAGGAGACTAGGCAATGAAGTATTATATGTTGGGAATAGGATGCCATTTAATTGCAATCCTAAACATATTTCATGTATCTCCTAAGTCCTTGGAAAGTGTTCCCCAACACTAGGATTAGAAAGAGATTAAATTAAAATGAAATGAACATGTAAATTGACATTTGTAATTATTCCTAAATGATAAGAACATGTGGGGACGCCCAAGAAGAGCTCCTACAAAAGAGGAGCACATGGGGCGCCCACATGGAAGGTGGAACCCACCTTGAGTTCAATTAACTGACTGGAGAAAGATAACACTTCAGTAATGCATGTAAAGATTCTAGAAGTTAAGAATTGATATTTACATGAGTGGAGTTCAGTTCAATTAAGTTATCTTCAGTTGCATGTAGTTAGTTTGAGTTGCATGTTAGTTGACTTCATTTGACTTGAGTTGCATGCTAATGACTTGAGTTGCATGACAGATTACAGGTGGCTACATTCAATTAAGTGTGGATGATCAATCATGCATCATGTTTGCATGAATTGATGGAGAGATACATGTTTCAGTTAACAAAGATTGACTTGGACCCACCTTCGCCCAAGTTGAGATCTTGGAGTTAACACCTTTGCATGAGAAGATATTTACAAGGCTCAGTTAAGTGGGGCCCATTCTTGGGCACCAACTTTGAGGAGAAGATTGGAAAATATCTTCATAATCAACATTGAGTTAAGACTTCAGTTTGGGATGCCCAAATTGATGAAGGACTTGGTTTGACATTGTTTTTCACGGAAGAACTCTACTTGCACAAGAATGGTGTAGATATTTGTGAGGAGCTTTATCCTCTTGTAATTGTCAACTTTGTGGAGTTTACAATGTTCACAATTGTCTATTTATTGCAGCAAGTTGAAGAGAGTTCTAAAAAAAGAGTACTTTTGTGAAGGATGTCACAAGATGTGTGGATTCATGCTTGGACACATGAGAGTTTATTGTAGGTTGTGAAGAAGAATTGTTGAAGGAAAAATAAGCATCTCAAGCAAGGATTGATAAAGAATTATTTTAATCTTGTTCTAAGGTTAAATAATACAAGCACTATTGATTCTAGTGGTGGAGTTTTTTCCCAAAAGGGTTTCTCCAGGGTATATGTTGTGTCACTTCTATCTTCTGGTCTTATTCTTCTACAATCTTTTGTCTACTTCTATAATTGGTAAAATGAATCTAAAAAAAAATCATATACAAAGAAATTGTAACAAAGAACGCTTAATTAGATCTACAATCTCATAGTTTTACAAAGCATTAAGCTACATAATTACCTCCATTTTTAACATTATAATATTATGTCAATGGTGTTATATTGAAACACTACTGCCAACCCACATGATTCAAGAGAGAAGGTTCATACAACTTGTATTATATGTAATAGGAACAACCCACCAAAAATAAGCCATAGAAAACCAATGGATAGAAAAGTATGGGAAGATAAAAATGGCTATAATCATTAATTTTATTCTCACTATTATCCTTCTATAAAACCTACACAACATCCTCTCACTCCTCGCTTGTGCTATTACAAATCACTTGTGCTATTGCAAATCACTTGTGTTAATATTGCTTCCCCACACATTTCAATCTTACTATCATGTAACCCTCACCCTTACTCCCATGACCTAGCTCCTAAAATTACATTTTATAAAAATGGTTGTATCAATTCTCATTGATATCTCCTACAAGCCTAAGCCCAAATACAAAGAGTTCCTCTATAAAGCTATGAAGGTAAATCTTGACAGGGCATTCTCAAGTGTGCTCATAGATGTCATATACATAAAGGAAATATGGAAATATATATTCATGCATTGCTCATGGAGATTGATCACATGGGGTTTGAAGCACTCAGAAAAAATCTTCTTCATCAAGTACAAATAAAGTATCTTTCACAATACCAACAAGTAGGGAAAAAAATTGGATGTATGGAAGGATTTCCTTAACTTCACAAAAAAGGAGGGGTGGATCAAAATAATTATGAGTAGACTTCATGATGAACACCTATACTTGGATAAACCCTACCACATTAAAAAGGAGGAAATTCAAGTGATAAAAAGATTAATTGCATGCAAATAAATTCCTTCAAAGAAAGCTACGAAGAATAACCAGGTCACCCAATTTATCGAAGCCACATATCATAGGAGTTTAGACAAGACAAAAATCACAAACCCAACAATGTGGTATGCAATAATGGGGATCACATACAAGGTGTACTACAAAAACCTTGAGGACCTGCTACAACAACCTCAATATGTGCTACACATTAGATAGTAGTAGAGGGGAAAGAGATAGACCTTTGCGAGGTCCTATAGGAATAACTTCTTGAAAACATCCAACAAATGAAGAATACCCATTACCAATTCAATTATGGTACACTAGTTATTTGTTTAAATTTTTTCTTCATGAATGCATTACCAATGTTTATAAGAAAATTTGGGAAACAAACCAATAGCTACACAAATCCAAGATCATATGAAACATTTCAAGAATGCTACGTCTTTTACCATGGTTTATTGAGTTTTTTTCAAATATCTATAGCAAAAGATGCATAATAGGGAGCCCATATACTATGATATGATCCATAAATATATTAATGACATAATCTTCTTAGTAGATAATGATTAAATTATTATAGAATCCATGGGAAGAAGGGCGGGCGCCCCTCCATGGTGACGGAGGGAGGTGGCATAAGTTGCCACGGTGGCAGGTGGTTGGGGGTCCTTTGAGCTTAGTTGGCATAGTTGTTGACAGGGTGGCGATGACTTGTCTCATCGACAAGTTGAGTGTACGGTGGAGGACAATGTTGGCACTTGGTTTAATGAAAGATAATAATGGAAATGGGTGCTTCTTCCTTTGTGATGACATCTTGCACATAGGAAAGGAGTATGATTTGAGAAGGTTGGTGGTGTTTTCATGTTATGGGTTTATTTATTGCTATCTGTGCTCTTTTTTGCTTCATGTTTTCTCTGCAAAGTGTGGCATTTATGGTTTTTTCCTATCTCCATTGCTGGGTGCTTGCGGTGTGAGGTGGAGAATGGAAAAGAGCTCTAAATTTATTATCGAGGTCTCAGTGGCGGGCCTTGCTCAGTTTGGGGCCGACACTCCAATATCTTTGTGGTCATCAGTGAGATAGGCCTCTTTTAGGGAGGTCACAGATCAAAGATTAAAATGGATTTTGTTGAATTATGATCCATTGGTGCTGGGGGCAGTCAAAATGGTGTTGGGTTTCAGTCACTTGGAGTGCAGGGAGTATGGGAGAGATAATTTGCATGTCTCTTCCCATTTCCTTGCCTTTTTGTTGGATAATTTGGATCCGAAGGTAGTTGCAAAAAGTTTGTTGGTTAAATTGTTCAGAGCGGATTTGGTTGAAGGCATGGATGAGGTTCTTTGTGTGGTGGTCAAAGGCAGGGGTTGTCCGAGGCCTTGTGACATGGAGAGAGTGAGCTTGGAGGACACAGTGAATATTTTCCCTTTCCTTTTGGATTTGCAGGGTCCGATTTTGATGTGACATAGGTCAATTGTGGTGGTTTCTATGATTTTTCTAAAGCGGTTCTTCGGGCTAATGGCAGTCGACAACGTGGAGTGGAAGGAAAAATTTGAGGATTTTGCAATATTGAACAAATTTTTGTAAGCTGGGTGGTGGTTCGTTTGTTTTTTTGTCAGTTTATTGGGTTAGTACCGATTTGGCTGTACAAATGCCATTTTAATGGTTTAGCTTTGTTAATGGTTGGGGTAGCATTTGGTAGGTTTCTGAAGTTTTTTGTGGACAGGTGGTATAGTGGGTTTACAATTCACCTTCTTACCTACATGGCAGACGTTTGTATTTTGGTTTTAATTATCAATAAATAACTAATCTTATGTATCAATTTTTTTTTATTATGGAATCCATAGAACCATGGGTGTCTTAGATTTCACAACTTCCACACAAAGTTAGTGATGATTTGATAGATTATTACGTCGTATCTCTCCTTAAACTCTTAAAAGACCCCAAAGCATAGAAATTACAACATACCAAGAGTACATGGATAACTTGGATAAGAAGAACATATAAAATAAGGAATTCTAAAAATCAAGCCAGAAGAGCAAAGCACATCAACTCTATGAAGATCTGGTAGACTACAAGTAGGCTGCCCATGATTTGATATTGCACAATCTAGAGAGAAAGGACAAAAGATATGGAAGGGGAGAATGAAGAAAAAATTTCCCACTAATCCACCATAGAGTGAAACATCCATGAAAGAAGCTACAAAATCACTCCTATAGACGAGTGCAAAATGAAAGTAAAAAAGACAAGAAAAATTAAGTAAAAAGAACACACAAACCTCTGAGGAAGAAGAGGGTAAACATGAAGAACAAATAAAACATAAGGAAATAGAAAAGAAACCAAAATGGGTAATGGATGTCAATATCCTATATAATGGTCTATTTGGAAAGGGGTGTTGTAGAAGATTTCCCAAATATACATAGAAATGAAGGCCACAAATAGAGAAATAGTTGAGAAAGCAATGGTAAGATACATGGTGGCTTCTGTAATTACATTAGAGAATATGATAGAGAATTTTCTAAAGGAGGTGTCCTTAGCCCTTAAGAAAAATGGAAGAAGCAATTAAACAAGAAGAAGAATTGAGAAATGAGGTTTTAACAAAGATCACTCACTCAATACTATCAAAATAAATACCAAAGTTAGAATAAATGCAAGCTAGGGAGCTCTAATATAAGAAAAGAGTGGACATGCTAATGATTCAAATCCACAAATCACCAAATAAATTCAAGAGAAGAAACTAGAAGTAACTAAAAAGGTATATGGGGTACTTAAGGAAGAAGAGAAAAAGGAACAACATACACCTTTTGGGGGAACTCAACAAGACAAAAAATTAATAATAAGGATAAGGGAAACCACATACAACACCTCCATCACCAAACATGATACCCTCCTCCATCACAACATCACCCATGTATTCAATCAAACACTCTATAATAGTAGAGGAAAATCCAACCTATTGCAACTCCACAGTCACTTGAACTATCATTGGTTAGATCACAAGTTGATATCTCCAACATATCACCTCAAAAAAAGTTTCAACTTGTTGATATCTTCCACCAAAAATTAAGAGAGGACATCCTAAAATAACATGTGGAAAACATAGAGAAATTGGAGGGAGTAATAAGTGATATTCAAAATAAGTCGTCACTATTGCAAATGGATACATCACAACCTCTTAACTAAAGTGGTTGGTTGATAGACTCATCAAGGAGACGATTAATCAATCCACCACACTCCACAACAATATCATAGAAAAAATAAAAGGAAAGGATGGATGGAGAAAGGGATAAGTGTGTGATGGCCCAAACCAAATTAGAAACAAATATAAAAACTTTATAGCTTATCCTAACTAATAACAATACTCTACTGATTCTATTTGTAATGGTCAAATCTAACTAAGAATTTGAAAGGATGGATAAATTATACTGAACAACAAATCCTCCATTTGGCCACAACTTATGATTCTATGTAAGATACAGATGGGAAGATAAGGGCATAGCTAGAACCCCAACATACTTAGATGCAACAACTACAAGATGAAAGAGAAGCAATAAATGCCCAAATTAAACAATTGTGGGAAGTAGTGAGTCTTTGGCTTTCACATGTCATTAACCTCCTTTGTGATGCAAATAATATGGCTCAACAAATGAAAATTCCATCCACGATACAAGAGGTAGAGAAAATATTGATGTAGGTGATACATAGGTACAAGTCCTACAATAGGCAAAAAATAATGGGACAACACATTCCTTCGACTTAAAGAGATATATAAGAGCATCATTCCTGTAAATTAAGTTATTTTGAATGTCTTGAGGACAAGACGTAGTAGGGAGGATTATGTTGGTAGAGGTTATAGAAAAATAGAATAGAGTTATAAAATCCATCAAATTCTATCACAAATGTCCATAAATGTAGTGTATAACATAAGGTCGACTAGGTCTAATAGGAATAGGTGTATATTATAAGGGACATGTCTCAAATACCAGGTATATGTATAGAAATATAGATGTAATATGTAAAGAAGTAAGAGATAGGAAAGAAATAAGATACGTGTAAGACAAGGAAGTATATTAAGATTAGATATTGTTGTATCATATTATGCAAGTACAATATATATAAGATAGTATTGGTGATGGTTTAAATTCATATTCAATTATTGCTTATGATATATATGATTCTTGTTTAGTATCATGTTGTGATATTATGTACTACATAATCTCTAAACATTCTAGTATTGTTGTCATTGAGGAATAAATACAACTCCTTAGAATTCCTAGGGCTCAAAACTCCACTATGTAACCCATTTTTCTTGCTAATAATTATCAAAATCAAAGAGGTTTGATCACGATTGGTGGTCAATTATAAAGTAGACTCCTTTACTACAAAAATCTCAATTTTCCATTCTAAAGATGAAATTATTTAGGTTTAAGATAATAGGGGTATATTCTTAGCTAAATTTTCTTATGGGTTGCTTTTCAATCCTCTCAATATGATTTCTATCTAGAGGAAGATATGGAATCATAAACTTCTTCATGAAGTTAATTTTTTCTAGTGGGTTGTTGCACATAATAAAATCCTCACTTTGGATAACCTTCAAAAAAGGGGATTCAGATTGCTAATTTATGCCAAAAGGAGGAAGAAATGGTTAATCATTTGTTCTTCCATTGTGACTTCTCTCAGTCTATTTGAGAAAAAACTTTGCAGAAATTTGAAATATGTTGGGTCATGAACAACAATATGCTTAGTTTATGGAAATGTGATATTCTCCTTTTTCTCACCCCATCATTAAGGAACTTTGGGAGCAAGTACCTCCTCATCTAGTTTGGAGGATTTGGAAGGAGAGGAATAATCACATTTTTCATGACACTGGGAGGAGTGTTGATGAGGTTTTCTTTTCCTTTTCTTAACTTCTCGTTGAAAATGTGTCCATTTCTAAGATCAAGAAATTGAAATGTCTTCATCATTTTAGATAAGTTTGTATTGCTAAAATTTTGGGTATTGATAAAGACTTGAATAAGGTGGACTTGACTAAAAAAATGGCTTGTGCTAATGCCTAAACCCCCCTCTTGGTTGGGTTATACTAAACTTTGATGGAGCTTCTAAAGGTACTCTCGAGGTGGCCAATGGTGGGGGTATTATTAGATCACATGAAAGTGGAATTGATTGCTTCTTTTCAAGATGATTGGGTATTAAGACTAATAACAAAATAGAAGCCTCAACTACTCTCTAGGGTATTAAATTAAGGGTGATTCCAAAATCATTATTGAAATTATTTGTGGCCTCTCTACATCTGGATGGAAGGTGAGAGATATTATCTAGGATATAGAGGTTCCAACCAACAACCTTGTTGATATTGAAGTTCTACATATCTACTGTGAAGGGAACATGGTGAAAGATGGGTTAGCCCAAAATATTGTGTCACAATTTTTGGCCAAAGTAGGATATTGAAATCAACATTTTTTACCAAGTTTTCACTTTATGAAACATATATCAACTAAACCATTAATAATTTGGAGATGATGTGAACTAGAGATTTTTGAGATTTGGTTTGTAGATTATAAATTATATTTTTTAAATTTTAAGAAACAATTTGTGTTTTCTTTTTACGTAACTTTTAATAACTTTTTTCTTTATAGTTAACAATAATTTTATAAAGTGACATTACTTTCTTAAAGAATAAATTTATTTGTAGAAATGATAAAATTATAAATTTTTAGACACATATTTGTAACACCAATATCTAGTGCACAAATATTTTTTCATAATTTTTTGTTGCATAATTTTTTTATAACTTTTTAAAGTGAGATTAACTATAATTCAAACATAGGTTACTTCCATAACACATATCTTTTTTGTGTGCATTTGAATTAACTTATTTTTTAAAATAAGGACATCAATTTACCTAGTGCACACATATTTTTTAGATTTTTTTTTCTATTTACCTTTTTTTTTTGTGCAACTAAGACCTTGATGTTCAGTGAAAAACCTACATTCACAAGAAAAAAAAATAAAAAAATATAGTAATCAAATTAAATATATTCAAAATTATACCTTTTGTAAAGCTTATAGTAAGTGTCACATACTTACAAAATAATTTATAAATGACTTCATTTGATCCCCCAAAAGGTAAAGCAAAAGTGGTTTTTTGTCAACATTTTGATAGGTGCAAAGGAGACTCCCTTGCGGGTATGATTGAAGACTAGAGGGGTTCTATCCAAGGGGTTTTGATCTAACCCTATTAAATTAAAACCATTTAGATGGAACCCCTCAAGGATTAAATCATTAAATTTTCTAAAAAATATGTGATTTTAGGCAAAAATCAAGATGTCCTAGAAGTGGGACACACTATTGTGGCAACACCTAGATTTGCTTTAGATAATATTGGAATCAACATGACTCGGTGACATTTTTGGCATAGGTTTATAGACCTTCCTAATTTTGTACCCCCTACTTAAAAATGACAATAAAAAATATATCCATTAATAAGATTAAGGTCAAAGGGAGGAGTATGATTCTTCTAAATAATTATTTTATATGGGAGAATCTTAGACATATGTATCATTTTAATTTTGATTTGATCACTAATATAATCATAGGAAAACTCGTGGGAAGTAATAAATATGAAGAGTTGAATTTGAGGTACACTAGCTTTCATAATAATGATTGGCATCACTTGAACCATTGGGACTTAATTGAAATACAAACAAGTTCTAATTTCAAAAAGAACATAAATTTTATGTGGGATTTTTTTATCTCATTGCTCATTCATGATTATGGTTGCTTCTAAAAATATCAACTACATTCACTTTAGAAACTCTATCATTCCCCAACTTTTAGGTTGGTATCTCTTTTATTATGTGAAGTAAAAAATGGGTGGAGATAAGTGCCAAATTAAGCCTATTTCCTATGAAAAAAACTAAAGATTACAAGACCTTGTGGCATATCTACAAACAAGGAAATCTCTATCCTTATTTAGAATGATTGAATGACTTCAATCATGTTTTTTCTATCCAATTTGTGGAGTCCTTGAATAGAAGGTTTATCCAAATTGGCAATGTTAGCTTTGAAGTTCAAGAGGAGGCCATTGATGCTACTATAGGTTCATAAGTAATGGGTGAAAGGTGCACAAATAAAGTAAAATTAAGAATGAGGAAAGCATAACCAATTCCTAAATGATGGTGAAGGTGTCATCAAATTTCAAAATGAATTCAATAGGGAAAGTTACCATCTCCATGGGACCAAGTAAGCTAGATGCTTATTAAATATTTTACATTAGAAGGGTGGTTTAAATCTATCTTCCATTATAATTTCCCTCTACTAAATTATTTGTATCGCAAGGTTTTTCTTAGTTTTCCCTTCTTCCTTTTGAGCTCCTTAGAAAATTTAATGGAGGAAGCCAAGAATTACCACTAGAAACAATGTAGTAGGTCAATCATTCCCATTCATTACGGGATTATCCTTCATTAGTTTCAATTCCACTTGACCTTACATCCAAAAAAACTCATAAAAGCTAGTTTGGTGGATAGTTCCCCTAAGATTGAGTTAATAGATTTGGGTTAAAAACCTATTAACTATTTGTCTAATATTTATGTCTTGTACACCTATGTTAGTGCCAAGTCTTCATTAAAATTACAAGATTTTTTTGTTGTTGGAAATAATAGCTAGTCCAAAGGGGGTTCTATCAAAAAGCAATCCCCTATTCTGTTAAAAAACTCATGTTACTTTAAAACAAATTATCTCTTTGGTGGCTACTACTTCACATAGCAAAGGTCCTAAAGGTATAAATTCCACTTGTGAAGAAGGGGTAGTTGAAGGATTTTGTTCCCTTAAAACAATCCACAACCTCTCTAAATGAAAAAGAGCTAACTAAAATAGGGGATAAGAGGAAATATGCGACTTTTATGGGAAAATATGTTACAAAAAAGTCTTGTAAGAGAAATCAGGAGGGGAGATAGATACCTATGTGAGATAGTTAGTTTGAGGCTAAAATTCTCTTTAAACCTACCCCTATTAAGATGAGTAAGGAGGGAAAGGATGTGGTGATGACTCATAAGAAGCATTCGGGTAAAATGTCTAGGGTTAGGAGATCCAATAGACAGGTGGGAGCCAAACCTCTTGATCTAAAGGAAATTGACATGTCAAATGACCCTTTGGATTTGGAGAAGGATAATTATAGTGAGAACAAAGAGCTAGAGGATAGCACCCCTTAGCACACTTCACTAATGCTACTTGGTATAATTGGGATTTAATTACCTCTCCTGCCCAAGGTGCTTTGGGAGGCCTTGAAATTATTTGGAATAAATTTACTGTAAAGTTAAATGTTTTGACTATTTCAAACAATTGGATCCAAGCCTTTGTAAAATGTCTGAAAACAAATAATGTCTATAAGAAAATAGTTATTTCAAAAAATGCATGCTCATTACACTAACTTTGATTCTACCCATAGTCTCCAAGTCTCGAATACCAAGGAAAGTCCTTAGGCCCCTATTGTTGAAGAAGATAAACAAAATGAATGCTCCCTTTTTAGTGAAAGAAACAACTAGATTGCTAACTCAAAGAACAAAGTAGAGGGCATGGAAGAAAATATGAAAAATATGATAAAATGTATTACTATGGTTATGAGCAGATAGGCTACTACCATTTCTTTATTATGGGACAAGGATCATAAGAAGTGGGGAACCTCCTGTAGTGTAGAAAAATGTAACCCTTTACATTTTCTCACTTGTTTGGGCCCTCCTATTTAAATCAGACTTAATATTGCCTTAATTTAGTGTTGTTAAATGTACACTATTACATTTATACACTTATTTGGTCCCTCTTAATTAATTGAGCTTAATCATGCCTTAATTGGCCCTTTAATTCATTTTCCAAGCCTATTTAATTACCTTTTCCGAAGGGGAAACCCGACATTTATTAATGCCTAAACATAACACTTTACATTAAGCAATGTTTGCCCTAGGTTTATGGACCTGGGACCCATTCACCCATGAGATCCACACAATTAATTGATTATCAACCCTTAGGTAAATCAAGTCAAAGTGAGAATTTTTCAAATTTCCTTATGACTGAAGGACGGGGTAAAGGTCAAACAACACTTTGGGGAGAAAAACTAAAAAATAGAAAATCAACACCAAAATGAAATCTAACACTTGAAACAACAATATTAAGCTCAATACTGATAGAACCAAAAATCAAATTACAGATTAGAGAAGGGAAAAATGTTGTTTACCAGTCACCAAAAGTGCTTTTCCAAAGTAGATCTAGGACTCATTCGCCCATAGGCGAATGGTTCCATTGTCAAGATTTTTCTGTAGCTTTTAGGAGCCTCTGATACAAATTTGAATCTTCCAATTTGCCCAGGTTTCATAGTAGAAATGTCAGAAATGACTTCAAGATCTTAGTTTCCATGAGATGACAATAATTTTGACAACTTTTTCAACTTTGACAACTTTGCAAATTTTTCTCTTCAAAAGGTCTTAAAGCTTTCTTTCACCTAGATCTGCAATCACACATGCAATATGTTAGGGTTAGAAGGTAGATATCTAAAAGTTAAATGCAGATTTGATCAATAAAACAGAGAAATAAAACACACAAAAATTATAGCAGCAACAAGACAACACAGAGAATTTAACGTGGTTCACCCAATATGGCCTACATCCACAAAACTGCAAACATCCAATGATTTTATTATTTAGTGCAAAACATATTACAATCTCGTAAATAATGCCCTACTACAACTCTCATCCGAACCGCTTATTACAAGCTTTTTAGAAGCTTCCAAAATTAGGGTTTTACAAAGTCAGTTTTTTAATTTTGTCGATGACGAAGTGAAAATAGGAGAAACCCAAAACCCCAACAAGGATACATGAAGAGTGTACAGTATAACATGATTAGTCGCCACATACCAACACAAGAGAGAAAATGTTTATTTTGGGTGAATACAGGTTTTCCTTGGTCAAACCCTGTTTTGTTAATCAAACCTTGAATTGAAATAAAGCATGAAAGAGGGAATGAGGAATGAACAAAGCTATGTTACCACTCAACAAACCCTTGATTGAAACCTTGATAATAGAGATCTTAGGAAGTCTACAACTTTCATGAAATGGCTGAATTGGATGTGGATCTTGACACTTGAATCTTGCTTGAAATGATGCCTTGAATGCTTGATTTGATCATGAAACCTATATCACAATGCTAGTTCCAAAAACATGCATGATGCATGAAGACTTTGACATGATGGATGGATCTTGAATGTTGCAATAAAAATATGTTATTTCTACTCTTGAATGCCTTTGATCACAATATTTGCTTTAGGAATGCTTGAATGAAAACTCTAGATTGCTTAGATGAAACTTAGTGAAATAACCTTTGTATTTATAGGTATGTATCTTTGATTTCCCAAAATTTAAATATCACAAGTTAATATTGAATCGTGGATTTAAAAACATTAAAATACTGCCAAAAACATAATTTAAATTTAGGTCATAAGGTTTAGGGAGGACCCATTTTCCCATGGGAGAATGGGTCCCAGGTTCATAAACCTAGGACACACATTGCTCAATGTAAAGTGTTATGTTTAGGCATTAATAAATGTCGGGTTTCCCCTTTGGAAAATGTAATTAAATAGGCTTGGAAAATGAATTAAAGGGCCAATTAAGGCATGATTAAGTTCAATTAATTAAGAGGGCCCAAATAAGTGTGTAAATGTAATAAGGTACATTTAACAACACTAAATTAAGGCAATATTAAGTCCAATTTAAATAGGAGGGCCCAAACAAGTGATAAAATGTAAAGGGTTACATTTTTCTACACTACATTTAGCCCCCACTTTAGTGAGAGGATGACCAAGCGTCAAACTCACACTAAAGTAGACAATCAAGAGAGGTACAATTGTACAATCGTTGGAAGGAAAAGACACAAAGGTCAAGGAAGGTGATCAAGCTTCCAAGATCTAAGATCTCATGGAAAAATCAAAAAAGACACAAGGAGACACATGCCTATGTTAAACACATATATGTATGCAACAACGAAAAGATACTCATTCATACAATGCCAAAGACTCAAAGAAAGAGAAAAAGAAAGAAGAAAAAGGGTGGATCAAGCCTTGACTATCCAACGCGATGTGGAACATGCCTCAGCTATTTGTCCAAAAATGTTTACAAGTGGAACCTCATTGTCCACTATGCAAACAACAACACACTCACATGGGCTAGTGAAACTCTGGCTATCCACTAGGTGAGCCCCCAAGGGTGGAAAATGAGAGAATCTTATTAGGCTTCCATACCATACCAAAGCTATACCTTTGATAACTTTAATAAGACACCACACAATATGAACTTCGAGCTCCATAAGGCTTAGCAAGCTGTGTTATGCTAAACACTTATGAACCAATGATAAAGGCTCCACTAGCAAGCAAAGTGTGTTATGCTTGGTGACCATGAAAAAGGGTTGAAACTTCAAGCTTCACAAGGTTTAGCAAGCTGCATTATGCTAAACACTTATGAAAAAAATGCAAAATAGGATAAGACATGTTCAAATGGATTTTTCTTAGTTCATGTAAGGTCTCCTCTTAGGGAACATCATGCCTAATGTCTCTAAGAGAGGACAAGTCTAGGATAAAAAATTCACAACTTAGGGAATACAATGTGTAGCATCACCACTAAGAGGAAAGTCGTATGCCAAGAAAAGTCACACTCTTGGAGGACATCAAACCCAATGACACCACCAAGAAGAAGACACATTGCAAGAAGTAAGAAGACCTCGTAATGAAACATGAGAAAAGTCCAAAGATCTCCAAAAATGATAATGCCAATGTATGACCCCACTTTAAAGAAATTGCTAACACCATGTTGTGAGCATTTACTTTAAAGCACCTCCAACCACACCATGGAGAATAATGATTTCTTTAAGTTCTTATATGAGGGAAGGGGAAAGTCTTATACCCCTTAGTGCTTTTTTCTTCTTCTTTAGTTTATTATTTTTCTATTATTTTTGGTTAGTTGTTTAAGTGTTATTAAATTTTGTTTCTATCCTATTTGGGCCTATTTTGACTTGCCTTAAGGTAGCTTTTGTAAAGGGTTGAGAATCTTATTTTCTCGCTTAACTAATAAAAAATAGTTACAATTACAAATAACTAACTAAGTAATATTGATTACAATAGAATTGCCTAAAGGGAAGTACTAATAATTAGGCTAAGAGATAAAAAGAAAATAATTTAATAATATTTTAATTTATTGTAATAATTTTATTTATAACATTGTAAACATCATGATTTATGTATTATTATTTTATTAATGTGGGCTTGATGAAATATTTTATTAAAAGTGTTTTTGAACACTTCTGAAGGAAATTTTAGGTAGGAAAAGAAAACTCAAATTTAAAAGGTGAATATAGAAGGAAGAGTTTGGCATAGAAAAGGGCATCCATTGTTATCATTATTGAACCATTTTTAAAGCTTAAGTATTTTTCTCATCTCTATGTATGATGATGAAAACCCTTTGGTGGAGAAATCTAGAGGATGAAAACCCTTGCAATTTTTATTTTGGATTAGATGATGAAAATCCTCTTCTCCTTTTGAGGCAATTCTACTCAAGGATTATAGTTGTGCTAAAAAAATATAGTTATTCTCCAATTTTAGCATAAAGCACTTTAAAATGATATGCATATAGATTTATGCAATGAGTGAGAGATCCATAATAGATGAATGATAGCTGATTTTGTAGATTTCAAGTGATACCAATCAACAGTTGAGATCAAATGTGAGACTGAAAAGATCAATAGCTAAGAATGTTTGTGAGGAATTGATGAGGAGTTAATTGATTACATGATTTGAGCTAACTGATTGTATGGATCATTTAAGAGAGTTGATTGAAGAGATAAGTGTGAACGATTGTTAATAAAACAAAATAGATTAGATAGAAGACTGAATTGATTGAAGAGTGAACTTGAAGTGAGTGGGAGTTGATTGGTGAGGTGGAAACACATGAGTAATTAATAAATAATTAAACTAACTATTTATTTATTTCATGTGCAAAGGGGAAAATAAATAATTTATTTTTAAAAGAGGATAATGTTGAGAAGAATAATTAGTTTTAATTAAATAATTATAAATAATTATTCAATTAATGTGATATGGGAAAAAATTAATATCGAAACAAATTAGTTAAATAATTATATATTATTTAATTATCTAGGATGAAGGGGAAATAATGTTAATTTAATTAAACAATAAAATTATTTAATTAAATGCAAAAGATAGATTGATGAGACTAGATGATGGAAAATGATGATGTTTCAAAAGAAATATGTTTATAAATTTAGGTGTCTACACATAGAATCAGAAAGAAGTGAGAAACAAGGGTCCTGACCCTATACAACAAACTTATCCAAAAAGTCTCTAGAATGAGTAATAGAAGAGGTAGAAGAGGGACCTTTTTGCCTTCTACAAATGACATTCCAAATGATACTATCATCCATATTCCCACTACAAGGAAGGCGAAGAGATACCCCCATGGGATGACCATCATCACACAAAAAGGGAACAAAAGGAAAACAAGGTAAACAATAGTCACCATTCATAATATGACCCTGGAGTGGAGCAAAAGTTGATGGAAGAGGAAATACACAGAGAGGGGGAACACCTGTAGGGTCCTCAAGACATGCCAAATTTGTACTAGGAGTAAGACACTCATCAAAATACTGGGAGGAGATATCCTCTGAAGAGAAAAAAGCCTTAATAGTTAGGAGATCTTCATTAGGATTCTTCCACCAAGTAGTTGCATCTTTATGATGCATGAGAGAGAAATTCAAAGCTAGGTGACATATAATGAAGCAACGATGACACCTGAAAGGAAGGCCCTCATAATCGAGTGGTTGAGACTAGGGTTGATCCCCAACTAACAAAACCACATCCTTGTGAAGAGGTATAAAGATATCAATATCCACCAGAATTTGAGCAAAGGTCGAATTCCCCATAAAATAGATGGAATCATCAACCTTCAAAAAGTGACAAATAGAGTTTCCAATGGTCTCATAAAAAGAATCCTCCAAAATTAGAGGGGAAGATTTGGAAGTCTAAACCACACTGAATGCACATTGAGTGGTTCGGTAAGGGGGTTGAAGGAATATTTCTAGGGTTTGAGTGAGAGTGAATGCTCACCCCAAGCCCAAAGCTAACCAAACACTGAACAATAGTCCTAAAAAGAAGCAAAAAATGTAATGAAAATCCTTTAACACAAGGGAAGAGATCAATCTTACCAAACACTAGGGGCCTCCAATAATCTAAAACCTATTTGTGCAAGTCAAGAAGAGAGTGCTAGATGTTGGAAAATGACACACCAAACCTTGACACTAGTAGAAACCCTCATTTTCAACATCTACCCCACTAATCACCACTAAGGAAGGTTTGGTGTAGGGAAGATGACAATTCACCCACAAAGGGAAAGTACGACCAAACCTACCTGCCAAAGTATAACTATGAACCCCCTCAAAAGAGGTAGGCATAAAAGGAGGGGCAAAGGGGTTAAACTCGTAAGGGGGGTGCAAGTTGGAGAGGCCTTAGCAGGAGACACATGGTTAGAATGGTCTAAGCCGCCACGTAGGAATCCATCCACATGCGACGAGGGTAGAGACAAAGAAAATACAAGACCCCACATGGAAATAGAAGCCCTTGCAAGAAACATAGGAGCCATTGTAAGAGTAGATGTGAAAGAAAATGTGAGAGGCATTTTATTTGTTTATCCTACATCTTAATGTTAAGAAATAAAAATAAGAAATAAAAAAGAATTGAAAAATGATAAAATAATAAAATGAATAATTTAAAAATATAATTTTTGAGGTATAAAATATAAAAATGCAAATTTATAGGGATCTAGAGGTCAATTTCGGCCCAAAAAATGTCAAAAGGGGCCTTAGTTAAAGAAAGTGGGTAATTGTGATGTGGACCTTTTTCGAGATATTAAATTTAAAATAAAAAATAGGCTCAATTGAATTCATGGATCAAAAGCAATGGTCTTTGAGAGTTGGGTCTCCCACATAAGAAATATAAGAGCATCTATAACATAGAAGAGGTTTATAAGGAGTTACACTTGTTGACGAACTTATGATGCATGTTATGACGCATCATATGACATTTTTTATTTCAAATCATGGAGCAACTTAGTTGGTGAGTGGATTATGACCAACTTATGGCAAGTTGAAGGAATATGCTATTTTCAACCTATGGACTCATTTGGGGACATGAGAAATGGATTTCGACTAGGGATTTGGGTGCCACATTTTAGTTGTTTTCATCTTATAGTTTTCTAGTTACCATTTGATGGTTTCCTATATTAATTCTCCTATTTATTGGGTGCTTAAAATAGAGAATTCATAATGAGTTTTATAATTATTGGTATGATGCCAAAATTGTTGCAAGTCTCTTATTGGTGATACTTTTATGAAGGATTTGAATCTACAAGTCTATTGTAGTAATTGATAGTAAAATATACATTGATTTTTTTTGGAGTGTGAGGTGTTCTCCCAAAAAGGGTTTCCCTAAGTAAATCAATATGTTATGGTATATTGTTTTGGTGTTTATTTCTTTGTAATTATGTGATTAGATTTTTTTTTGTGCATAACTTCTCTTGTAGATTTCTTTAGGAAGTGTATTTTGTAAGGAAGCTAAGGTAGTGGAACAAATTCTTACACTAATCTTGAGAGGAGGATAATGCAAAACTTTACAGATCTTTACAACAGTTATAAAAACTTAAACATAAATATACATAAATATCATGCATACCACAACACAGTGATTTACATGGGGAAAACCCTTTCGGGAGAAAAACCACACACTCCAAAAGTCGCCCAATATATTATTCAAAAATCACAAAGATTACAATATACTTATAGAGCAAGCTTCTCATAGGAGTATCACCAACCAAAGATCTAGAGGCAACACGACCTCTATTAGACTCTCATAATACATCACAATACATAGCCATAATACAACACCCTCATAAAACAGGATTACCTTCTAGGGCAAGTCAAGCCAAAAAAATGTCTACCATTAGATCTGAGACCAAATGATGAACAATCCAGATTTACAATAATAAAATATACATAAAATTTGGCACTTACCTATCAACAATGCCTTATGTAATTACAAGGTTGAGACACATTTTCCCAAAATATTCCACATATTTGATTCATTTAATTTGGTATCAAAGCTTAATCACCTCAAGTCCTAGGTGTTAGGTGATGGTCTCCATAATTAGCTATTTTCCTTTCACCATTTCATACTTTTCATTATCTATTTTTGCTAAGTTTCAAGACATTACTAAAACCTTTGATACCTTTTATATAATTTATTTTGTTGTAAGTATGTGAAAATGGAAATATGTTATGTTGATATATGTATGTCTATGAAATTTAGTAGGATTGTACATGTTTAATTTATGATTGTTAATAATGTGGATGTCTTAGGAATAAGACTAACACCTTGCAGCAAGAAGAACTGCCAACCCACAACGGGTTCCTCAACCCATAGCATATGGACTGCGAATTGTTACTAAGAAGAAGTCAAACAACCAAGATGCGACACTTTTAGAAAGAAAAAAAGGTGATCATTTATTGATCAACTGTGAGTCACCACATAACACTCTTATTTTCCAAATAAGACAGCTAGGAGGAGTCTAATTGCAACATAATTGATTTATGATAGGATTGTGTTGCGAACACATTTCTATTTTAACGGTTAAGTTGTTGGACATAGAGTCAGTATTTAATTTTCTAATTCTATTTCATATAGTTATTGTTTTCAATTTTAGACCGAGTCCTCTTCCTACCTTTGAGGGAGAGTTGACAATTGTTTCATAAGTTTTTTTTTCAATCCACGAATAATAAAACTCCTCATAGACCCTATATAGAATTATATTCTATTGAGGAGGAAATATAGTTAGCTAGTTATCTATTTACCATTATTACTCAATAGTTACAACAATAGAATGTGTGTTACATTGCATAGATCTTTAACAAATTCCTGTTAGATTTCTTGTAAGAGTTCAGTGTCAAGATGCAATGAAGAGAATTGGTTTGACATCATGATTTGTTGAGTAAGTAAGCATGTGATAAATCCTATGGAAGCAACAACTCAAGCAAGGGCCACTTGAGGTACTACTGAACTACTTTAGTTTCTATTGTTAGATTAGATAGTTCATTATTGAATTCAGTTAGTAGTTTTTAGTTATATGTTTATGAACCCATGTATTGTAACTTGTGAATGGAATTCTATAACTTAATGTTTGGTTTCGTACTATGGAGGATTAGCTAGGTTAGGACACTATAGTTTAAATAGTTAATAGTTATAATATTGAACATTAGGTACTCGTAGCATTTAAGGTAACAACTTACATTCATTTTCCTTGTTTTGTGAATTAGTAATTTATTATTATTTCAAACTTTTACTATATTTGTACACATGTATTTGCCTATACTCCATTGATGTAGGATGTGTTTAGAATCTGTGAATGCATATACTATGCAAGCACTATCTAAAGTCTTACAACTCCTTGGTTGATAGTTTAATGCAACCCTCTTGTGAAATATTAATTGTTTAGTTAGGGATTCTCAGGTCCTCTAAACTATGTGTATACCTAGTATCACCCTACTAATTAGACATTAGAGAGGTTCCACATTTTTGGCATCATTGTCAAGGATGGTGCTAAGTTCAAGATTCTTCTGTGTTTTTCAATTCCTTTCAAGCTTTCATAGTTTAGCAATTTTGTTTCAAAATTAGAGAAAATAGGTGTTTCAAATATCAACAACAATACAAATCACTAACAATGTGCAAGAACCGCTTATCTAAATAGTCAAAATCGTTGCATGCAGAGGAAGAGAGACACTCTGGGAAAAATTATCTCCTCAGTGCATGAAGTAATTGAATAAACTGGTGGATAGAGCAAAGAAATTGAGTGGATCAACAAAGAAGAATCACCCCTTACATCGGTAGATCCACCAATCACAAAAGAGGCTTCCCAAATACATTTTGGCTTTATGGGTGATGTAGCAGTGGAAGATCCATCAGAGCATGTAACATTTGAATTCCTTATAACCAACCAGGAAAGGGAAATTATTTTGAAGAAAATACCTCCTTCAACACTCCCTATCTTCTATGGACTGGTCAGAGAGGATCCAAACACCTTTCTTTTAGAGTTTGATGTTCTATGTCTAAGCGATGACTAAACCATAGATGTACACCAACTAAAATTGTTCCCTACTACACTAAAAAATGTTGCTCTGCATTTTGGTTCATGGGGTTGGGAAGAGATGTTCCCAACTAGAATACAATGAAGACAAACTTCTTGGAAAAATATCAAGATTACTACAGAGGTATAGATAGAAAGAGGGATGCCATCTTCAGGATGTCACAAAATGAAGATGAGTCATTGGAAGATTATGTTGAGAGATTCTAGATTTGTCTTAAGAGATCTCATCAAAATAAACTTTTTAATGAATCATTGAAACTAGTGTTTTTAAGGGGAGTTGATGAAGACTGTATGGACACCCTCAATATCATTGGAGTAGGGGAAATACCACTCTACCATTTGATGATATTTATAAAATATGTAGAAATTGTTCCAAGTCATTCATCAAGAAGAACATGGGAGACATTACCTCTTCTCTCAACAAATCATCCATTGGAGTCTCAAGGGTAGAGTTGATCAATATTCTATAAAATATGAAGGAGGACATTATTAGTCACTTGGATACACAATTGGATACCCTCCATATCAAGAAGAAGCAAGAAGAAGCAAAGGAAACCCTCAAAAAATTCTATCCACACTATCGCCAGAAGAAGATCAATTGCAAGTGTAAAAAGTTGGCTAGTATCTTTAAAGACAAGCAATGGAAGTAAGAGTTTCATGCCCTAGAAGATGGAGAAGGTCAATTGTTTTATATCACTCAATGTAAGCCATGGAAATTGAGACAAGGTATGCCACAAGATCCCTTGGCCTATAATATGTCATTTCAAGGTAGCAATTTAAATTTCCCAAATTGGAACCCTCATCCTTGGATAAATGTGCAAAATCAACAATGGCCAATGCCCCAAGCCTCTAATTGGACTCAACAACAAGGCATATGGTCACCACAAAATTACCAGGGACCAAATAATAATTCCCAGTGGCCACCCCAACAAACCTAATGGTCATCGCAATAGAAAAGAGGTCAACATTGGAAAAATCAAAACCTAAATTACCAATAGCCATAACAACCCTTGCAACCACAACAACAAGCCATAATGCCAAATCCATCTATAGCTGCACCAACACCAAGAACACCTCAATTTCCAACACAACCTATACCTAACCCCAATAATAAGACTGTCCAACAAGCTTATGCTAATGAAACCATCCAATACCCTACTTATGGGGTCGAGGTGAGTGATGCCCACCTCAGATCAAGGAAAATGCTAGCTAGGCCTTCATCTCCTCACATCACAAAGTTAATTGATGAGGACCTCCTAGTAGAAAATATGGAAAAATAACCTAGGGAACCTAAGTCAAATCAATAAAAACCAACAAACACAAGTCCAACACCTCCATTCCCTAAGAGACTAACAATACAAAACATCATTCCCAAGTTGAATATGATCTATTAGGACAACTCAAAGATGTTTGCATTAAGATACCCCTCATATAGGAAATTAAGGAAGTTCCAATTTATACCAAGACAGTGAGAGAGCTATGCCTCAAACTGTGCATGTTTTAGGACAACTTGCAAATATTATGTTAGGAAACGTAGTTGTCCCCAAATATGCAGACCCTGGGAGCCTTGTCGTGGATGTCAAAATCAATGAAACTCTCATCAAGAATACCTTAATTTACCTAGAAGTAGCCATCAATGTGATGGAAAAAGAAACCATAAATCAATTACAACTAATGGAGCTCCAACCTACACCTACTGGGTTATAGTTAGCAAATAGGCTGATAGTAAAACTTGAGGGAATCATGGAAGACTTGGTTATAACATTAGACTCATGGGAATACCCTGAAAACTTTATGGTATTACAACCTAAAGCAAATCTTCTAGGGTACCCCCTCATCCTAGGAAGACCTTAGTTGGCTATTGCAGATGCCTCTATAGACTGTAGGTTTGGTAACATGACCATTTCCAATGGAAATGTAACCAAGAAGCTAGTACTATATCCACCCACCCAACCATATGCAAATATGGAGAAAAATGTATGGCCTACCCTAGATGAGGAAGATCAATACTCACTACAAAAATTAATGAAAATTGAATGTAGTCCTATGTTAGAAATCCAAGTTGAAGATAAGATGCTTGCAAACATCATGCATAATAATTATGGTAGGGACCCACATCAATATGATTGTTTGACATGTTTATAAGACCTGCTATAGAACATAATCCCTGCCAATACATCTGAGTCCATCTCTCAAATTATCCATGCCTTATTGCCACATAATTTCAGCCCTAACATATCAAGCCTTGATATATTACATCTATTAAAACATTAGCCTTGACTTTAGAGATTACATCGAGAAACACATTAAATGTAAATAGTCAATTGAATGATGCACAATAGTCTTCACTATTGAATGTTCTTCAAGCACACATAGTTGCATTTGCATGGGATTATTATGATATGAAAGGAAAAAAACCAAACCTATGCATGCATAGAATTTACATCAATGATGGCTACAAACTGGTTAGGAAACCTCAAAGACAAATGAACCCAGTTTTATGTGACATAGTGAAGTCAGAATTACAAAAGTTACTTGATGTAGGGTTCATTTATCCAATATTTGATAGTCAGTGGGTATCTCCATTAGTAATTGTACCCAAGAAGGGAGGGAAATGGAGAGTGTGTGATGATTACCGTGAGTTAAATGCAACAACTAGAAAATACCACTTCCCACTGCCATTTATTGATCAAGTTTTGGATTCCTTAGCACGGAAATAATACTTTTCCTTCTTAGATGGTTTCAGTAGATACAATCAAATCAAGATAGCCCTAGAAGACCAAGATAAGACAAATTATAGTTTCCCTTGGGGTACATATGCTTACTCTGTCTTGACATTTGGGCTATGCAATGCACCTACCACATTTCAAAGGGAAGTATTGAGCATATTCTCAGACTTTTCTCATGATTCCAAGGAAGTTTACATGGATGACTTTACAACCTATGGTAATACCTTTGAGGAATCACTTGCTAACTTGGAGAAGGTACCGTAGAGATGTCGAGACCATCACCTATCCCTAAGTCATGAGAAATACTTCATGATGATGATTGAGGGAGTAGTCTTGGGAAATTGTGTCCAATAAGGGAATCCAAGTAAACCCTAATAAAATTGAGGTAATATCTACACTTCCTGTACCTCAGAAGAAAAAATATGTCAAAATATTTCTAGGCCATGCTGGGTACTACAAGAGATTTATACAAGATTTCAGTAAAATTATAGCACCTCTATTTTTCTTATTGTCTAAAGATGTAGAGTTCGACTGGACACCTGCTTGTCAACATGCCTTTGAAGCCCTTAAAGCAACACTTACCAAGACTTTGGTATTGAGAGGATCAAACTGGACGTTTCCTTTTCACATCCACATTGATGCTTCAAATTTTGCAATTGGAGCTATGTTAGGACAAAAAGAAGGAAATAAAGAGTGTACCATCTATTACATTAGCAAAAACCTTCAAGGGGAAAAACTCAATTACACAATAATTGAAAAGGAGATGTTAGTATTTGTTTATACAATCAATAAATTTAGGCACTACATCATAGGGTATTCTATATTCATTCACATAGACCATACAACTATTAGGTACTTAATGAACAAACCAATAGTTGGAGGTAGAATTGTGAGATGGTTGTTGTTACTTCAGGAGTTTGATATTACAATTACAGACAAACCATGGAAGGATAATGTACTAGAAAAATTTCTCTCCAGTCGGCCAATAAAATAGAAGAGGATATTATATATGATTCATTTACAGATGAAAACTTATTTTCCCTTTCTTTGCATACACCTTGGTATGCAAACATAGCTAATTATCTACTTGTAGGGAAAACACCATCACATTTCTCACCAAGGGAGAAAAGACATTTAGTTGAAAAGAGTTTTCCTTATTCATGGGTAGTTGGATATTTATTTTATAAAGGGCTTGATAATATAATGAGGAGGTGCATCAAAGAAGATGAAGTCTATGCCATTCCCAAGGCATGTCATGATAAACCTTTTGGAGGACATTTCACAACAAAGAGGACAAGTCTTAAAATCTTGAATACTGACTATTATTGGCCAACACTTCATAAAGATGCAGTCAAATACACAAGGAGCTGTGATAGATGTCAAATGATGGGAAAGCCTACAAAAATAGATGAAATTCCATTGCAACCACAACTCATCATAACACCATTTGATAAATGGGGGATATATTTTATTGATCCTATATCTCCAACATCCAACAACAAGGAATATATATTGGTTTGTACGAATTATCTAACAAAGTAGGTGGAAATTTTGCTAAGTTCCCATATGAATATATCATTAAAAGATATGGTGTCCCTAGGGAAATTGTGACAGACCAAGTTCCACAATTTACCTCATATTTGATCACCAAGTTAATGCAGGAATATGAGATCAAGAATAGGAAGTCTGCACCTTATCACCCTTAGGCTAATGGTCAAGTGGAGGTCACTAACAGAGAAATAGAAAACATTCTTATAAAAATAGTGCAGCTTCACAGGAAGGATTGGGAAGCCAGGTTACCTGAAGTAGTTTGGGCTTATAGGATAACCTAGAAAACAATAAAAAGCTTCACATCGTATGAGTTGGTGTATGGTAAAAAGGAAATCCTTCCAATAGAATTTGAATATAAAACTTAGCAAACAACATTAAAATTAGGCATGGATTTATTTGAAGCACAAAAAGAGAGGTTGCATAATCTTAATGCTTTAGATGAAATACGAATAGAAGTCATTCACCACATTGAGATTGTGCAGAAACAAAGAATGAGGTGGCATGATTAGTTTATCAAGACAAAGCATTTTAATGAAGGTGATTGGGAACTACTCTATGATTCAAGGTATAAAGACTACAATAAAAAAATTGCAAACTAGATGGCTTGAGCCATATGTAATATAGTTTGTCTTTCCCAATGGAGCAGTTCAGCTACAAATAATTGATGTTGTAAGGTTTTCACTATTAGTTAATGGCCATAGGTTGAAGCTGTATAAAAGGCCACTACATAAGGATGAATTCCTTCAAACACTACAACATCAATTGGAACTAGAAATACATAATTCACCAATAGTTGCTAGAACTTCATTAGAGGCATCAATAGCCAAGCTACCCAGCTCGCTTGATGCTCTTACCTAGGTATAATTATGAAACATGTATCACAAGAAAACATGCATGACACATGAAAGTATTCATTTTTTGACAGACTGCAGAGCTCAAGGGACCTATAGCATCATGCCCTGAGGAATAATATTCAAAAGGAACTTGTTTCATTCATCATCTCGTAGCACTTGTAGAGAAATCACCTCACCCATGCCCATATCAATGATCATTCATTTTCATTTCATACCACTTATTCATCCCATGACACGTAGCATTCAATATTCACTTTTCACATTACCTATACCATGCAATAAATGATATTTATCCATCACATCCTTTCTGAAGTCTTTTTCTTGCCACTCCCACTTCTTTGCCACATTCTAAGCTCGAGCTAAAGTAATTTTTCACACCACAACCACTTGCAGTCTTTAGCCATCACCTCAAATCATTTCAAATCTTTTAACATGCTGCATGGCGACATTCAAAAAATTTCACACATGCCATCCTTCATTTCATAGCATGTCACCAAGTACTTCTCTCATTAATTCTCACAATTAACATTCAATCTTACTAATTTTGTACATATTTATAATTCATGCATGCATTAAAACTTCATGTTTCAAATTTCACTGCTTAATTTATTGCCAACGCCCTTTTCATACTTGTTAATTAAGGACAATTAGCAGCTAGTTGGGGGAGGGGTATCCAAAAGGTCTTAATTGTTTGTCTTAATTATTTTAAAAAAATTTCCTTGCATTTTTTTGCCATTTTCAAGAAAACGAGAGTTCAGAGCAGTGAAGGAGTATCTAGAGAAAATTTGGGTGATCAAGCATAAGAGCATAGCAAAGAAATAACAAAATTAGGAGATTAGAAAAAGCAAAGCGAAATAGAACTGGTGAAATTATAATGGGTGGTGGCATAGCAAGAAGTGAGTTGAAAACTTATAATTTGTTGCTAGAGGATAGGCAATGTGTGCCTATCTTCTAGCAAATAGACTGGTTAGATTACTTCTCGAGACTCACAAAATTCAATGAACTTATGACCTAATAGTTTTCCAACACCTTACAAAATGACGAGGCAATTGTTAGGGGGTTAAGGGTGGATGCATTAGAGGTTTCTATTGCAAAGGTGTTAGGTCTTCCAAGGGTTGGAGAAGAGTTTCTAGTGAGAGTAGACACAATCACAACAAAAAATGAGTTCTCCTTGCTTGTTGGGAATTTAGATTCCTCCTCATAAGGTACAAACATTTATCTTTACCTTGGCTTTGGGCTTCTTTAGCTTCACACATTATTAGATATTTAACTTGTGATGGGAGACAATCATTATTATACACAATGCATTTTAAGTTTCTTAGTCATTTACGCCATTAGAGGCAAGTAAATGTTCCAATTTTTTTGTATAATTTGTTGGAAAGAAGGTCATTGAAATACAAGAGGAAAAAAAATCAGTTAGCTTTGTCACATTTTTGTTTAGTTACTTTTTTGGTTAAGAGAAGTCTTAGGGTTCAATTTCTCAATGTATCTTGGCAAGATTTTATGAATTGTAACAATTAACAACATTATTCAAATGCACAATGAAGAAGAAAGGGGTTAGGAACAAGAAATAGTGGAGTCACCTACAATTGCACCAAAGGAAGACATACCCTCTAGTTCTTATGCTACAACACCTACCTGTAGTAGGGGGAACCTGAAAAGTCAGGACTGTAGGAAACTCAACCTGCAACCTCTGTTGAGAAGCTCATAGCCGAAGAGGATTATGAAACCCCAGCTTCTACTAAGAGCCCACCAAAGCCAAAGAAAAGGGAAAATGTGGCTTCTACCTCTACACCTGCGAGGAAGTAGAAGATTCCCACACAATCAAGAAAGCGGTCACATTGCCTGAGGAAGAAGGGGCCTATGAAAGGAAAAAATAAGAAGCAAAAGGAAGATATTATTATTGTAGAAACTGATACATATTCTAAGGGAAATGTCCTTGATGATAATGATAAAAGCACACCCATTGTGTAGCTTTTATACTTAACTAGTACTTATGACTCAAATTCAAAAGATACTTTTGTTGCTAAAAAGAAGAGAAAAAGATCTCCAAAGAACCCTGTTTCATAAGGGTTTATGTGTTTAGATGAGGTAGGAGAAGAGCAGTTTTTGGAAGCTAAAAAATAATTCTTTTTAGAAGGAAGGAACATAAATAAAGAACTGTAAGAGGCCTTGTAGAGAATCAAACAGATAGAAGACCAACTAAAAACATATCAACAAAAGGATAGTGAAAGGGATGCAAGATTAGGGAGTTGGAAGACAAACTCCACAAATTTTAGCACAGATCAAAATTAGAAATTTTGGCACAACTTGCCATAATTGAAGAGAATGGAAAAGACCCAATTCCTAAGAGCTCAATTAGACATATAAAGACCCCCACTGTACCTATTATTGTGTCATTGGGCATTGAGTTGTGGAAGAAAACACAAAAGTTTTCCCTAAAAGAAAAAGATTAGGAAAAGGAGAAAGCAAAAATGATATCTACACATACCAACACAACTGAAAAGTAGGAAAAAAGGTGAAAAGGTTAAAGGTAAAAATTGAGGAACTAGTAGAAAAGATAGTTCAGCTGATGAGGTGTAGACCTCTTACCAAGGTATATACCCTATTTTTGCAAGATTTTTTTTTATGTTTTCAGTTCAGTTAGATAATTAGTGGTCTTCCTATTGCCATGAATAGAAATTTTTTGTTCTTAGACACTTTCTAGAAGTTTAGACTAGAAATGCAAGACCAATTGTGTGAATTCTACTTGCACAATTTGGTTCTTTCAAATAAAATTGTATGGAACCCACTAATATTTGTGGGAGATCTTCAAATCAGGGCTTTAGCTTCTTATGTGAAAAATGAACATCAAAGGGGACAATTGATGCAAGAATATCAAGAGAGGGAGAAATATCTCCCTCTACAGCTAAGAGAGGAGGTAAAAAACCCAAGAGCAATGGTAGACCAATGGTTGGATCTCTTAGAGCACAGGGGAGTTAGAATAAAGATAATGGATTATAGAGAAAAAAATTACAAAAGAATGAAGAGACTAGTAGTAGAAGGAAAAATAAAAGACACTTCGCTTTACTCAAGGTAGATGGAGGGATTTCACGCCATAACTGAAGAAGGAACCTCATTTTGTTTACAACTATGTGGTAGCAATTGTTAGGTCACATAAATACACTTCAATTTCCTTAAGAAATGAAATGACTTGGTTTCCTCTTACATTCCATCCTCCTCTACTCCTATTTCCCATACCACACCAGACAAGGAGGAATTGAGAGGAAGGTACTACAATAGAGAACAAAAGACTGGAAAAGCTCTTAGACCAACAAGGTTTCTACTTGGAGCAAGGTAAAGGGGTGACTTGTGTCTTAGACTTTAGAGAGATGGCCCTATAGTATAACCTTCGACCTTGAGGTTGCTTAAGGACAAGCAATAGCTTAGTTGGAGGGAAATAATGGGATCCATAATTAGCTAGTTTCCTTTCACCATTTTATACTTTTCATTATCTCTTTCTACTAAGTTTCAAGACATTACTAAAACCTTTGATACCTTTTATATACTTTGAAGCAGTCTTAAGTACGTGGAAATGGAAATATGTTATGCTGATAAATATATGTATGAATACATGAATGTGTATGAAATTTAGTAGGATTGTATGTGTAATTTATGATTTTTAATAATGTGGACGCCTTAGGAATAAGACTAACACCTTGCAACAAGAAGAATTGTCAACCCGCAACAATGAGTTCCTTAGCCGGCAATATAAGGACCACAAATTGTTGTAGAGAAGAAGTCAAATGACCAAGGTGTGAAAATTTTAGAAGGAAATGAAGGTGATCATTTATTTATTAGCTGTGAGTCACCACATAACACTCTTACTCGCAAAATAAGACAACTAGGAGGAGTCTAATTGCAACAAAACTAATTTATGAAAGGATTTTTCTGTGAACATGTTTCTATTTTAATGGTTATTCTATTGGACATAGAGTACGTATTTAGTTTTTCTACTCCAATTTCACACAGTTATTATTTTTTGTTTTAGAATGAGTCCTCTTACCTTTGAGGGAGAGTTGACAACTGTTTCATAAGTTTGTTTTCAGTCCACAAATAATAAAACTCCTCATAGACCCTATATAGAAGTATCTTCTGTCAAGGAGAAAATATAGTTAGCTATTTATTTGTTTACCATTATTACTCAATAGTTACAACAATAGAATATGTGTTACATTACAAAGATCTTTAATAGATTCTTGTTAGATTTCATGTAAGAGTTTAGTGTTAAGATTAAATGAAGAGAATTGGTTTGACATCATGATTTGCTAAGTAAGTAAGTGTGTGATAAATCCTGTGGAAGCAACAACTCAAGCAAGGGCCTCTTGAGGTACTGTTGAACCACTTTAGTTTCTATTGTTAGATTAGATACTACATTGTTGAATTCAATTAGTAGTTTTTAGTTATATGTTTATAAATGCATGTGTTGTAATTTATGAATGGAATTTTGTAACTTAATGTTTAGTTTCATACTCCAGAGGATTCGCTAGGTTAGGACACTGCAATGTAAATAATTAACAATTACAATATTGAGCAATGCATACTCGTCGCATAAGGTAACAATTTACATTCATTTCCCTTATTTTGTGAATTAGCAATTTATTCCTCTTTCTAGATTTTACTATATTTGTACATGTATATTTTCCTATACTCCACTGATGTAGGATGTGTTTAGAATCTACGAATGCATATAATTTGCAAGCACTATCTAAAGTTTTACGACTCCTTGGTTGATAATTTAATGCAACCCTCTTGTGAAAGATGAATTGTTCAGTTAGGGATTCTCAGGTCCTCTAAGTTGTGTGTATACCTAGTATCACCACATTAATTAGAAATTAGAGAGGCTCCAGATTAGGGATAAATATTTTGTTCTAATCTTGGTTTGACTAGGAGCTTGTGTAGCAAATCTTGTTTTGGGAAAATGACGAGCACATTAAGAATGGAATGGAGAGGTTCACCAACACTAATTTAAGTCGTGGAAGCTCAAGATGGAGGATATTCTTGTATATAGATATATAGGGGCTATCATATTCATATCCAAACCCACTACAATGTCATAAGTTGATTGGGATCTATTGAATAGAAAGGAAAAGGTCTAATTCAATTCTACTTGGTAGATTTCATTTTCCATCACACAAGCTATTTGAAAAAAGTTGGGAGAGTTGTACCAAGCTAAATCCTTGGTTAACATTTTTTTCTTGAGAAACAAGTACATATTGAAAATGGATGATGGTGGTCCTATGGTCAAGTATTTGAATGTGTTCATTATGATCATGATCTACTTGTAATTTATTGAAGTAAAAATGGAGGAAGATCATTGCATAACACTTTTATGTTCTTTTACTAACTTGTAGGATAATTTGGTGATGACAATTAGAAACATCACCTCAAAATGAAAAATCAATGAAGTAATAGTTGATTTACCTTAAAACTCAAAATGAATGAAGTGACAAGTGCTTTACAATGAAGTAATATTGGCTTACATGGATATTTGGGCCAATTACATTGAGACTCTAAATGTGAGCTCCTTAAGTAACTTATTTGAAGAATAAAAAATCCCAAAAAGTGTCAATTACTTGATTAAGATAGACAATAGAATATCTAAGATTCAAAAGGAAAGGGAGATCAAGTAGATGTTGTGTTGATGGTCTGCTTGTTCTAGATTGTTGTGCTTATTCGTGTTGTTGGTGATCCATAGGTCCCATAGATTGTCTGGCCTCGTGGATGTTATTAAATCCTTCATTCATTCATTCTCAAAGAGATGTGATAAAAAAAATTTAATCTACCATGGAAGACTGAAGAAGAAAGGCATGAAGAAGGAATAAAATATAGTTTGAAGGATTATGTGAACACAAGGACAATGGGATGTGAAAATAAAATGAAAATAGATGTTCAAGGAATCATGGAACCATCACTTAACATGTCATTGAGGAGCACACAAATCCATCACAAAAAACAAATACAATCAAGATAGCCCCTGTAATAAGAGCATAAGAGACCAAATAACATCTCGACCATCATACCCTCAAGAAAACCAGAGGAACCAAAAAATCACCATCAAAAGCATGGGACACACTACAAAGACAAATATAACACCACTAATGGAAATGAACATTACCACAAGCCCACTACAACCATAAAGGATGACAATCTCACTACAATTGTAACAACCATAAGCAACCCACCCAACATTAGATGAATATTCCACAAAGCATGTTCACAAAGATGCACCAAGTTATAGGGCACTAGAATATGGCCATCACAAAACCTCCAAAAATTGGGTTGAATCAACATCACCACCACAAATATTTGGAGGTAAAAGGAGACTACCACAACACCTAACATACACATTATAATTCATGTGATTGCTACAAGCCAAAAGGAAGCACCACATGAAGGAGAATCCAAAGAAAGGGGATAATGATAGGAAGTTATACTTTTCATGCATTGCAATAATATTACAACAATGAAGAACATATATGCAGTACCAACCATATGAAAGAATAAGTGATAGTGTTACCACTTAAGACAATAAATTGCAACATTGGAGAAGGGAGCAGGGGCAATTGGAAAATAACATATTTATAGAACTTTGCGGTGTGCTAACACACAAAGAACAACCTATAGAAGATATCTAGGCTAATAGATGACATCACATCCAAGACGAGCACTAGATTGGTCAAGATAGTGGACATGGGACAATAAAATAGATCTCTAACTCATATGTGCAATCAAATATAATGGGAGAATGAGTTGGAGAATATAGTTTCTAAGGAAAGAGTTTTAGGACATTCTACAAGTGTTTTCAAGTCCCATAATATTTTTGGAGGCCTCATATAGGAAAATTGGCTTGTAAGTATTACATGGATATAAAGGCATAAGGAAGCATGTCCTCAATATTTTAGTTTTTCTAAATTATGTTTTTTTTTTTGGATATTTTTATGTCCATTCTATTTTTCTTGTATTTTTTGAGGATTCTATTAGGCATTGTAGGAGTCGTTCAAATAGTAAATTAGTGAAGCCCAAATACAATCCCTATGTGAGACTATCAAGACTAGTTAAAGGGTTTTTGTTCACTAACTAGCTATTGTATTAGGGGTTTTTTTCCTCCAATTTCCAATTATAGACAAACAAGATGTCTAATCTATTCAAGTGAAGTCAATAGAAAAAAAACATACTTTCTCGCAAACCTGTTCTTGATTTAATATGTAATTTTTAAATTATTTTCCTTTCCCTCCAAAATACACCCACACACAACCCTTGACCAACACCATTTTTAAAATAATCAACTTATTACATAACACCTGCAACCCCATAATTTGAGTGCCCAATTTAAACACTTATATTTCCCTATGCAACTTTCCCAAACCCGCAAAAACTTATAAAAATGAGCTTGCAAGTCAATCCAAAATTTTATGTGAAAAGGGGACATGACATCACTAGTGCGAGCTTTACGTTGTCTCAATATCATTTTTTCAAACATATATTTTGGACTCAATATATATGAGCATGAATTATATATAAGAGCAAAATGTTTTAGGTCCTTCAAATTTGTAAACTAAAATGTTTAATTATTGTATTTATTTTCATGATAGAGTTTTTTGTACAATTTGTTTATTTTAAACCTAAAACATATAAAACAAGAATAAGAAGAATCTTAATTTGTTTTTTTAAAACTTAATTACGCCAATAGACGTAACTTGACAATGGCAGCACACATATAGGTGGTCAACAAATTCGTGAAAGAAAAATAAAAATCTACTTTCTATTTTCATGTGCAATGATTTTTTATTAATTTTTTCAATTATTTAAAGAGTGGACAGTATCAAAAAAATCTATTTTCATTGTTTAATTACAATAATTTTTGTTTTTTCCATCTAATAAGTCATACAATAATTTTTTATTTATTTTAAGTTTTTCAATCGAAAAATAAATAGATCGATATCTTTTGACATATTTTATATAGATTATCTTAAAGATATATATAATAGTTTTAAATTTTTTAAATTTATGTACTATTTTTTTTTAATTCATTTATTTTAATTCTTAGTTTAGTTTGTTTAGTTGATTTAATTAGAATTTCAATTTTATTATAAGATTGCTATTAACTTAGATGTTTGTCTTTAATTTCTTAGTAAAGATTTATTTTTCCTTTTATTTATTAGCAAATCTTTTTTTTTCCTTTTAGTGGTCTACTTCACCTTTATTCATTTTATTGAAAAAGCATACACTTTATACATTAAATATGAAAGGATTGTGTCAACCTAACAAACACTTTACTAGGGAAAAATTGTGAACTCAATACATATTAATTGATTGTAAATTGATACTTTGCAATTTATAAATTTTTTTAGGATTCTCTATTATTAGTGTGAAGTTAATAAATAAATACAAAATGGTACCAATAGATAATTAAGAGTCACATATATTGACTTGTTTTTAAGTTTTTGGTCATTTTTTTTTATTTTAAGCTATCAAATTGTTTAATTGTGGTATGTTTATTTATATATTATTTTAAATTATAAAAAAACATATAGCACTACCTTTTAAGATTATTCATTTTAAAACAAATCACTAATAATAGCAATAAAAAATAAGATTGAAAATTTTATAAGAAACCTCATTTGGAATTTCTCAATCTTATCGTCTGTGGGTTGAGTCATTTTGAATTGATTTTAAAGCATTAATAATTGGAGTAGTTTGATTCCATTTCAACATTGTAATAGGTTTGCAAGTTTACATCGACAAGAAGATCTTCCTAAGGTGCCCAAACTAACATCCCATCGTATATATTTTAAATCTTGAATGATTTCAATTCTTTTCCATAACATATCATTTTTTCCTATATATTTCTTGGTCTTGCCTTGATATCCATTGATGTTGTTATTGGGACCCAATCTAGCAAGTATAGATTTGTCTATGTCTAATGTTTCTTTGTTACCTTGGCCCTTATTTCCCATCACTAATAACCAATATAGAAGTACCTCACCCACTCTCCTAGACTATCTAGGATGTCATCATGGCTAAATTTGAACCCTTAGAGTTACACAAACATATGCATCCTTATAAAAGTTTATCCTTGATCCCAAGGATGTGAATCCATAGGACAACTTCAACAAAGTATGAAGAAGATGAATGTGGTCAAAAAAATGAAAACTAGTTACCCCTATTCTATGTGTAGAGTGCCAAGCTACTCATTTGAATAGGAGAATGGTGTTTTATTGTCTAGGGTCATCTATTGATAGATTCGAGGATGGTCTATTTGTAGGTTGCCATGTTGGTACATTCATTGGATTTGACTTGTGGAATAATTTTGCAATTCCCAATAGGATGCTAGAATACATTGTATTGAGAGTTGGTTGTTAAACCAATTCCTTGACTTCAATTGTATCAAGCTGGTTCTAGGGCATCAAGTGATGCAAGTTTGGTGTGTAAGGGGATTGGATACATTTTGTAAACCTTAGGAAGGGTATTCAATGAACATAATGTGTGTAGATAGTAATGTCTCCACAATAGTTTGTAATTATGCAAGGAGGTGCTTGAACCTCACTATGGATCCTCTCTTACCACATTTACTAGTTTGAATATAATAAGGGTTGGATGAATGTGTGATAGCTTCTAATTCATTACAAATATTTTTTGATGTTCTCTCATTTTTTTGTGTGTGTTCTTGCAGTATTAAGATGAATTATTAAGTATGTTTGTATGAAGTGCTAAGTTTGATTTATATGCATATACACATCTAATTCAATTTATGATTTATAAGTATATATCCCTCTTCTTTGTAGGGTATAACTATGTTGTAAAATGGAGTAAGCATTGATCTAATTGATGAAAGGCCAAACATATTTTATATAAACATTCATTTATCCTCAAAAGATTAGGAGTCTATTAGAGTCTTACATACTTTACCAAGATTCAATATTTTAACTCAAGAAATGTTTTAAGAAAACTCAAATAACCTATATTGTTAGAGAATCATGTCATATATGTCTATACCTTGCATTTGTGTGTGGAATGTTAAGAGGATTCACTTGTAGGGATATAATATTCTCTCAACTTTAAGTGCATATGCAAGGGTGTAGTTATAATTTTGATCAGATGTTTTACAAGCAAGTAGTTAGTCTTTGGCCTAGTGACAATTATTGGGGTCAAGTGTACAATGGATATAGCTACTACTAATTTAGTCATGTCCACCATTCATTTGATAAATATCTTGTTAAGGATACTTTTATGTAATGTCACATTTTTCTATCCATTACAACTTTCTTGAAAGGAAATTTTAACAGTGGTAGTGAATTCCTAAAGCCTAGACGTGCACAATGCTACCTTCTGTGTGCAAATTTGACATTCTGAGAGCACTCCAAACTTTTTGGAGAGGTCCATCATCCTTGGATAATACCAACTTTCTATGGACTAAATTCCTATGCACTTAAGGAGTAGGTGGAATTATTAGGATAATTTAATTGGCCTATTTTAATATTTTGCATAAGATTTTGAGATGGTGTTAAGGGGAAAATTAATTAAATAATTAAATATTAAAGTTATAAATAAAATAAAATAAAATGATAGCTTATATTTAATTATTTAAAAAGGTGTTTTAAGTGTGCAAATAAAGTGTTTCTAGGCTCAAAGTGCTAAAAGTGCTCATAACGACACTTTATTTTATTTTATTAAAGATATTTTCTTACAAAAAAGCAATGAAAAGGAAAAAATTGTTTTTTTTTAAGAAATGAAAAAGTAATTTTTTTTTCCCTACAATAGCTCTAAAAAATTTATAAAAAAAAGAGAGTTTAAAAAAAAATCTTTTTGAACATTCATCTTCTTTATTTTTCAAGGACAACAAGCCTTCAAAAATTTAAATGCATCAAGGATGAAAAACCTCCTAGTTTTCCTTGCAATCTCATCAAGGGAGTTGCCAATGGGATTATTTAAGCATTGTTTAAGTGCTTCAGTTTGGGGTGTGAGGTTTTCAATGTATTTCAATTAGTTGCTTCTAGATTCGATATGAATATTTTTAGAGTTTGTAGAATGGTTTTATACTATTATAGATGCATAATCACAATAGTTGTTAAAAGAATTAATCTCAATATTTCAAGCCATACAATCTGTTCCTCTTTATGGAGTTTTATGGAGTTTTTAGTGACATTGATTATTGAGGAGGAGGATTTGAGTATTGTTTCCTAGCTATTTTCATTCTAGTTGAATCAATAACTATAATTATTTCTATACTATTTTTTATTTCTCCTTTATTTCAGGTCTTAAAAGACTCTACCAAGTTATACCAACAAAATTTTGGGTCATAAATATCTAGATATAGTTTGGGGTTAATGTGGGGGCTACATACCTTGTCTAGCCTAGTTGCAACTATGGGAAGTGTAATTTATGAATATAAGTGATGTTCTCCTTCCTTTATTTATCCTTGGACTATACACTAGTTTACATGTACTTTTTGAGTATGATTAAGTATTCTTCATTTTGGCTTCTAGTGGTCTTTGATTATTAATCTTCACATTTATAGGAAATTCTAGTTAGCAAGCAAAGGTATGCATTTATTTCCTATGATTTTCTAGTTAGCTACAAAGTGTTTGGGACAATATTCATTTTTAGAATAATGAAAAAATGTGTAAGTTCGATTCAATTATTTTTGTAATTGAATATCAATCATTATTATAATAATCTAAAAGGTATTCTACCAAATTCTTTTTTTTCCTAGTAGTTTCATTGAAAAATATACTTGAATGGTAAACCATTAAATCACATTTTAATTTTCTATTTTACTCCACCTTGCATGGTGCGAATTGAAATCATTAAATTCACCACTTTGGCGTTGATGCAACTTTATTTTCACTCACTGTCAATCAATTTGGCTAGAATGATTCTATGATTGTTTTAAATTGTAAGTTGGTCAGCTTGCCACCAACACTTTTCAATTAGCTTTCCTCTATCCTCGTTCTTACTTAGTATGCTCTCACCTTTCCCATTCTAGGGATTGGGTGATCAAAACAAGTAGAATTGAGTTGATTGCAAAAAAAATATTGGGATTTAAGCTAATGCCCTTGAGGGTTATTACAATGGTGTCAAATCTAGTGGCCTTTCCATCTTGTTCAAAAGCTAACAAATTATTGCAAATATTTAGTTGCATAACATTGTTTCAATAGTTGCATGTGTTGAGTTCATCACTCCTTCCAATTGAGACAATTTTTTTATAGAAATTTGGTATTCACCTTCTCATAAATAATGGGATTAGATTTGGGAAAAAGACTTTATAAAGAAAGATAGAAACATGAGTTTTTGCACCAATTGAATGACGTTCTACTTAGTAATTTGGAAGAAGTTGAGAATTGTTTATATACGGCCAATTAGCTGTCATCTAAGACAATGCAAATTGCTATGTTACCTATAGTAACTTCTTTGGTTAAGTCAAAGCTTTTGAGTATTCAAGATAAATATGTGAAGCTTGTAGTTATCACTTGTGTTGGTAAAATTGCAAGAATAACAACACCAAAAGTTCCATATGGTGATGATACTGTGAAGGAAATCTTTCACGTAATTATGAAAAAAATTCAAGGTTTTGATGATATCAAAAGACATTCGTTTGCTAGAAGGATCACAATTCTAGAAATTGTTGCAAAAATCAAGTAATGTGGTATTATGTTAGATTTTTATGGTGAAGATCTTATTCTAATTCTTTATCAAAATTTCTTTGCTACTATAAAAAAGTATCATGCATAAAATATTGTAACTACAATACATACCATTATGAATTTGATCCTGAATGAGAGTTATGATACCTTCTAGTCACTCTTATCAATTTTATTAGCCAATGCGAAGAAGGATAAGCAAGAATTTTCACTAGAAACACATGTATTGGCTAAAAATATTGTTGAACAATGTAAAGAAAAACTAAAGTTGTATTTGATAGTTGAGAGATTAACTTCCTATGATCCATTTATTAAAGACACTCCTAATGTGAGAAAAAAAAACTCATAAGAGAGAATCTTTTTTTCACGTGCAAAGAATTGTGGGCCCCAGATAACAAATGTGTGAGCAATGAAGAGGAAAATTTGATGAAGATCTGGAAAAGAAAAATAGTTTTACTTCTATAAAATGTTTATTCCAGCATAATGATGATGAGTCCAAGGAATAAATTGTGATAGTGAAGTGTGTGGAAGAAGAGAAGACAACTTAAAAAAACTAGAGTTATGATTTAACCTAAGTTTTAGAAGGAAGAACATTCAAAACAACCCAAAAGTATGTTGGGACTCCAAAATGACCTTGTTGGAAGTGATACTGATTAAAAAAATGAATGGGCGATTCAATAAACCTATCAAAGTGATTTCTAGAATAATTCTATTGAAATGTATGTCTTGGAAGAGAATATTGATTTTTGCATTGATTCTAGCATAGATTCACTATCATTACACGACTCTATATTTTTGGAGAGAGGTCGAAAGAAATAACTAATGGTAACAAATGAGAATGAAGTGCAAGTATTAACAATGTTAGATAACATAAAAAGGTTTCTTGAAGAATTAATGCAAAATGTGAAGAGAACTTGAGAAAACTGTCACTATTGTAAATTTACAAACATTCAAGAGTGTAATTGAAATAATGAGATCTAAACTTTTGCATCTAATTAAAGACAAAGATGAGGCCATCAAATTTGCAGGTGAGGCTTTAACTGCATCTATGGAAATGAAGGCAAACGTTGATAAGCTTACCTTTGATCTTAAATCAACCAAGAACTTGTTAGAAACTTATCAAATGACACTTCAGAAGGAAAAGGATCAAATTGATGTTGTGGAATATTTAAGGGAGAAAGAGAATGAAGCAATGACTAAGGAAATCAAGAAATTAATTGATGATCTTGCAAGATTTCAATAAACTTTTAATTTAGTGCATTTTTTAGAAAAATAAAAAATTACAAGAACAAAGTTGGGTTAGTAGGAAGAATGGTCTAAACAAAAGAATGTCAAATAATTTTCAATCTTTTGATAACCCAATTTTTGAAATGGATGTAGATTATCTTTTGATAATCCACTAATTGAGATGGATGCTGAGACATTTCCTAATTCCAGTAACACAACTGGTGATAATAATGCTATGGTGCAACAAAATCTATCAACATCACAAGAAGGATCAAGGATTGGGAATCACAAAATCCCAATATTGATATGGGATCTAGGTGAAGATTTCAAACATGAGATAAGTGCTACACCATTTACTAAACACAATTTTTGATTTGTTGAAGTTTTCATAATAGTAACTAACAGTGAGGAAAAAGGAAAATTTTAAATTATAGCAAAGTACACTTATATCCTTTCACTCAAAGTTGTTTTCACATAAGAATATGGAACCCAAGTATTTTATTGAGACATTTATTTTCATGAACAAAGGGTTGTCCTCTATTTAGGAGTTGTAGTATGCTAATTAGGATAGCAATAATTTTCTCATCTTATATTGATTTTGATTCAGTTTTGTCTCTTAATATTGGAATTTGTAATGATCTAAATCAATGTGGACTTGATAGCACATATTGTAGAAGATTGTTTGACATGATTAGGATGGATAGAAGATTGCAACTTGTCATATTAGAGTAGCACAACATAAGCATGGTGAAGCTACTTCACTATTGAGTATTTTTGCAAGAGATCGCCAACAAAGTATGTTGGAGATTAGTGGTGACAAAAGAAATATTCCATGGAGGATTATAGGTCAAAATTTTAGACTTAGTGTTGTTGTCATTCAATTCAACCACCACATGATTTAATTTACATACATATAAGTGGGTTGGAAAGTACTTTTAGTCAATGGATGGATCATTTTTCAGTTGGTGACTATTCAAAAGGAATTTTCGGTCTTTACAAAAGTGTTTTCAATAATTACAATGCTTATGTTTCTTGTTCTTGCAAGGAGGTTTCAATTTTGTAGCTATTGTTCCACTTTTAAATAAATAATATTATAAGTTATTATTTACAAGCTTGAATAGCTACAAGATTGATAATTTTGAGGTCACTAAATAATTGGAAAATATTGATAAATTATTTTACCTAAAAAAATGAATACTTCAGCTAACATTCAATTTGGGGGAAAACCTAGGTGTTTCATGACTGTAATAACTTGTTTTTAACTTGCACACAAACAAAATTATGTCTTTTCTTGGAAGGAACAACTAATCAGCTCGGTCATCAGCAATGGGGTTTTCCTCCTCCGGCTATTGCACATTTTCCTCATCAGCCCAATCGGGGTTCACATTCCTAGCAATTAAGGGATTACCATGAGGATTTTGGGCCAGGGCAAATTTATACAAGGTAAGCATAAGACCTTGATGGAGAGGAGGGATAGCTCCTTTTTCAATGTTGAGTTGTAGGGAAGACAATAGATAAAAAGGAAAATTGATATGCTCCCCATGCCTAATATGGTTCAACAGAGGGAAGTGATATGCGTGAATCGACATGTACCTACCCTCAAGAGTAAAATAATGCATAACAAACAAACTCACAAGAGAAAAGGGAGAAGGGAGTTCAAGTCTGGCATACCCATTCTGGAAGCACTTGAGATTTTCACCTTCATGAAGGAAATTATCAACGAACCTTTGGTAGTCCACTCCACTTTTTTTAGCCACTTTTAGCCTAGAATTTTGCAAACCCGTGGCTTAACGATGAAATTCACCAACTCTTGGAGGAAAGATTGTGTCTCTATTGGCGCTGTGAAGTTTGAGGTCACCACTCGCTTCATTGTCGAAGCCACGGGTTTGTAGAATTCTGGGCTAAAAGTGGCTAAAAAAGGTGGAGCGGACTACCAAAGGTTCATTGATAATTTCCTTCATGAAGGTGAAAATCTCGAGTGCTTCTAGAATGGGTATGACATACTCGAACTCCCTCCTCCCTTTGCTCTTGTGAGTCTGCTTGTTATGCGTTATTTTACTCTTGAGGGTAGGTATATGTCGGTTCACACATATCACTTCCCTCTGTTTAACCATATTAGGCATGGGGAGCATATCAATTTTCCTTTCTATTTGTTGTCTTCCCTGCAACTCAACATTGAAAAAGGAGCTAGCCCTCCTCTCCATCAAGGTCTTATGCTTACCTTGTATAAATTTTCCCTGGCCCAAAATCCTCATGGTAATCCTTTAATTGCTAGGAATGTGAACCCCGACCGAGCTGATGAGGAAAATGTGCAACAGTCAAAGGAGTAAAACCCCATTGCTGATGACCTCCCGGTTGTGCTAATTTTTTTAATTCCTGTTGGTTCCAACATGTGTATAGAGAAGGGAAAAAGGCTGCTGAGTGTGCAGCCAATGTGGCGTTGAGCTACAGGGGATGGACACGTTGGACCAATAGAAACATGCCTTCGATTTTAAGAGATGTCATTCTTAATGAAAAATTTAAAAATGTATGTCACATGCAAAATTAATAAGGTGGTGGCTTGCGGGACTAAGGAGTACCAAGTGGTGGTGTTGAGCTTTCTGTGTAATGACGACATTTGGAGTACGGGATGGTATAGGAGGATCTTGGAAGGAGATAAGTTTATTAAATTTCCTTTAAATTTGATGTCCAATAATCACATGATGTTATTGGATTGCCTAAAGGTTGTCATTTCTATGCATGTCGATAAGCCCTCTGTTAGAAATCCTCATATTTCTATAATGGGGAAAGGTATGAATTTAATTAAGATTGTTAATGCTTGCAAGATTAATGATGATTTTTCAATTCTGGGAAATGTGAAGTTGGCTTTCATATTAAGAAACTTCTCAAATTTCCATTCTTCACCATCTCTGCGTATTTCTTGGAGCACTAGTTTCAGTCAGGGAAGAAAGAAGTTTGTGGGGGAGAGTATGAAGAAAATCCCTACTCAACATAAGAATTTGCAGAGGAGTAAAATGGGCAGACCTAGGAATAGAATAGAGCAGTCAAATTGTCAAGCTCTTAAACAAAATGTTGATCTTTGGAGGATGTTTGAGAATGCAGGTATGGTCTCGTTCTTCCAATCTCTCAAAGGATACAATGAGAGCTTAACAATGAAATTCACCAACTCCTGGAGGAAAGGTTGTCTCTATTGGTGCTATGAAGTTTGAGGTCAACACTCGCTTCATTACCGAAGCCATGGGTTTGCAGAATTTTGGGCTAAAAGTGGCTAAAAAAAGTGGAGCAGACTACCAAAGGTTCGTTGATAATTTCCTTCATGAAGGCGAAAATCTCAAGCGCTTCTAGAATGGGTATGATAGACTCGAACTCCCTCCTCCCTTTGCTCTTGTGATTATGTTTGTTATGTGTTATTTTACTCTTGAGGGTAGGCACATGTCGGTTCACGCATATCACTTCCCTCTATTGAACCATATTAGGCATGGGAAGCATATCAATTTGCCTTTCTATCTGTTGTCTTTGTTGCAGCTCAACATTGAAAAAGGAGCTAGCCCTCCTCTCCATCAAGGTCTTATGCTTACCTTGTATAAATTTTCCTTGGTCCAAAATCCTCATGGTAATCCCTTAATTGCTAGGAATGTGAACCTTGACTGGGATGATGAGGAAAATGTGCAATAGCTGGAGGAGGAAAACCCCATTGCTAATGACCTCTCGGTTGAAGAACCAATTCCCCGCCACCCTCCTGCTTCTGCCACTAGGCGTGTGTTAATCCCTGCAAAAAGTGAATCCCTTGTGGTTAATGTGTCTAATCCTTCTACCCCTTTGTCACAGAAGAGTGAGGATTTGAGAAGTTTTGAATTACAACTTATTAAAGCATCGTCTGAAAAGAGGAAACACTCTCCCTTGCTGTTGGAGCCCCTGAAAGCAAAGAAACCAAGACGTGACATTAATCCTAGAGATGTAATTCATATCTCTGAGGAAGGGAACCAAATGGAGGAGGATAAAGAAATTATACAAGGGCAAGGGAGTTGTAGTAGTGGAGGAAGAAGGTCGGCTCGTCTGGCGAAGTTGGCCTCGAAAGAGAAAAAAGGAAAACAAAAAGTGTCAGCTAATGAGGAGGAATTGGGGTATGAAGATTTTGAAGCGCAAGAAGAGGAGGAGTTTGAAGACTTGGACTTTGAGGACACTGCCTATGAGATGGGGGAGGATGGTTTGGAGGAGGAAAAAGTGGAGGAAGAGGAGGAGCAAGTGGAGACTTCCGAGGAAAATTTTGAGGTCAGGAAAGAACGGGATGTTGAGGTCTGTGGTATGGAGAACAAAGCCGAGGGTTTAAGTATTGAATTTTTAAAAAGTAGACTAACTTTCTTACAGGGACAATTTGAAGATATGGAGAAGGTGTTAGCTACTCTCATGAGAGTAACTAACAAGTTGATGAGAAGAGCAATGCTTGCTGCAACTTCTGGTGAAACCAAGCTAACTAGGAAACTGAAGAAATAGGGGAAAACTAATACCCTGAAGCTACTGGATGAAACAGAGGGCCTTGACTAGCGCAAATACATTGCTTTCATGGGAGAGTATGGGGACCTACTTAAGAAATCCAGCTAATGGCTCATGATGGTGCTCTGCTATTTTTTGATGGGTTTTTTGGCTTTTTATAATATCTGGGACTGATTTGTTATCTTCCTTAGGTTATGGTGGAATACCATCTAGAATACTATCGATCTTATTAATGGTCTTCGTAGTTTAAAGTATGCTGCTAAACACTTTATGTTTTTGATTGATAATGGTTGGACCTTGTTTATTCTGTCAAATTTGGGCCTGCATGCCAAATCAGATGTTGTTTTTTGGTTTTAAGGTGGTGTTGTTTCCCACCTCTCTTTTCTCTTTTTTGATCTGTATCTGTTCTATGGGATTAGGGCCCTTCCCTACTTATCTAATCAAAAACAACTAATAACATCATTGATAGAGATCATCTTGAGAAGGTATGTGTTGTAGATTATACACAATTGATGATCAAATTATTTTCTAAGCTACCAAGATTTATTTTTGTCAATGGAGTTGAAAGATACACTTGTTGGCCCAAATTGTTTAACCTATCAAGCATAGACACTAGACTTGATAGTTGCATGATTTTTTGGAAGAAATCATCATTAATGTTCAAATAAAAAAGGAACCTTCGATGAAATGTTTGTTCGCGTTGCTAGTTTCAAGGTGGAAATCTTGCACTTGTGGTATGGTGAGATATGCACACATTTTTTCTTTCAATCCATATGAGGATAAATTATCTTTCAAAAAGGTGAACAAATTTCAAAGGGTGCAGAAGAATATTGTGGATAGTGATCTTCATAGACTTCTTTGGAAAGAGAGACACCATTTGATAGGAGAAGGATCTAGACTCTATGAGCATCATAGAATGGTTCATGAAATTAGTATAGTAAAATTGAAACTTCAAACTTTGCACTTGCTTGAAAATTCAAGGTACAGTTTGGTTAGAGAGATTCAATGGAGTTTGGGGAAAAAATTATGAGATATGTTTGGAACTTTGTTTAAAGAATGAATTGATCACTTTGAATTGATGAGTTGAGTTGGCATTGCTTGAGGACAAGCAATTTTGGGGAGGGAAGACTTGTAATGTCCCCCTTTTTCTAGTCCATTCCAACTTTCTTAGAGAACACCTACTTTCTCTAAAGGAAATTTTGACAACAGTGAATTCTTAGAGCTTAGACATGCACAACGATACTTTTTGTGTGTGACTCTAATATTCTTGGAGCACTCCAAACTTCTTGGAGAGGTTCATCATCCTTGGATAACATCAATTTTTCATGGACTAAAGTCCCATGCAATTAAGGAGTTGGTAGAATTACCAGGACGCTTTAATTGGGCTATTTTAATATTTTCATAAGACCTTGAGATGGTTTTAAGGAAAAAATTAATTAAATAATCAAATATTAAAGTTGCTTAAAAAGTAAAATGATAACTTATATTTAGTTATTTAAAAAGGTGTTTTAACTGTTGAATAAAGTGTCACTATGCTCAAGGTGCTTGAAAGTGATCATAAGGACCCTTTATGTTATTTTATTAAGAAAAAATATGTTTTTTGAAAAAGCAATGAAAAGCAAAAAAAGGTTTTTATTTTTTGAAAAAGTAACAAAAAAATGCTTCTTTGAAAAAACAATGAAAAAGCCAAAATTACTTTTTCTTACATAACTCTAAAAAAGTTATAAAAGGAGGAGAGTTTTCAAAAAAGATACTACAATTTTTTTGAGTTATTTCATTTCTCAAGAATGAATGCACATTCATCTTTTCCATTTCCCAAGGATAGAAATCCTTCAAAAATTTGAAAGTTTCAAGGACAAAATCCCTCCTAGTTTTTTGTGCAATCTCATATAGGGATTGTCAAATATTTTATTCATGCATTGTTTGAATGCTTTAGTTTGGGGTGTGAGGTTTTCATTGTTTGTTTTAGTTATTTTCTTCCATACTTGGTATGAGTATTTTTAGAGTTTGTGGAATGATTTTATAGTATTATAGATGCATAATCTCAATTGTTGTTGAAGGAGCTAGTCCCAATATTTTAAGTTGTATAGTTTGTTCCTTTCTATGGAGTTTTTTAGTGATATTGATTGTTGAGGAAGATGATTTGAGTGTTGGCGCCTTGCTATTTTCATTCCAACTATACCAATACCTATCATTAGTATTATATTGTTTTGATTTCAAATTTATTTTAGGTTGTACGAGCCTCTATTAGGCCATACCAACAAAATATTGGGTCACATCTATCTACGAGTAGTTTGGGGTCAATATGGGGGGTTGCATACCTTCTTTAGTCTAGCCAACACTATGGGAGCATAATTTTTGAATATAAGTGTTGTTCATCCTTTGTTTATCCTTGGACTATATTAGTTGAGTCATACCTTCTAAGTATGATTGTGTATTCTTCATTTTGGCTTCCAGTGGCCTTTGGTTATTAATCTTCATCATTTTCAAGCAATTCCAATTAGCAAGCAAAGGTACAAATTTATTTCTTATGATTTTCCAATTGGCTACAAAGTGTTTAACAAAGCTCATTTTCATAAATTACGAAAAAAATTGTCTAAATTTGGTTCAAATATGTTTGTAATTGAATATCAATCATTATTGCAATAATTTGAAAGGTATTCCACCAGATTATTTCTTTTCCAGTTACTTCATTGTAAAAGATCCTTGGACCATAGTATCACTAGATCTCATTTTAAATTTCTATTTTACTCTCCCTTGCACAGTGTGAATTGGAATCGGGTGTTAATCCACCATTTTAGCGTTGATGCAACTTTGTTTATACTCACTATCAACTAATTTTTCTAGAGCAATTATATGATTGTTTTAAATTGTAAGTTAGTTGGCTTGCTGCCAATACTTTTCAATCAAATTTCTTTTGTCCTCATTTTTATGACTTATGCTCTCACCTTGGCCATTTTGGGAATTGGGTGATAAAAAATGTTGAATTAAGTTGATTGCAAAAATATACTAGACTTTGAGCTAATATCTTATGGGGATTATTACATTCTAGGAACATCCTCTTGGGTTTAGCTAAGTCTAAAACAAAAGAAAAAATACCCACTCAAAATTTGACCTTTAATCATCCATAATATGTTGATGAGTCCATGTCCTACCCTCTTAAAGACAAGTCCCTAGCCTCGATGATAAATAATACTCTAAGATTGTGGAGTTATGGTTTCAAGACCTAATAATTGTCATATTACCCGCCAACTACCACTAGGTCCATTTTAAGATTATATTCATTTAAATCTATATGGCCTCATTACAACCTAGTAATTCGCTTTGTCCATCTCTAGTTGCATTCCCCTCACCTATCATTCCTTGAATTGTAGAACATGTCAAAGACACAAGACAATGATGAGGATTGAGGGAACCTTAAAGATATCAACACCAAACGGAGTAAATCAACTTGCTTTCACTTCTTGACATCATTCTCTCTTTTGTTGATTTCTTCTCTTGTATTTACATGTTTTACTTGGTATTGGTAGACTATATCTCATTTTATAGTCAATTTTAATTTGACTAGTGATTACATTACATTTTGAAACCAAAGACATTAAACCCGCTTCTATTTCATTGCATTACTTTGCTTCATCCCATTGATCTTCTTTATTAATCTCCTAGGTCAAAATACAATCTCTTTATTGGTTTTGCTAACCTTGGAAAATAGTAAATCTGTTGGTATTGTGCAGCATACATAGCTTATGGTCTCATGGGAGCAAAAGTTGGCACCGTAACACATCTATGCTATCCCTTTATATGTGATCATTGTTTGTTGAATTTGATGGTTTCTCGTCTAAGCTTAGAACATTTGTGTATACAAGCATCTAGTTTTTTTAGATGTTTATTTGTTTATTGAATTTATGCTTCTAATTTTTCATTCAACTTTCTATTTAGAGGGTTTCAAGATGGCAAGATATGTTTATCATTCAAAATTCAGATGAGGGAGTTGGTTAAGGAATCGAGAGTTTTATCTAGACATTTGCGCACATTCTCTTGTCTAGATTTAGACTGATTATTATATATTTTCTAATTTCTTATTTGATATTCATTCCAAATGTTCTTTCTATGCTTTGTATGCATTTCACGTTAATCTATTTTGGTTTCAATATTGGCTTTAATTTGTTGCTCGTGTCAAACATGAGCAGAAATAGGGATTCCTTATTCGACTGCCTGAATTGAACGAAATGACATCGATATATCTAACCCTCATTGTCCTTTTTACATTTCTTTAGGATTAAAAAAGAAACTTCTGTTTATAAGCCTTAGAACCTAATAGGAAGTGTTCGTTTCTTGCTTTAGGCTTCGTTGCCCTTACATTGTGTCTAGCTTTGTCACAACCTTTCATACACAAATTAAAAGGTTGAGAACCAAGCATTTGCATTGGACGAGAACCTTTCATAGCTGTCTACTCTGCAACCTTCTCGAGAAAATAGGAATTGGGTTATTCCTTCTCTTAACTTGAATAGCCTTTTGTAAGCGTAATTCTCTCAACATGATCCCAATTGGATCAAGTAAGCCAACATCCATTTGCATTGGACGACACCTTTTGCATGCTACATCACATTGCACTTACTTTTTTTTATTACATTGAAACATCATTACCATTGCCTATCTTGAGTCAGCAACATTTTGCCTTCACCCTCCCAAGTTTTTTATCTGGAGTCAGTTACATTAGCTACAACTAGCCCAGTCATTGGATCTAGCCCAGCTTTTGTTGTGTATATTCTGTATTGAAACCCTTGGGGTGCATGTACCATCGATAGTTTATTTAAGACGCCAATATCACTAATATTTTTATATATTCGAAATACTTAGCCTCGGCATACCCATTTATCAGAAACAAAAGTATTATATTTGTAAAGAATATGTAACGATATTCAATACATTATCTATTGTTAACCTTTACACTCCTAGGAGGCAGTTCTATTCTGCAATAGATTGGACAAATGAATATTATGCTCTGAAGTTTACTGCATTAAATTTTTTCTTACCAGTGTTAATGATTTAACTTGAATTTTAGATTGCAAGTTCTATTGAAAAACTTGTTAAGCTGATTTGTGTTTGTTTATCATTTTCAAATTTACTCAACAAGCATTGAAGTGGCTGCTGTTCACAACTCGCTAAGGTTCCATTCTTAATATATGCATTGATGGCCAAGGACGTTAGTTAATGAAACATCAATAGATAAGTGGCCCAAATATGCTGTAAAGAAAACTAAGAATAACACCTGATCAGAACATTTCCTCTCATCACACATGAATTTATGATAAATAGATATACTAATTGTGAAAAGCAAATTTTGTCAATTTGCAGTTTTCTTGACAAACTGATTTTTTGCAGAGTTTTCAAGCTTTTTGGAGAAAATTGTATGTTGACCTGTACAATTTACATATTAAATGGACTGAAGATCTAATGCTGCTAAACTGTTTTTCATTTTTAAATATAAAATAATCAAATTAGAAATTAACATCATCAATAAGAAAGAATGACAAAAAAAAGTAGATGAAAGATTTGTCTACCAAATGCAAAACCAGATATATGTACATTATAGAGGCTAAAAAAAATTGGACAATCAAAAGTAAAGCTTCCATATATACTTAATCCATTTCCCTCAAGCATGTTTATTGAAGGAAAAGGCCTGATGAGATACAAATCTGTCTTTTTTTGTTGACAAAATCGAAAGGATTACAAATGTGGATACACAATGATAAATGGATAGGTGTTTGAATATAAATTGTTTCAACTATATGACAACATAAAAACTATTGGAATTTGTAAATGCAGGAACCAAGGAATCTGGAAGGTTCTCTTGATAAATGTACACCATAGAATGAATTTGGCTGAGCACTTAATCATGAGATAATCAAGCGAAGGAGTTTTCCAGAGTATTCAAAGGACTTCTGAGTTTCTTCCAGACAGTGATTTTTCTCTTCTCGTGACCAGCCCTGCATAAAAACAAACCTATGAGAATGATCTTAAGCTTGCTGCTAATATATATATATTCAAGTGTTCGTAGCCCCATTTCTACATTCTCACCTCCGCAACCTTGTTGATCTTCTCCTTCACACGATCTAACAATTCTTTCAGATTTCCCTCCCATTTATAAAACTCCAGTTCCTTTCCACCAAGAATCTTTCCAGCAACCTGTGTCATTGAGATTACTTAAGCAATCGTCTACATTAGGTAAGTTTCACTAGAAGCCTCAAAATGCTTTACAGCAATATTCATTTACAAAAAAGTTCTTGGGAATAAAATTCAACCAAGGCACTATTCATTAGGAATCACTCAAACTTTTTCTTCTTGCCACTTTACCACTCGAGTTCAAAGAGTTATTCATGGATGGAAGGACATGATCCTAATCATTCAAACTTGTTGCTTTCTTATAGTTATCCACATAAATTACATTTTCAGTGCTTAAATAGTTAATAAATAGTATGCCAATTATAAGTCACTTATAAATAGTTATCCACAAAACATTTTACTGACACTAATGCAAGCAATAACCATAATGTCTTTTTTTGGGGAGTTCTAATCTTGTGCTTTCTGTTCTGTCATAGAGAGCAAGACTACAAAAGAGTCGAGTGGAGAACCAAAGACATGGTCCCCAATTTTCTCATAGTTTTTGTCAAACAATTTAACCTAAAATGCCCCATCACAAGGTTCAACAATTTTTTCCTAAAAAGGTATGATCCTTTACTTGATTTCATTTCATTTGGCCGTGAACCAAGTAAAAGCTATTGGTCTTTCTGTACCTTCTACCAAAATGACCCTTCTGACAATAACATTTAGTTACTCTCTAAATCACTTCCCTTCACAGTTCATGCCATGTTTTCAAATATGTGAAATGGAAATTTTCTATCATGCCACTAAGATAATAGATAAAATGCAGATTAGAAAAAAACAGTAAAAAATATACTCAGATTAAAAAACTAATCTGCATCTACTATTTCACCTTCTTAAAAACAATTTCAAGAAATTTTTGTCAAAAGTACTAATATGCTACTACTGTCGCATATAAGAATCTCAAAGAATCACTGAAATGTTTCTAACAAGAATTGAAAAATAAAATCTACTCTTGTGGAACCTCTTTCAATTGCATTAAAATTAAATATCAAAGTCATTATTATAAAGAAACAAAATCAACTCTAAGCCACAACTTCACCTAGAACTTTGTTACAGCAATTAGCAGAATTTTAGCTAGTCAACCAAAAACAACTTTGCAAGATTATAATATATGGAATATTGTTAAGTTTTTGAATCATTGACAACATACAAGAAGATGGTTCCTTAGGATAACAAAAAGAAACTGTGTTCATAACTTACAATGCCTTCCCCCTAAGAAAAACCAATGGTATAATGAATTTGTCAAAATCAAATAAATTATAAATATCAGCAATAGAAGCGTGTTTCCAGAGATACACAAAGCTCAATACAATCAATGAATCAAGATGACATCATACAACAATGTTGTACCAAAAACATAGGGAAAAAACAAAATATAAGAAAATAAATAAGAGGAAATAAAAGGGTGAGGAGATGACAAACATATTACTATCCAGACCAGCAGAAAATAATGAATAGGAAGATACAACAAAACAATAGAATGTGATCATCAAGGAGAAAGATAAAAAAGGTTTAAGTAGAAGAGAAAAACTAAAGGTTATAAAGATTGACCATCCAAGCAGAAAGAGGACGATAAAATCACAAATGGTTTTGGCACCCATGTTCCACAGGTACATGTCCCCTGGTTATTTCCACCTGTCCCCACACCTGGAACATTTCAGGGATGTGGGGATGGGTAAGAAACATCCCCGGGGCTGTCCCTTACAAAAACAAAATTGGGAAACATTTCCAATATGCCTCAGAAACAGCAGCGGATGGCTCCTTCCCTAGGATGGTTGGGCGATGCTCAAAAAGGCAATTTATAAAATAAAAGAAAAAAATACACACAAAAATGAGAAAAAAGGGTATAACTGTTATGTAATTCAGCCCAGATCCAGACTGATCCACATAAATAAATATGAACAACTGCATTATATGTGCTATGATTCAGTCATTCGTTTTACTGATTATGGTCTGGTTTTTTCTCCTCTTGCATTTTTAAGGAATTTCAATGGAGGATATGCACTAAATTTTGAATATGCTATTGGCAATGAAGCCCAAATGAATGCAGCGAGGACAGGATGAAAGTTCACACCACTCTTACCCATGCTGATTTAGCTATGCATTGAAGAGATTATAAGTTAATTCCCTTTAAATGAAGGGGAATGTGAAATTTATGAGATAGAAAGTGTTCAGCAACATTGTTACATTTTATTCAAGGCACCAAACAAATGACTCTATATAGAGGTAGTGAACCATTTTGGCAGAACATAATAGTTATGTTTTCATCAAACCTAAGAATTTTATATTACTAATGCAGGTGTCACTTATTCAATCTCATAATTTTCTATTTCTAACTTTTCTTCATCATTTTGTAGTCGTAACTTGTAGCCTTTGGGTATTTTGTTCTAATCTCATTTACCTTTATATCAGCCCATGACTAATTAATTGATTATTAATTAATTAATTAGTTCCTAATTAATCCATGCACATATGTCCAATTAAAATTAAATAACTAATCAAAATTATCCTCACCCACATTTCATTTAGGTGGAATAGGTGGAATTGACAAAATTTAGTCAATTCCCTCTTTCACTCATCAATCAACTTAGTCAACTAATTAGTTAATCATGTTAACTCTCAATCAAATCAGTTGGCTAAACAATCAAGTCAATTGACTAAACAATTCAAGTCAGTTGACTGATCAATCATGTCACTTAATTGGCTAGTCAGGTTAGTTGACTAATCAATCAGTTGCTTTCAAAACATTGGAGTATCCTTTTTAGAATGGTCGTTCAACACAATCCAGCATGTGTTTTTAACAAGAAATAGACTTGCATCCACCCCAGTGTATATGTGCAAGGAAGATTCAATATTTAGGTTTCTTCCTGTATCATACATGAATTGTAAGTGAAATGCCAGTTTTGCATAAGTGCTTTCTTTTTACTTGATTATGAGACTCGATAGTCAGGTATCTAGATCCTATTGTATTGTATAAAATAATAGTACCATACATGATGAATTTGTCAAGGCATAATAGCTAGAGCACGTGCAACACACAAACAAAATAGGGCCCATGTACAATGAAGTTGAGTTTTTAGTTACTCCAATAAACATGAACATGACTGGATAAGTGATAAAAAAGACACCTGCTCAAAAGCCAATTCAGCTGATTTGCTTGAGTGTTAGAATCCAATTCAAGATTAATTATACAAACAGCAGGAATGCAAAGTATTATCTTTTAAAAAAGCCTGAGCATAAAAGTCCAGAATTGGGAAAATTCTCAAGAATTTATCGCCATCTAAAAAGTTTACAGCAAGCACAACTTTATTATTGCCACTAGAAAAAAAAAATAGCAAGAATTTGAAAGGATTGAAAAGAATTGGGAAGAAATGCATCAAGAGTAGCATGTATCTGTAAGTGTGTTTTGTTTGAGTGTAAACATGTGGACATGCATGTTACAGATAGAGCAAGAGAGACTGACCGCTTTCCCAATCATTCGACCTCCAGCAGTGTGCGCAAAATATACATTATAAAAGTGACAAATAAATGCTGGTGGATCTTGCTCAGATAGTTCTTGTAAATAATTTGCATAAGATGTTCCAGGAGAAGATGGCTCTGGAATCGCATGCCCTTGTTGTCTGAACCACTCCAAATCTTTTGCCAAGTTTTCTGCCCTTTCCAATCCTGTATTTCTAAACTCAGCATCTACACACAAATGACAAAAAAATTATTATTCATTATCTGTGTATTCCTCCTGTACCTGCAAAACTGCAAAAAAACATATATTGGCAAATAAATAGTTAAATATGCATCCACCTTATATTTTAAAATTTAATGCGCACAATGTTTATCAAGTGAGATTGAAGTTTCATAGCCGCTCCAATATTAGATGGCCCTTTAAAAGACAAAATAATGAAATAATTATAATGTATCCAGTGGAACGAATACATGAAAATGTCACACTGAAGTTTCCATGTTGCAAAAACAAAGATATTAAAAATAAAATGTTTGTCAATAACTCCCATGTTAATGGGGTAATCAACAAATGCTCTAAACATCTTGTAACTTCTTGTCAACAACCCTCTGTTGGTTTCTTAAAATTAAATTTTGAGGGGATGGGGACTGGTAGAGGTAATCTGGATGCAGAAATCAGGGTAGTGATCTGCTCCCCTTTGGGTCTGAGGAGGGGTAAAGGGTGCGTAAAGGAGCTCTCTCTTCTTAAGTTTCAGAACAAACAATAAGGCAGAAGCATTAGCTATTTAGGAAGGCCTAAAGTTGGCCTCTTCCCTAGGTTGTAAGAAGCCAATTGATGAGGGGCTCTTAGGTGATTATTGCAGGTATGGTTAAAAATTCCTCAAAGGATTGGAAAATTAACAATATTTTAGCAGAGGCTCACCTTGTGGGGTAGAATATTGAGGAAGTTACTTTTGTTGATAGCTAGCAGGAATGTAACGGGTTGATTGATTGTCTAACAAATTCTGTAACTGATCAATTTCCCTTTTCTTCAAAAAACAGTGAATCTCCCTGGAAAACGGGAACAATTGTTATCGATGCTTAAAGCAGAAACTTCCCCTTCCAATTTAATAGATGAACCTAAACTTTGCTCCCCTCATCCTTATGTCAGTATGATGATTGTTTAAGTGGATTGGAGCAGGCTCATATGATTTTTCACTGCCAGTTTCTTGTTTGAGAGCCTCTCACATGTTGTAATCACGGCTCCTTACTGGTTTATTCGTGCACCTAGGACTTTGCACACTTCTCAGCATGGATAGTATCATTTTTAAAGGCTATCCTGGCCTGTTGTTATCCTGTGGGTTTTGTGTTTCTGCAGTTTGCTTTTCAAGAATCAGATTTCTGGCCTTCCCTGGAATGCCAAGGGGCCACTCCTCCTGAGACTCTCCTTATGGTGAGATTCTATCAGACCGCCATCTCTGGAGGCCATCCATTACTCTGTACATGGCCATAATGAATTTTCTCAAGTTCATATTGGGGGCCAATGGTTCATGACATGTGTAACACAGGGGTGGTCCACATCAGGGCTTCAATTACTGGGGATTTCATTAATAAATTGAATGCCAAACCCTTGATTCTGAATCCAAGAAATGGATTCATAGTTGTGTTCTTCCAAGGGAGGATAATATGATATATCCTCCTATGTGAGAGCTTTGAGGAAGGCATGGGTGGTGTGGCTGCAGGTCTTGGTAATGCACAGGCCAAGTAAGTGGTGGGGCTGCTCTGGGAGTCTCAGCCCCTGTCAAGAAAGGATAATGAATTGGTTTCTTCTTGCCACAATTTAGCTCTGCATACTTAAGGCCTTTGGGTTACTTTATGTGATGGCTGCGACTTTGACTTAAATCTTGAAAGGTCATGTCTCTAGGGCTAAACAGCAGCCTTTTCTGGAATCAGGTGACCAAGTGGCAGCCAAGGAGGATACAGCTGTGGGTTTGGGCCCATCTGATAGTTAATTTGGCTCATTTTTGGCTGCTGGCCGTTTTGGCTGGGCTTCTTTTATCAGAGTCATCTCTTCAGACTTCCTTGTAGCCCGTGTTATGTATGTATACAGGGTTTTGGTTTGTGTCTGCCTAGAAGGCTTTTAGTTTTGTATTGTAATCTGTTACTGTCTCTTTAAAGCTTTTGTAGTTTTGGCTTATCCAGATTCTCATGTATTATTGGTTATTGTTATTACGGGTAAGGGCCCCAATAGAGCCCTCAATTCACCTATCAAAAAAATGCTTGTGGATAACTATTTGTAAATGACTTACTGGAAACAAAATTATCTTTGAATGAGCAAGATTCACGGCATAGTTATATTGAATATTGTTCCTCTCTAAACAGCCAACATAAAAATGATGCCAGGAGCTAAATAACATAGGAATCCAGAGTCACACTAAAATATCACAGTTCTCAATGTTCACTTACGGCAATGTCAGCACTGATGCAGGAGAACTTGATTGATGACAAGCTCTATTGGCCAAATAATTGAACTCAATTTGATAAACAATATTAGCTGCTTATGACTTTTCAATTCTTCTAAAAAGAGTCATTTGTGCATACAGAAGTATAAAATGAGGAAAAATAGACTCTAAGACACATAAATATCTGCAGTCTTCTTATATCTAAGCTTTTTAAATTAAAGTCTTTCATTAAAGTTCTATATTCAGGACATATAAATGAAACTAATGCTAAAAGAGCAACAAATGAACACAATGTGTTAGTTTTCTAGTCAAAATGAAAAATAAAATTAAATATACAGTGTTGACTCTCCAATTTTATATATTTGTTGTTATAAACTAATCACATTATGCAGTCAGAAAATAGGGCATGGAAATATTTATAATTTGAAACAGTTGCATTAAAGGCTGCATGCAATTAAAATTCTCGAACTTCCCCCTTCAAAAAATATGTGAATTTACTATTTTGTAAGCAGCGTGATTAAAATATAAACCTCTTGGATCCAACGACTACAACAATATCAAAAAAGAGAAATTCAAAAGGAATCAATTAAATATTTACACATTAGATAACTCAGATAGGCAATTGAGAGTTCTGCAAGAGATTTCAACTTGATAATAAACAGAAGTTTAGAGATTTTCACATAATAGTATATGTCTGGATGGTGGATATAACTGTTTACTGGTCTTTTATTTCAATCTTTCAAGTCTCCTTTGAGACCCCTCTTCAGTGAATTAATAGATCAAAATTATGATAAATTTCCAAGTCTTTATTGTAATAGACGCTACCGCATAGGTAGTTTAGCTTTTCAGTTGATGTCACACCATTCAGTGATCACCACTTCAAATTCATGATTATTTGAAAAATGCACAGCCAGTAGATAACAATATTCATTTGTAGTTGAATTTTGTTTTTCATTAAAAATATTAGGACTATTCAATTTTTATTGTGCTATATCTATTTATGTAGATACTTTGGAGAATTTTCTCGAATTGCAATACAAACAATACAAGACACTGTGTGAAAAGTTACGGAATAGAAGTGGTAACAGTAATCTGATTGTTGAGAAACAGATTGGCATTAGGTAATGTCAAGAAGATGAGGTGCTTTCTCTCCCAATCTAGTTGAAGAAATACTGAATCCTCATAATGAAGCAAACATGTTGTAATGTCCCCTTTATGGTATATTCTTTAAAACAACAATATTTACTCAAAATATGACAATAGTTTTATCCAAAGATTAAGAAATTTATGATAATAATCAGATCAATAGATCATAGCACAATACCCAAGGAGTCAAATTGTGAATTCATCAGAAATACTTTGCAAACTATTGAATTAAAAGACTCCGTCCCTAACTCAATAGTGACAATACCAAGGACCCTGTCCCTAGCTTGTCCAGGGCATGAAAAGACCCCGTCCTTCCAACCCTTAGCCCACCCCATGAGACCGGACCCCATCCGATTTGCAAATACTACCTAGAATCCACAATTGATAGCTTGATGTATTTGCTAGACTACTGATGATTTGACTTTGCTGATTAATATTTCTTGATGAATTGACAATTTAATCCTTGAATAATACTCAAATACTTTTATGAATGATTCTTGAATGGATTCCTGAAATCATTTATATGGCTGAATGACTAGTGGTTTGAATATCAAGTTCTGAATTGATTGTAAGATGATTGTGAATTGATTCTGAATGATATTTGAATGTGTTGCTTGGATGAATTGATGCTTGGATGATTTGATGATTGAATGTAATGATAGATTTGTTTCTGTTTGCTTGATTGATCTTTTTGATATTCTGATTGCTTGATTTCTTGATGGATAGATGAGTGATGACTGATGATTGCTGATTGAATGTCAATGAACTGATATACAAATATATCCATTTCTTGAAGGAGTCACCACCCTTCACAATAAATGAGTCACCACTCTTCATAATAAATTAGTCACCACCCTTCATTGCTGCCTTTTAAGAATAATAATTTATTTCCAAGTTGATTGATTGATTTATTCCCCATTGATTATTTCTCCCCATGGAAACAATCTCCCTTTTATATCTTATTATTGAGGGAGTCACATAATATGTATTCTTAATTGATTGATTGAATGATGTTATGGATGTCCTTCTCAAATGAAATGCTCTCCCTCTTATATCTTCAAGTTTGAGGGAGTCACACCTCTTCATTATTTCTGCCCTTTTGGAAGAGTCACAACTATTCCTCTTAAGCGCTGGCCTGAAATCCTCTTAATTTAATATCTTTAATTCAAGGAAATCGCTGCCCTTGTTTATTCTTATAATCTTAATTGATCCCCTTATTAGAATCACTGTCCATGTCAACTTTATTCGCCTAGACTTTAAGTGCTGCGATCCATCTAAATATTGTAATCTGTTTCTTTCTTTGATGAGGGCATGACACATGTTTAAAAATATTTATTGTCAAAGTAAAAGGAAGATTTAAAACAATACAATATTGAATAGCCTATAATAATACTTTTGTAAGCAACAATACACTGAGTCCAGACTACTCATTAGCAGATGCAATTTTTATCTGGTAGTCATGAGTTCATCCCAACTAAAGTAACAAAGGAGGCAGAAAAATTAATCATGTATGGTGAAATGTAACCTAGCACATAACTAGGGATTTTCTCACCCTGAAATATTGATCCTATAAGGCTTCCTTTGTAGCACTCCTTCCAATATCTCTTGCGATTGAGCAATTTAAAAAAAATATATCATAAGACTTTTTAAAAAATGAAGTATAAACATACACAAACCCAGAGGAAAACTAATTGTGGTGATAATTTAGTGGACAGCAACATAAGTGGTTTCTGTTGCTCTAAATCTCTACAAGCACATTTTAAATTCTTGAAACCCCACCTACAAAAATGTCCCCATTGAATAGAATTAAAGAAAGACTGTGACTGGGGAAGTAGAAAAAAAGAGTTATCAAAGGCAGTATTGTTGGAAACTTGGAAGAGACTCCCTTACCAAAACCGACAATATGTAAACAACCACAAACATCAAGATGGCTGAAATCCATCACCAGATTAAAATGATATCCAGAGGTTCTGGAAAATAAGCTATTGAGACAAAAAGATCATCTACAGAAACATTCATATTCTCATGCCCCAAAGAAAATACCTCCTTTAAGGTACACCATAATGTTGGAAAATAGGCTCATAAGCTATCACATGATAGTAATTTTAATCCTAGTAACTACATGGTTTTCGTCCCTGCAGTGTACGGCCCAGTTTGGGATGCCACAAGAAATACTTCAGTTGCTTCCTTTGTATCCTTGGAAATCTTGACTAAGTTATCAAGAACTGATGGGCTCAAGGGTTCTAATCTATCCCACATGGAAGGCAATAAGAATTAATGAGAATAAGCAAATATCCAGACCTACATTCTAAAGTTGTCTGGTTTCTTGTTACTACATCAGGCTAATGTTTATGTTTGATTTTCTTTTAGGCTTTTGCCAATGGACCTAACTTGAAGATGCTTCATAGGATTACTCAATATTGTAAATACAATATGTTTTAATAATTTTCAATGCCTTTAGTCAAAGGGCAGACTAATTGATATGTTAAACTTAAATCTAGATTTGGCCTGCATCCTAAGCTGAAGATGGCTTATGCACTCTCTCTCTATATATATGCTATAAATCATGTAATAGTTCTGCCCATTGGCTGCCTGTGGTGATCTGTCAGAATTTACAAATTTTCTTTCTTCTTATTGTCTTATCCTTTGTTTTCCTATACATGATAATTGGTAACAACTAACAAACGTTGTCCGGTTAATTCAAGCAAATAATTTTATATCTAAACCACTCACAACCATAAAATCGCCTGGTATTTTTCCCTGTAGATCAACTAATCTATCGGCCAATTTTCTACTAGTATATGCCCCTATCCGTTACCATCTAGTGCCCCTAAAGCCACTTTTTTTGCTGAGGGCCACTACCTGCTGCAAGCCTGCATGTGAACTTAAGATAAATTATCCCACTCGCTACCCATCTCATGCAGCATTTTATATAGGTCTTTCCAAGACAAGACAAACTAAACATAACTAAAATCAGTTGATTTTCCCCTCTTTTTAAAGGAATTCACAATCTACCAAAAATCTATACAGATGACTAGTCTGATTCAAACCATGTAGAAACCTTTCGAATATATCAAGAAATATAAGGCTGTACAACTTGAGCATGAAGGGGATGATTTCTGATACCGGACAATCAAGTATTGGAAATAGGACCAATGGGCAAAACAATAAGGCATTTTTTTTAATTTTAGAATTTTTTTTTTTTCAAAATTCTGTTTGGCAGCGGAACATTTTTGGAATAAATATCTACTGGTAATTTAAATGCAAAGTCCCAAACAACTGAAGCAGCAAACTGGACTTTTCATATTGCAAGGGATCACTGCAAACTGCTTCCAAAATTTCTCAGTGAACTCACTGAGTAAAATACAGTAGCCCACTTATATTGGACCACTGTCTAACGCACATTTTTACTAAAACACCCATGTTAGCTATTGACAAAATTTTCTAGAAGGGGTAACGTGCAATTGCCAGAGGCCAGGCAATCCTGATGATGTGCAGATTACATCAAATTGCAGTATCCCAGCCCTGTGAACCATAAATAGTAAATACCCGATAATCTCAGCTATGGGCGTTCGAATGACGATGTTCCCCCCAATTGGGTGGTCTTATGGAGACAATTCTATTATTTCATACAATACCCAAAGAGTTTTGCATCAGAAACTTCCTTTTGTTTTATCGGTTTGTACCCTTAAAAAAACAAACAAACATTATAGTGAATTGCATATGATGTACACATATGTACATTCATGTTCAATAAAGAACCAAAATATCAAAACATCTTTATGAGAGCACAGTAAGGTACACATGTCTTGGTTTAGAAAGGGAAAAGAATTTAAAAACAACAGTAAGGTTTGCCCTACCCGATTCAGTTTTACTTTTTTTTTCTGAAGGAAAGAATTAAACATTTCATACAATATCATCTATTTTATCAAAATCCTCCATTTGTTTTACCGGTTTCTGCCCGTAGGAAGCAAAAGTTTAATATACCAAATTACATATACATGCACAATCATCACAGAATAAAAACTAACTAGTCATCTGACTTAAAAGTTAGAATCATCCTTTTCCTTTATCAGTTTGTGCCCATCAAAGAAACAAGAATCTATATCATAGAAGTACTTTAACACATGCAAAATACGTAGTCAATAAAGAATCAAAACACTTCGTCATCTTAATGAATACACAGAGGTAGAGATATCTAGGTTTTAATAAAATAAATAAATGGGGAAAAAAAATCAGCGGAGCAGACAAACTGGCTTGCTGCCTGAATTATACAAAAATAAATAAATTTGGGGTTTTGCATATAAACAATAATGAAATTGGATTCTTTTGGTTACAAATACAACTGAAATTAGATTTTTGGTTGTAAACAGAAATAAAATTGAGTTTTTGCTTACTGACAGGTGGGGTTAGATGCCTTCTGTACTATATTCTCTAAGGTATCGTACACCAATTTGCTGTCCACCAGGAACTTGAGATAACCTTCAATTGTAGGCTCCCATTTGCCAATGGGCTGACTATCTGGCTCCTTTTCCCCCTCTTTGGCCACATCTCTGGTGTGGAGTTTCATAGCTACAAACCTCATTTCCTCCACAAATCCCTTTGCTTCACCCGGGTAAGGTTTTCTGGGCTTCTCGGCAGTTGCTGCTGCTCTCACAACAAGCGTGCCTCTTTCATGCGTTTTCCATGCTTGGCCAAATTTCGTGAACCCACCTGTAGAAAAAGTAGCATTAATGTTACTACTGCTGCTCCTCCTATCAGATAGTGCTGCGGCAAGACCCACTTGTCCTTTTGGATGAAAATTTATACCCTGACCATTTGGGTTCCTCGAAACCGCGGGTTTGCATTCATTGAGATAAGCATGAGAGTGGGAAGCCATCTGTAGGTCTCTGAGAATTATCGTCTGAGACATTGGCAGAGACATAGCTGAATCACAGAAATTTATAGAGTTGAACCACAGATAAGTAACTGATTACGTGGTTGTTTGCTGTAACGCCGAATTATTTGGTCTAGATAATCCTAACGTATAAGCAACAGAGCAGGAATGTCTGAAAGAAGAATTTACATTGACGTGGGCTTCTTTAAAAAGTGGAGTTCGGCAGGCAAAAGCATAGTGAGGATGAGAAGATGCCAATTGGGAAGGAGAAACGTATTGGATTGAGTGAATTAGGAGAAAAGAAATATGGAGTGCCGGATTTGAGTTTACAAGAATCTTTCATTCCTCTATGCTTTGTCTGCTTGCTTCGCCATTTTTATATTATTAGAAAAATGAAAGAAGCAGATCATTACGACCAAATCGAGAATCAACGATATCTTTACGTGTTGGTTGCATGCTATCCAAAGCTTTCTTATAAGATAAGCAAGTTGTTTCAATTAAATAAAAAATCAGTCCACCTCAAAAGACACAATGATTTTCTTTTAAGAACAGGCAATGGGTTGTTTTTTTTTTTAATAAATTTATATTAATTAAAAGAGGATAAATGGGAGTTCAGATTTCAAACAGCTGATGTAATTATGTAAACCACTCTTATCAACTGGCCAGATTCTTGAGGTTGTTTTAACTGAAAAGCTTTTTATCTCCTAACAACATAGTGTTGGGGGCTAAAGTTTTTGAATCGAAAATAATGTTTAATTAAAAAGTGAAAGAAAATATTATTTAGATTTGATCACATTATCTTTTAGCCAAGGTTGAAAATTTGATATTATGAATATACCATAGAGGAAGGATATTCCCCCCCTTATCATGATTGTTGGTCCTATAAATATTTTATAAGATCAAGAGTGTTGGTGAAGTTGCACATGGGCACCAAAGTATTCAAGGGAAAAGTTAGGTGGATGGTTTCTTTAGAGAAGTGTAAAGTAGAAAAGTGTATTTTTATTTAATTTTTATGTTATAATAGATTTGATATAATGGATATATAATTTTAGTTTGTGATTTGAATATTATAGTATTTTTGTTGATTCAAGATTTAATCTAATTATTTATATACATTATTTTGTTCTATTTAGAACATTGTTAATCTTATTTTTAATAGTTTATCTATCTGAAATCGAATTATATATGTGTTGTGTTGTCTTTAGATACAACTATTATTACAATTATGTCATTTATTTTTAAAATCCACTTTTCTTACATTTAAAGATCATAATATGGGCATACGAATGTTATTTGTTGGCACGAGTGTCAAAATTTTAGTTTTATGCATCTCGGATTATGTATGTAAGTGCATCATCCAAGGTCGCTTATACAAGAGATAAGGATAAAATATCACAACATAATTGATTAGCATTTGAAAGTGTGTCCTCTTCTCTCTCTTTTGTAGGTGCTTCAATCATCATATAACCACTATCATATATTAATGAAAGATCAATTTCTCTTTATCAATTGACCTTTATTGTCAAGAACACATTTCAAAGTGCACTCTAACACAAAGTACATTTTAACTTACATCAACAAAGTTGACAATTAATCCAATGACATTCATTAGATAGGCAATTCATTGTCTTCTCCACTTATCTCTTTAGTTTTATTATTAACTCAATTTGAGGCTTGACCAAGGCACATGGGGGGAGCTAGCACAATTTTGAACCTTGGCTAAGCAAGCTCTACATTACTCATTTACACCTCATCTTTTTGTTACTTGAGATAGCACCAAGCAAACCTTCTTTACAAGCACCAAAGATGCTCATCTACTCTAGACAATATTAGACTTCTAAGATAAAATATAATTTTTTTAGACAATATTGTTATTTATAAAGACCATCCTTCCTAGTATGAATTTGTCTTATAGGCTCAAATACTTAGAATTTAGTCATGTCAATCTTAACATCTATAATCCAATCTTAGATTCCAAAAATCATCTCTTTCAAACACATGTCATGAAGTAAGTTTACATTGCACTATATGAAACCTTAATTCTATTTCAATTTAGTGCATGCCAATTTACATCTTATATTAGCTTACATCAATCATGTTATTAATCTATTTACATTACTTAGCTCTTAAATATTAAAAATAAAAAATAAAAAATCATTTAGCTTATTTGCCTATTTAGATATGTATGTAGATAGAGTTGTTAAATTCCTCTATGATATGTAAGAAAATCAATACCAATAAATGGAGGAAAGGATACAAAGTATGTGGGGACTCAATCTAAGAATGCCATTTTTTTTAGCCCTAGCTCCCTTGTGTACTTAGGCCTCATTTTTCTCATCACATATAACCTATCTGAGAAATTTTTGTATGGGTCTCCATTACCAATTTTTCCTAAGTGTTATCATTTGTCATCCCTATGTGCCTATCATGGGTTAGAATTTGCTAGGGTCTAAAAAATTTTAAGTATGGAATTTTTTATGTTCAAATTTATAAGGGTTGTTATTTATCAGAGTTTTGAAGTTTCCCTCCCTAATATGCCTCTCCTTCTAAGTCCACTTTTTTCCTAATCAAGATATTTGACTTCCCCATCTAGAGATACCTTTCATTCGTTCCATACCTTCATTCCTTTTCCCTATTAGAATTTCATTTTTTTTCCTACCTACCATCTATTTCCTTCAACCCTCACTCATTTATCTTGTCTTTATTTACTTGCATATTTTCCCTCTAAACATTGACTCCTCGATTCCTACACTAAGTTACATTTCAAAGTCACAATTTTGGCCATTCCTTTACTTAAGTACTTTTTCCTTGGAATCCTTGATCCCTAACTTTCAATGTTTTCTTCTATATACTTTTTTATATTCAAAGATGTGAGAATATTTTTAATGTTTAGTACAAGGTATGAATTACCACCAAACCTTGATCCTTGACACTTTTCACTACACTATCTCATTGGGATCTTGAATGTAGACCTATCCTTATGTACATGCCTAAAGAGATGAACTATTTGTCACCCTTGACTCCTTGATAATGGTATTGGTTATGAGGTATCCCCTGATCCTCAATCCCCAAAATTTGGAACTCCTACATTTTACATTGTTTACTCCCACCTACCAAAGTACCATTACTAAATTAATGTTACAACGACTCTAAAAGGGTTTTTCCCACTTAGAAACACCTATTCATCTTAAATGCATGGATTCACATGTATAGCCAATGATGGAAAAGAAGGTGACCCATGCATCCATTAATGTGGTGACTAAAATTTTAGCTCCTTGTTGGCATTACAATTCACACCTTTGGAGTGCGTATTGGAAACAAACAACTATGCACAGTATTAACTGCTTCAAATTAGGAGGGGAAGCTCTCTCTTTTGCCGATATGCATAAAAAGTAAAGTATTCTAAATTCCTATCTTTTTGACTCAGCTGGTAGAGGCACAAGATTAAGAAACCACATACAATGTAGCTAAGGTATTCTCTAGTTTTGCAGATCTTAAGTACAACTAGACTAACGCTAAGACTATCCTATTTCCTCAAGAAAAATAGAGCATGAGGACTTAGGAGAAAGTGGGAATGGTTGACGATAAACTTTATATTAGGATTCCCAAGGAGGTGGAACACCTATCCGAGGTGTAGGCTGAAATGAAGGTTATTGGAAATGACATCAAATGGCAAGCTAGTTCTTAGGATTCCCAAGGAGGTGGAACACCTATCCGAGGTGTACGCTGAAAGTAGATTACTAGAAACGAACACTAAACGACAATCTTTATTTCCAAATTCCCAAGGAGGTGGAACACCTATCTGAGGTGTAGATATGAAAGAAAGATTATTAAGAACAACATCAAATGATAATCTCTATTTCTAAATTCCCAAGGAGGTGGAACACCTATTTGAGGTGTAGATATAAAAGAAAGATAATTTAAAATAAATAAATCTAGGACAAAAAATTGTATGAAGGAACTAACGCACAATAAACAATCAAACCAACTTTATATTAAATAAAGTGAACATATACAAAATAGCAATATTACATGGCAAGGTGGGCACAACAATTTGTTATCACAACAGAATTTGAAATACAATGAGCAAGGGTGCTCTTATTTATAGAACCTTAAAGGAGTAGGGAACCCTAAAATCTCCTTGAGCTAACATCAGTCTTGCAAGCATGCAAGATTTATTCCTATGTCTAAATGTATGCAACTTAACAGTTAACTGGAAAAACTACCTCAGTTAACCGTTTCTAAACTAAACTAATTGGACCTTACAACACACAAGTCCTTATTGATATGAGATTCAATTGATAACAACATCAGTTAACTAAAACCTAACTGAAAGCTCCATATAGGTGACTCCAAAATAGACGTCCACAAAAAGGTGGGGCAACGAGTTAACTTGGAAAGAGGCATCAAGTTAACTACTGTGTCTAATGTTTATTTTGAAGAGGTAGGACGCCTTGTCTACTGGCTATGATCTTGAGCAATTAACTCCTCCAAGAAGTTGTTGACTGCCTCATCATTTGGAGGTCGTCACATGTTTCAACTATCAGTTTACTGCTTGTTAGCAACTTGAGCGATCCTGGAAATATCTGCACACTCAAGCTGACAAATTACTAACTGGTAACTCTGGTGGCTCAGTAACTAGAGTGATGGCCTCTATTTCTTTCACAACTTGATGCTTTTGACGGTTTTCACATTTTTCTCAATGGAAGAGTGTTGCATGATGAAACCACGAAGTTTGACTGTGAATACTCTAGCTGTGAGAAATGCTCCTGAACTCGTTGCGCATACAGAATTCCAACGGTATTTAACCCTCTAAACTGACCTTTGAAGGCTATCAGTTATACGAGGTATGAAACCATGTGGACTTTGAGTGACTACGCCTTCCAAATTGTCTGAATCAACCCTCTGAATGTGCTTGATGCAAATCAATGTCAATTTTTTTTATGAAATTGTGAATAGACCGATTTGATCTTGAATTCAGTCTGAGTGAACTACATTCTAAAAAACTAGACTATTGACTATAAACACGGATATGTTCTGACAACTTTTCCTGATGAGCTAAAAATAACTTCTGGTGAGGCTAAAAATAGCATGTCGAGGGTCAATTTTTACAAAAAATTCCAAGACGTGGGTTTTGTAGAGAAAATATTTCTAAGCAAACCCACAACATTAGAAATTCAAAAAAGTGCTTTTTTCGCTTAGCATGCAAAGAATTTTCGAAAAAAGTAGTAGGGGAAATGGGGGCTTCAGGGGCAATTTTCCCAAAAAAACTGGTATATGGGTTCTGTAGGTGCCAATGTGCTGATCAAACCCAGATTCTTCATTTTTTGAAAAGTTGACTTTTCCACCTGCATGCAAAAGAATCTTTCGAAAAAAGCACAGTACTTCAAAAAGTGAGAAGTATCAAGGCAATTTTTTCAAAGAAATCTGGAACATGGGTTTTTGTTGCCAATGTTGTACTAAGCGAACCCAGATGACCAGATTTTGAAAAAGATGTCGTTTACTTTGACATGCGAGAGAAAACCTAAGACAAGGATAAAAGAATTTGAGAGAGAGAAAATAGAAATTATACTTTGCCTATGCAAAACTGACGCTTATGCCTTGAATCCTATTTGATGTAGTATGATATGCATGCGCTCAAAAGATGAAGTATAGAAAATAATCCCTTTGAGCAATTTGGACCTGGCACTATGAAGAACACTAAAATATATCACCTGTAGCACCTTCAGATCTTGCTTGCACAAGAAAATATGTGTTTTCCTTCAACTATGATGAAGAAAATAGGTGCTCAAGTGCTTTAATGAATAAATTTCATGAATTAAGGCATCACCTTTAGTTAAATCCTAAATTTAGGATGAAATAACTTCATTGGACCTGAATTCAGTTAACTGAATGAAGATAAAACCCTAAAATGGGTGCCACTTAGCACACAAAGAAGAAATACGCCACATGCAAGAAAAATGAAGTCATTTGCAGTTCGATTTGGAGGTGAAATTGAAGTTTTATTATTATTTTAAGTTGAGTTCAAAAATCCCTCCATTATAGGGCAGCCAATGCACTTCAGTTTTAAAACTCAAAGTTTGACTTTAGGTGCCAACTCTCCAGAATTAGAAACTTTTTCAAAAATTTCCATTTTAAGCCCTTGCAAACATCACCGAAGCCTATGTTTGATCATTGATTCTGAATGATTGAGGAATCCAGTAGATTGGCTGCCAGTCTTGTTGAAGAGCATGATCAAAACTAACAAGGAGCTTCTTAGGGTTGTGTTGTGCATGTTTTGCACACACACCCTGTCGTGGGCAGGGACCCCCTCTTTTCGCTCTCAATAGGCTGCTTTGCTCCTGTCTTGTTTTGCGTGCCCCATTTTCCAAGCCCAAATTGGTCATGTGCCTTCAAACGATCAAATTCCCCTGACAAAATTCACCTACTTGGGGTATTCAAATCCGGGGAGAAACAAAGTCCCCTTTCCCTTTTCTGCCTTTTGTCTTGTTCCTGCTGACTTGGTCCCTGATCGCTCGATTCGCTTTTTTCTACATTTTTGACTTTGAGGACAAGTTTCCTGTGGATTTGGGATGTTTTTGTGGTTCCTAAGTGAACTGCTAAGGTTTCGTCAAGTTTCAGGGGTTTCAGAAATTTCCTTTTGGAACTTCATCCCTCTTTGGCTGTTTTAAACTTCCGTGGACCCCTGGCGGTCCGCTTTCTACATTTTTTACTTTGGGGACAAGTTTCATGTGGATTTGGGATGTTTTTGTGGTGCCTAAGTGAACTGCCAAGGTTTCGTCAAGTTTTGGGGGTTTCAGAAATTTCCTTCCGGAACTCCGTCCCTCTTTGGCTATTTTGAACATCCGCCGGCCCCCAGCGACCTGGCCTCTGGAACCCGGTCCCTCCGTGGCCGTTTTAGGGACTCCACCCCTTCGTGGCCATTTTGAACATCTGCCAGCCCCCGGTGACCCGACCTCGGGAACCTGGCCCCTTCGTGGCCGTTTCTAGGACTTTGTCCCTCCGTAGTCATTTTGAACATCCGCCGACCCCCGATGACCCGACCTCCAGAACCCGGCCCCTCCGTAGTTGTTTCTGGAACTCCATCCCTCTTTGGCTGTTTTGAACTTCCGTGGACCCCCGGCGGTCCGCCTTCTACATTTTTAACTTTGGGGACAAGTTTTCTATGGATTTGGGATGTTTTTGTGGTGCCTAAGTGAACTGCCAAGGTTTCGTTAAGTTTCAGGGGTTTCAGAAATTTCCTTCCGGAACTTCGTCCCTCTTTGGCTGTTTTGAACATTCGTCGGCCCCCGGTGACCCGGCCTCTAGAACTCGGCCCCTTCGTTGCCATTTCCAGGACTCTGTCCCTCTGTGGCCGTTTTGAACATCCGCCAGCCCCCGGTGACCCGGCCTCCGGAACCTGGCCCCTCTGTTGCCGTTTCCGGGACTTCGTCCCTTCGTGGCCGTTTTGAACATCCGTCGGCCCCCGTCAACCCGACCTCCTAAACTCGGCCCCTCCATGGCTGTTTCTGGAACTTTGCCCCTCCGTCGTTGTCCGAGACTTTCCTTCCGGGCTGCTGTGTCCTGTTTGTCTTCTCAAAAGGGCGGTGGCTCTCCAAATTTCCCTTTCCAGGCTTTCGCTTTTTTCAAATAAGTCAAATCTTGAGGAAGTTTGTCTTGGCACTCTTTCTTCCCCTTTTCCCATGCGCTATAATTGAAAAATATTGGTTTTGCTAAGTTTTGTGAGGTCTAGGAACTTCCCTTCCGATTTGTTCTCCCTCGTTCGTTGCCCGCCCTCTTGGGCCTGCATTAATGTTTGTGGTCCAAATGAGCTCCAAATATGAATATTATGATCTTTGATGATTCCTAGATGGATCTAACAAGGAGTTTGCAGGATTTGACTAACGTTTGTCTTGATTTGTGTATGAAAGCACTTACGACGTTTCATGTACGCAGGATTCAAGGAGCCTACTACGGGTCTGTCAGGAGACCCATCGAGAAAGTTGAACAAGGAATGCACATAGCTCCTGTCACCATTCATTTCATGTTCACCTCTCCCCCTAGCACCCACCAACAGGGCCGACGTTAGAAGAAGGCCTGTGCTAAGGAAGTCAAGGACAAAAATGCAAGGGGATGGCCTTCAAGAAAGCGTGAGGGGGTTGTCCTACTTTTCACCAGTTGGTGATGACCTGTCCTCCGAATCAGGGGCAACCAATCCATTGATGCCAGTCATCGACGAGCCCATTTAATCCAATGGAAAATGTCGCAAACACATCAAGTAAGAAGGCAGATTTCAAGCAGTTTCAGCTATAGTAAAAGGGCAATCAGCCAAATGACAAAACTGCTACAACACCTAGGCACTAGGTGACAAAACATGGAAAATCCAAAATTGTATTTTAAAATTATTGGATAATGAGGGGTAGGTGAAACCCTAATGTAAATCAAATCTGGGCCACTCATTGTGAATTAATCCTAGCCATTCATTCAGGTTTTGGAAAACTATAAATAGGGGCTTGCCCCTCATTTGTAAAAGGTTGGAGAACTGATGTAAAGACATTCTACAACAATAGAAAGCAACATTGCATGATTTATGGGTGTTCTTTTTGAGTTTTCTCTTTATGTATGCATGATTCAACTTCCCTATTAGTTTAGGTGTTAGTTTCTTGAATGGAAGTGGCGATGGTGATTGTTGTTTCAGTATTTGATGAATTTCCAGCTCATGCTTTTTGTGGTTCATTGATGATGAGTCACTTTGCAAAGCTAGTCTGAGATCTTTACTTCATTGTTGCAACTTAGTTCAATTACATGTGCATGATGTGTGTGTGTAATCTAAAAATCTGTAGTCCTTAGAAGATTGCACTAGTTTTGTGTAGCTGTAGGTTCTCTTGGTCAAGCAAAACTTAGTTTTAGGGAGTTTGTCTACTGTAGCAACACTATGATCACTGTTCATTTGTAGTTTCAGGTCTAGGAACTTCCTCTCTTCCCTGCCCTTTTTCCTTTTTTTTTAATAAGTAACCTTAGGCAAGGTTCATTGCACATTGTAAAGCCAAATCCAAAGTTGAAATGGAGTTCAAGACTACTGTTTGAACCTGCAACAAACGCACAACAACTTTCCCATCTTAAGAACTCCATTTGCAGACCCAACTTCCCATGCTTTGTAACTCATTCGTAAGTACGCCTTGTGATTCCAACAAAATCACATAAAACAACTGAGATATTCCAAGCATTGTCAAGACCTGACATTAGAGACCTTGGGATAGTGTTCTACAATTTGATTGTGGAAGATTGTCTTTCAAGAGAGGTGATGCATCTATGCATTACCTGTGTTGAGAAGTGCATAAAAGCCACATCAACAGGTTGCAAACCCCAATTCTGACTTCTAATCCTTCAAAATTTTGGGCACCCCTAGCCTCCAGGGGCGCTTTTTCTCATCAAACTTAGTCATATTTCAAGCATTTTCAACATTTTGAACTTAATTTCCACCTTCCTTTAGCCTGCAACTTTCGACACTTAACAAATCTCCCAAGTTAGCTAATAGATCCACTACAAAGTTGGCTCAATTCTAGACATGATCTTCTGGAGAGCATAATCCCTAAAAACATCATCTAATAGGTCAAAAACTTGGGTGCCCCTGGCCTCCAAGGGCGCTTTTATTTCCAGACAGCCATTTTCACGACTTGTTGAATCTTCATTCAATCTTCGGCTGTTGGTTACTCTTCAGTCTTCTAACCCGACTGAGATATGCAATTGAAAGCTAGAATAATTTTGCACAGGATGAGCATTTGAGAAAACCCTAACAACTACATTTGAGGGCTCAAAACCCTAGGTGCCCCTGGCCTCTAGGGGCGCTTTTGTGCTCTGAACTGATATTTAACAATGACAAAAACCTTATGTTTGACTCTTGATTCTGACAGTTTGGCAACTTAGATTCATTTGCTGACGAACTTGTTGCGAAGCTTGATCAAGTTTGAGACAAACGTCCTAGGTGTCATTTGTCGAAAAAGTTACATCTGGTACCTCAAAAGTTTGGGTGCCCCTGCTTAGCAGGGGCGCTTTTTTGCTCCAATGTTAGTAAAAATTTGACCAATTTCATTTCCTTCATTCTTCATTCAATCTTCAATTTTGAGGTGCTAGACAGATCTTCTGGACTAGCTGGTAGGCTCATCACGAAGATGACTAGATTTTAGAGAAGTCTTCTTAGAAGTGACAAATCTCAAAAAGATAATCTGAGCCTTTGAAACCTAGGGCACCCTTGGCTAGCAGGGGCTCTTTTATTTCCAGAGAAGAAAAAAATTACCTTGACAAAAATCCCCTTCATGACAAAGCATCATTTTGAACATATCTCGCCATAGAATCTTCGCTGGAGTGTTTTAAGCTTAGATTTCGACACCTAGTATCTGGGCATCTGCCATCGTTGACCTTAAAGGTCCTAACTTTCCTCTTGAAAAAGTGAAAACAACCCACCAGACTCAAATTGACTTTTTCTTTATTTTGACTTCACCACTGTGATCATGAAGTGAAATAAGCCAATTAGAATAATTTTTAGTCAATTCTAGCAAGATCTTATTTTTAGGGTTTTTCCTAAAAATAGGGGCCCGAAAACCCTAATTTTCAAAATTTTCATTTTTTTCCAATGTCTTCTAGATAAACCCACAAAATCCCATACTTTGTATATCCAAAAACTGACTTTTGACGATAATTTTACAAGGTTTAGACCATTTTAATCAAAATGCCTTAATGAAGCAAAAACAAATGTTTTGGGTACAACACTCTGAATGGTTCTCATGCCAACTCCTAGTTGTCAATCACATGGATCACCATAAATCTAGTGGGTGGATTTGAATATCTCGATCTAGGTTAGATTTTTGCATAGATTTAGGACATCAAAAATTAAATAATATAAATAAGAGTTTGTTCATATTTCACTTGGGTTGATCACTAAGCCAATTTTTTGGTCTATAAGTGCCTCAAATTAGTTTTCGAGTATCAAACATTAAATATTTGGTTTGTAAAAGCTAGAATATGTCTTGTAAAATATAGGAAGGGTTTTGTAAAGCATGTCTACATGTAATGGTATGTCTCCATGGTAGCTTCTAATGATTCAAGAAAACATTGTAATTACAGATATGTATTTCCTCTTACCACATTTATTGGTGTATGAACATAATAAATCAACTGTGGAATATTAAAAGAAATAATCAATAATCGAAGGGATAACACAATCAAATGATTGCAACAATCAAGTAAATACGATAAATTGAACTAAAAATGATGCAAACCTTGCAAGCATACACACATAATTCATCTTAGCACAACTCCATTGCTCTCCTCTATTTCACCTTGGGAGAAATGGTATGAATAATATTTTCTCTTAAATTTATATTAAGCACAATAGCATCAAGCACCTGTGAAATACGAGTAGAGTTTTCTTTCACGATCTGAGATTCCAAATGAATGAGAGGATGGCTGTATTTATAGATATTCGATGACATTAATCAACGGTTGAGATCAAATTAGAGATTGAAAAGATCAATGGTTGAGAATTGATGTGAGGAATTGATTGTTAGTTAACTGGTTGCATGATTCAGATAATTGATTGCATGATTTAGTTAAGAGAATTGATTAGAGTGTTAACTTAAACTGATGGCTAGTTGACTAAATTGATTGCTTAGAGGACTCAAAGTGAGGTGGTATTTGCATAAGCTTTTAATAATTAAATAAATTTAATTATTTTTGAACGTGTAAGATTGGAATTCAATAAATAAAATAGATTATTTTATTTATTTTTCAAAGAAGATGATGTTGAGAGATAAATGAATTAATTAAATAATCAAAACAATTATTTAATTTAGGAAGTGGAAAATGGATAATTAATTAAAAAAATAGATTGTTTAATTAAACTTTAGAATAGAGGAATAATTAGTAAATTAATTAACTAACATTAATTATTTAATTAATGTAGAGGAATAGAGGTATAATTAATAGATTAATTAAATAACATTAATTATTTAACTAACATAGATGAATAGATAATATGAATTTAATTAAATAATATGAAATTATTTAATTATTAGGATGAAGTGAAAATGATTGTTAGTTTAATCATTCAGTTAGAATTAGGTGTCTACAATTGGTACAAACATGGTGAGGGTTTGATGTATATTATGACAACATCTAATGCATTATAAATTATTTTTAATGGTCATTCCTTTGTTGCATATGGGTTAGTGTAATTCTTAGATCGATTATTAAGTGTGCCCTTTCTATGGGATGTAATATTTGATTTGATGTAAATGCAATCTAGTTTTATTGATGATTTGTTGGATGTATCTCCTTCCTCTTTGTTGTCCATGATGTTTTTACCTGATGGAGTAGGCATAGTCCATATTATTGATGGATCTATCACTTTCCATTTAAAAATTCCATCTATCCTAGTAGATTAGGAGTAAATTAGGAGTCCATACATGATGTTCATGATTCAATATTACAAATCAAGGAACAATCTTAAGCAAACCTAAATAGCTAAATCATTAGAGAATCATGTCATTCTCATATGTACCTTTTCATTGTGTATGTAATATAAAATAAAACCATCTAATTGGATCAAAATATTATTCTTACATGTGGGTACATGTGCAAGGTGTTTTATCAACTTTATAAGAGGTCTTATGCAACTAATTTGTCTTAACCTAGTGACAAATATAGTGGTCAAGTGTACATTGGGTATAGCTATTGATTATTGCAATCATGTTACATTTTAATTGGTTTAAAATCCTATCAAGGATACCTTTAGGAATACCCTCCTGGATCTAGTTGAGCCCAAAGTGCATGAGAGACTACCCACTCTTGTCAATTAGCCTTTAACCCTCCTCAATATATTGATGAACCCATGTTTTACCACGATGATAAATCCCTGGCCCTAAAGGTAAGAAGAGTTATAAGATTATGGAATAGTGGTTTTGGGACTCAACAAAGTATTTGATCATTGAAGCATAGTAAAATTCCTCAAGAATAAGTTTTAGGAAAGGTGCATCAACCTTGCTCCTGATGTTAAGCATATAAATAATGCAATTTTAAGACTATGAAACATAAAACTCAATTTTTTGGTTGTCTTCATTTTTAGTTAAAATAAAATTTCAAGTTGTTTGACATTGCTAGTTGTATAGATATTTTTAAGCTCTATGATTTTAAAAAAGGGGACCCTAAGAGCCTCAAAAATCAAAAGTTATAGCATCTAAAAGTTGGTCCTCCTACTTTGGAAATGTAAAAATATATAGGGCATAGAAAAGAGTTGTAAGAGGGAGTTACAGTTGTTGACCAATGTATGACATGTGCTACAATGTATCATTACACATCTTTGAATGGAGATAAAGAATAAAAAATAGAATTCCTAAGTTAGTAAGTGGATTATGACTTGCTTATGATAGGTGAAAGCAATATGTTATTTAACATGTGATCTTATCTAGGGATTTGGTTGTTGGTTTTCTAACCAACTATTTGGGTACCACATTTTGGATGGTTTTAGCTCATGGTTTTGGAATTACCATTTAATTGTTTCATGTATTACTTCTTCTATTTATTAAGTGCTTGAGATGGAGGTTTTGATAGTGAGTTTGTAGGTATTGTTATGTTGTTGAAATTACTCTAGATCTCTAGTTGGTGATTCTCCTACAAAATCTTGCTCTATAAGTGTATTGTAGCTATGTTTAGATTATTGAATAATATAATGGGTTAATTTGGAGTGTGGGGTTTTTATCTCAAAATGGTTTTTCCCATGTAAACCTATGTTGTGGTATAATTTTGTCTATGTTTTATATGTGTTCCTCTTTCCCATAATTGTAAAGATCGAAATCATACTTATTAATATTCTTTAAGATTAGTTTAGGATTTTTTTCCACATACATTGCTTCTTTTTATTTAGCATTAAATACTTATCATCTCAAATTATAAGTGTTGGTTAGAAGGATTTTTGCACTAATATTCATTTGACTAGGAGCTTGCACACAAGTGTTTGATCTTATTATAGTAAGAGATAATAAGCACATCCAAAAAAATAAATAGAGAAGGTATCAAGAATAAAATTAAAGCTTTGTAATCTCAATATGGAGGATCTAATTATGGATAGAGATCTATGGGTGGCAATATCTAGATCCAAACCTACTACTATGTCACAATAAGATTGTAAAAAATGAACATAAAATCTAAGGGCCTTATTAGACTCTATTTGTCTAATTAAGTATTTTTAAATGTGCATGAAGAGACTTCCATGAAAATTCTTTAGAAGAAATTGGGAGATTTGTATCAAGCTAAATATGTGGTTAACAAAACCTTTTTGACAAATAATTTGTATACCCTCAATATGGAGGATGGTGGCTCTACGATTAAACACAGAGAATACATTTAATGGTTATTGCCTAGTTGCACTTAGTTGGAGTAAAAATGGGGGGGATCATTGCATGAATTTGTTGTGTTATTTGTTATATTTGAGGGATATAGATATTAGGAGCACTACCACCAAGTAAAAAATGGATGAGGTAGTAGCATCATTACTTTTCGAAGACATGTGTAGAAAGACTTCCAAATCAGCGAACAAGGCCTTAGTTATTCATAGTAGATAGAAAGAAAAGGGAAAAAAGAAGGACGATAAATAAGACAAGTCTAGATCTAAATCCCATGGGATATCCAGATTTCTTAGTAGTTCCAAGGAAAAATATTACAATTGCTACAAAACTAGTCATTTTAGAAGAGATTTTAAATATAATAAGAAAAAAAAGATATATTATAATGATGAGTTTGAGAAGTCCTCCTAGGATGATGGTGATGCCTTTGTTGTGACCTTGGATATGCATGTATTTGTAGTGTAGAAAAGTGTATCCATTTACATTTTCACACTTTGTTTGGGCCCTTCTAATTAAAATGGAATTAATGCCTTAATGTAGAGTTGAAAAATGTATCCCTTTACATTTTCACACTTGTTTGGGCCCACTTAATTAAATTGAGCTTAATTATGCCTTAATAATCCTTTTTATTCATTTACAATCCTAATAAGTTATATTTTCTGAAGGGGAATCCCAACAATAATTAATGCCAATACATAACACTTTACCTTTCAAGCAATGTGTGTTCCAGGAATAGGGACTTGGGACCCATTGCCCATGGGTGAATGGGTCCTCCCTAGGCCTTTGGACCTAAATTTAAAATATGTTTTTGGTAGTATTTTAATGTCCCCAAATCCATATTTCAATGTTAGCTTGTGATATTTGAATTTCAAGAAATTAAGGATACATACCTATAAATACAAGGTTATTTCACTAAGTTTTACCAAGAATTTTATGAGCATTCTTCAAGCATTTAAAGAGCAACCAAGGGCATTCAAGAGAAAATATATCAGATATTTATTGCAGCATTCAAGATCCATTCAATATTTCAAAGTCTTCTTTCATCATGCATGTTTTTGGAGCTAACATTGTGATGTAGGTTTCAAGATCAAGTTCAAGCATTCAAAACATTAATCAAGCATCAAGATCCACATCCATTGAAGCCATTTCATGTAAGTTGCAGACATTCCAAGATCTACTTTACAAATTTTTATTCAAGGGTTTTTTGAGTGGTAACATAGCATTGTTCATTCTGCATTCCCTCTTTCATGCTTTATTTCATCTCAAGGTTTGATTACCAAAATGGGGTTTGACCAAGGAAAACTCCCATTCACCCAAAACAAACAATTTTTCCCTCTTGTGTTTGTGTTGCAGATTTGGGTTGAAGAAGACTTGAAGACCTTTTGAAGAGAAGGATTGGAAAAGTTGTCAATGTTGCAAAAGTTGTCAAAGTTGTTGTCAAATCACAGAATGTAACCTACAGATCTGATTTATGAATTTCTAACACTGAAACCTGGAAAAATCAAAAGCTACAGATCAACATCAAAGGCTCTCGAAAGTTGCAAAAAAACCTGACAAAAGACCCATTCACCCATGGGCGAATGAGTCCTAGTTTGGCTTCAGAAATTGACATTTGGTGACTAGTAAACACATTTCTTCCCTTCTCAAATCTGTAATCAATTTTCTAGTTCTTCTAATATTGTTGTTTCAAGTTTGAATTGGCATAATTTGGTTGATTTTCTATTTTTTAGTTTTTCTCACAAAAGTGTTGTTTGACCTTGACACTCATCCTCAAAGCATAAGGAAATCTAAAGATTCACACATTGGGTTGATTCACCTAAGGGTTGTTAGTCAATTCTTTGTGGAGATCTCATTTCCTAATGAAATAAAGGAAAATAGATCCATCTACATCTACTTTATCAAATTGGGGAACCCCCTTTCCCCTTACCTATTTTTCGATGTTTTAGTATTAAAATGTGTGTGATTTTTTAATATTTTCACATGACCTCACATAGGGATTGGTATAAAAAATATGAAGAATATAATAGTGGGAATTTGTATCATGGAGATGATTCTTATCTAAAGATTGTTGGAAATAGAAGAGTCCTAATTCAATTTTATGATGGATGAGTGAGTATGACGAATGGAGCATTGAATATCCCTAATTTGGCATGAATATATACTTTATGTGAGTAAATTGAATGATTTAGGTGTGCAAGTTATTTTCTCAAGTGGAGGGTGCAAGCTAATTAGAGGAGATTTAATGCTTATTAAGGGTGTTTTGATAGGTGCTCTATTTTAGTTAGATGCATGCATAATTCAATGTAATATTTATTCTATTCTTGTAGTGAAGAGGTCTACATAACTTCACCTTCACCATTATAACTGACAACAAAGAGGAATATTGCATCCACTTCATATGGTGATTCTTTCTAGGTACCTAAGGGTGCTCTAGAAACTAAGCTCCCTACAAACAAAATATGGTATGGCATCAAAGGATGGGTCATATAGGTGAAAAAGGTCTAACGAACTTGAAAAATAAAAGCCTTATTAAGGGGATAAATGATTGTAACCTTGAGTTTAATTTTTGTAAACATTGTTGTTATGAAAAATAAAACCATGTTGATTTTCATTATTGTTATCATAAATCTTCTAGAGCATTGGACTTGATATAATTTGATGTGTTAGTCTTGTTAACCTTATCTAGAAAGGTTGCATGGAAACAACCTGCAGGCGATGGCAATGTTTGCCAAAGCTTGGAATAACAGGGTTTTGAAACTAGGGGGGACAAATTTTGATGTAAATTAGGATTTCATAGCTAATATCATTGGGCTCTCGATGGAAGGGAAGAAGGTCTATAGAGACAAGAAGGAATTGAAGGCTGCTATGCAAGTTTTTTCAAGGGGAATGAAGCTCAAGACCTAAAGCCAACAAAAAGTGGTGGGCACTAGAGGAGATCACTCAAAGCACTTTGGGGGGAAATCACTAAGGAACTTATGAGATATATTACCCTCGAAGGTCATTTTTTTGTGATAAATTCTTATCACTTTGTCCTCCTTAATCACTTTCACCATAAAAAGAAAATTGAATTTGCTTTTTATCTTTTGGCATCTCTGGAATCTGGGTTGAAGGATCATAAAAGGAATCCCAAGAACCCGGTGCTACATGTAGGGATTATTCTGTTAATTAAAAATTATGCTAAAGCCTTTGAGGTTTCCAAACTGCTTGTCACTCCCAAGGGTAAGCAACAAAAGTCAGTTGTGGAATATGATATTGTCTCTGAAGAGGAGTCAGTCTGCAAGAAAGGGAAAAAAGAGGAAAATTGTTATTGAGGAGGAATTTGAAACTAAGGATGACACAGATTATGTCTCAGACTCCCAAGCTTCATTGGAAGTGGTCTCACAGCCTTAGGATGTGGGAATGTCTGGTAAAGAGGAGTTGGGTCCTAATTTGAAGGGCTATGAGACTAGTAGCGAGCAAAAGGTTGATGATAAGATGATTAATATTGAAGCCCCTTTTGCTACTATGAAGGAAAGGGTTGAAGAAGTGTCCCCGCCATCCCCTGTTTTTCAGACCAACATAAAGAAGGACCTAAAGGAGGGTAGTAATAAGAAATTGGCTATTAGGTCTACTAGCCAGTTGTTGGATATGCAAGCTGCTTCTCCCTTGAAGGATGATGGCAGGCGGGATGCTATGGATTCCCTGGGTGTGGACTTGGTTACGCTGAATAGAAGAAGGTTGTTGAAGATATTGTTGATTTGGTGCGCAAGCTTCAAATGTTGATTATCGGTGGTAAAGGTAAGCAGATTTGTGTTAGTTAGGATAAAGTTAGCTCTTTTGAGGAGGATACTGTTGTGGGTAAGGATGTTTTTAACTTTGACCATGAGGATATCTCTAGTGTTATGGGGATGGCTAAGGAGAGCTCTATTTCTTTGTTTAAATTGGTTAAATGGGTGTTTCATGAACTCAACATGACCAATGTTTGGGTTCGTGGGGCGGTGCGTAAAGTGGGAGAGTCCTCGGTTCAGAATCAAATTGATGAGCTGTTTGACTCTTTAAATACTATTGTTAAGCAAACTTTGAACATGAAGCATATGTTAGAGCTAAGAATCCTGACCCTTGAGGATCAAATGGAAAAGATTAATGATAATATGGAGAAGGGACTAAATCTGCTATGAAGTATGCATCTGTTGGCATTTCTCCCCCTATGAAAATGGCCAAGAAAAGCAAGGAGATTGTTCTTGGTGAGGTTGTTAGTGCTAGTGGTAGGCCTATGGAGGAAGAGGTTTTTGTTGATAAGGCTGGTGGTGTGTAGAATGTTTTGATTAGTGAGATGAATGTGGGTGGTCTTGGTGTGCGTACGCATAATAAGACCAAGTTGCAGGCTGGGGCTCCTGTTAAGGATTTTCCTGAAGTTATGGATGACTTTTAGAAGACTAGGATGAGCGACATGGAGGCTGTTGATATCTTGAAGAATATGTAGTGTTGTTTTTTTTATTCCTCCTTTTTGGTTGTTATCGCACTGATTGTGTGCTATGTTTTGGCTATTGTGTGCTTATTGTAGTTATCTTTTACTTCAATTGTTCTTTTTTGTAAAGGGTTTCAGGGCCCCTTCAAAACCTGCTTTACCTCTAATAAAAAACATTCCTTCAATTTTTTTATTTTTTTTATGTTTCATTCATTGATGAATATAGTTGAAGGACATGGATATACTCCCTTAGAGTAAATATGAAGTATTCAGTTGGTTTAAATAGTTTAAGGCTCTTGTAGAAAATTAGAATAGTAAAAACATTAGAATTTTGAGGATTGATAATACTGTTGAGTTTTTTTCAATAAATTTTGATAATTTATGCAAGGGTCATGGAATAGAAAGATACGACACAAATTTTTCCACCCCTTAGCAAAATGGAGTTGTAGAAAGAGTGAATAGGATGTTGATGGATAGGGCTATGAGTTTTCTTAGTGGGGTCATATTGGAACAAAAATTTTAGGTAGAAGTGATTGTTGTAACTTGTTACTTGGTAAATAGCTTTCCTATGTCAAATCTTATTGATAAGAAACCTATTAAGGTGAGGTCAGTAAAAAAATCCTTCATTGATATGTCTTAGAGTTCTTAGTTGTGAGGAATATTCTCATGTACCTATGGAGAAGAGGCCAAAGTCAAAGAACAAAGCTATAAAATAGATCTTCATTGAGTATGGTATTGGTTTTAAAGGGTACAAGCTTTGAGATCCTATGACCAAGAGTGTTTTGTATAACATAATTTTTTCTTTAGATAAGTTAGTCCTTCTTCCACTATATTACAATTAGAAAATGATGAAAATAAGGATGTGATTCGACTACCCTCAAAGACCAAGAAAGTTGAACTAAAATATCGTGAAGGATCTAAAAAGGAGGAGATATTAGATAGTTATAAGAGTTTTGAAGTGGTTGTAATGTCCCAGACATATAATTTAACACAAAATATTTATTTGTAGATTAGAATTTAATGAAAAATAATGCACAAAACATAAACACTTGAATTCATTGATTGATAAGCCAATTATATCGACTAGCTAATGCAAATATATTTAGATCAAACAACTTACATAACTTCTTTGAAGCATAATGCAATATCTAAGGTGAGAAATCTCTTAAGAACCAAAGGGGTTTCATCCTCTGATCTAGGATACAAGTTCTCCTATGGGTTTTCTTCCACAAAAGGGTTTAGAACATAATGTTCAAATTGTATAAAAAAAGAGGGAACATAATAATCTGATGCCTAGTACAGAATTTGGCTACCTATACATATATGCTACTAATTCCCTCAAGGAATAGGTTGGCTTGAGACAAGGTGGTGCTAAAGCCCAAAATTCAAATATCTACTCGCTACACTTAGGTTGGCCTTAAGACCTTAAGACAATTCCCACTTAGGATTGACATATCCTGCTTCAAACCTATCCACGTGCTCCCTAGATCTCCTCCCTTATCCTCCCACTCTATAATTATCTTTGTACGCTCTGGAGAACACTCATCCCATTCACCTGTGGAGTTTACTATTGGGAATCCGGTGCAGGTGTATTTTGACAATGACTTCTCACTAGGAATTACTTTGTCTTCCCAGATCTCTGAATATATGTGGTAGATATGGCTCTATAGGTTGTGTTTATGAACCATAGCTTGAAATGTCCTCTTGTGGTAAGATGTGATATGATCTCCCAATCAGGCCAAATAGGGTGAAGTTAGATTGTGACATAGAGAAATCTTCTGACAGTGATAACTCTCTGAATATGGATCCTCTTTACCTAAATTTTGGATATGAGGTGTGATACTGGAGAGATTATTTTCCAAACCACACATGCTTGAACTCTTCTATTGTGAAATATTACAAGACGATCGAGTCTCACTCTGTAACTACCTATCTAGAAAAGGGGACATGACAAGTCCTCCCCTCTCAAAATTGCTTGTCCTCAAGAAATTCAAACTTGGATGCTCAAGAATTGTAAGACCTTGCCATGTAGCATCTTCAATTAAAAAATTCCTCCACCGAAAAAGGTATTCAATTATGCTCCTATTCCTTGTCTTCTTGATCTAGGTGTCAATCATTGCTTCTAGAATGAGAGTGAGCTTCCCCTCATCATCAAGTGGCAATATCTCAGTTGCTAGATACATCTGCAATCCCAAAACCTTCTTCGGACAAGACACATGGAAAACATTATGGATTTTGCTACCCTCTGGAAGCTTTACCTCATAAGCAACTTCTCCAACTCTCTGGATCACCCTGTATGGTCCATAAAACCTTGGTTTGAGTTTCTTTGCTCCAATTTTTTGAGGGAAGATTGTCTATAAGGTTGTAGTCTGATGAAGACCATATCCCCTACTTCGAATGATCTTTCAATTTGCATCTTGTTTGCATACATCTTTTTTTGGTTGTGAGCTTGTTGCAAATGTTCTTTGAGTGTCCTCAATACCTCTTGGCTATGAACTAATAAGAACCAATTCTACAAATGACATGTGGTGAGTAGTATTGTAGTAGTACTATCCCAAATGAAGCCACTTGATCCATGTTGACTGTTGACTCGAGACATAGTTTCGCAAGTAGTCCTCTACCCATTTATTCAAAAATTTAGTTTGTCCATCAGTTTGTAGATGATAGCTAGTGTTATGAGTGCAATTAGTACCTGTCAATTGAAATAAATCTTTCTAGAAAGCACTGAGAAACTGACTGTCTCTATCAATTACAATGTTTTTGGGTAGGCCATGCAGCCTAAAAACCTCTTTGAAGAATAGTCGTGCAACTTTCAGAGCTTTGAAGTCATTGGGGATTACAAAGAAATGAGCATACTTAGTCAACTTGTCAACTACAACATAGATACAATCTTTTCCTTTCACTCTAGGAAACTTGATAATGAAGTCCATAGATATACTCTCCCACTTGTGCTCTGGAATGGGGAGAGGCTACAACAGTCCGATAGAGAATTCTTGCCCCCCCTTTTTTTTGGAGTTTGAGACATTCCCTAGTGTGTGAGATAACATCATCTTTGAGGTCTTTCTAAACAAACCTCTCTCTGATCTATCAATAGGTCTTATAGTATTTGGGATGCCCTGTTGTTGGTGCATTGTGGTAAGCCTCCAAAACCTTTGCTTTCACCTTGGATCAAGAGGTCAAGAACACTCTATTTTTGAAGAGAATCAAACCTTCCACCACCACATACCTTACATCATTCTCTGCACCTTCTAGGATTCTGGTAGCGAAGGGGTCTTCAACATACTTCTTCATGATGGAGTCCTTCTAATCAACTAAAGTAATGGTCACATGACATAGTGTGGGTCCCCTTGAGAGTGCATCTACCACTACATTCTTCTTCCCCTTAAAATATTCAATGTCAAAATCATATGCCCGAAGTTTTCGAACCCCATTTTTTTGTCTATCATTTAGGTTCTATTGACTCAAAAAGAACTTTAGACTATTATGATCTGACTTGACCATAAATCTTCCACATACTAAGTATTGTTGAAACTTCTCCAAGGAATGCATTATTGCCAACATCTCTTTATCATATATGGAATAACCCCTTTCGACGTCTCTCAACTTCCTGCTCTCAAAAGCTATAGGATGTCCCTTATGAGAGAGGACAACTCCTATTCCTTCATCGAATGCATCACATTCAACCATAAAAGGAAGTGAGAAATCAATAATTGCAAGTACTAGAAAATAACTCATTACCTCCTTCATCTTTTCAATTTTTTCTTGTTCTCCTTTTATCCATTCAAATTCCCTTGCATTAGTCAAATTGGTGAGAGGTGCCACTGTTTAAGAAAAACCTTTGAAAAACCTCTAATAGTAACTATAAAGTCCAAAGAAACCTCTCAATTGTGATAGATTTGAAGGAGGTGACCAATCCACGATGGCTTGGATCTTTTGTTGGTCGACTTGAACTCCCTCAGCACTAATGTCATGACCCGAATATAGTATCTCCTTCAATCCAAATTCATACTTGGAAAACTTTGCAAAAAGATGATGCTGCTCTAGGATTCCTAGAACCGTGTCTAGGTGTTGTAAGTGCTCCTCCTATGTTCTACTATAGATCAAAATGTCATCAAAGAAAACAAAGAAAAAATTAGTGCTTACCAAAGACATGGTTCATGCATGACTAGAAGGTTTCTAGAGCATTGGTCAAACCAAAAGGCATAACTGAGAAATCAAAATGCCCATAGTGACACCGAAAAGTAGTCTTTTGCGTATCTTTTTCTCTCATTTGGTTCTAATGGTATTTGGATCTCAGATCAATCTTTGAAAAATATACTGCTTCATGAAGTTCATCGATTAGCTCATCTGTCTAGGGTATGGGGTACCAATTCTTGATGGTCTTCTTGTTTAATGCCCTACAGTCTATACACATCCTCAAAGTGTCATCCTTCTTTTTCACCAACACTACAAAAGATGCAAATGGGTTGGGCCTTGGATTGATGTATCCTTTATCCAAAATTTTCTCAATTTCCTTCTCTATCTCCTCTTTGTACATCTGGGGATGGCAGTAAGGAGTGGTCATGACTGGCTTGGATCTAGGTTCAAGCTCTATAATGTGTTGGAATCCTCTATCCGGTGGCAATCTAAGAGGCATATCATTGAAAACCAAACTACACTTTATCCAAAAAAAATTGTATATCAACATGAACTTTCTCCTTCTTGTATGTGGTAGATTATTTTGAGATCACTAAACAACTGGTAGCCCAAGCAACTTGGCTTCTCTAGAATAGACTCTCCATTCTCCTAGTTGAGACTACTTGTGAACCTCCATTTGCATTCCTTTTAGGATTACATCCTTCCCATTGGCTTTGAACTTGAGTTCCATTGTCTGATAGTTTGTAGTGTACTCTCCCAAGGAGTATAACCACTGTACACCCAAGATTACATCAATATCACCCAAGCCAATAACATGAAAATCATCACATACCTTATGATCTCATAAAGTTATGTCTCTTTTACAAAATTGTCATGCTACTAAAAATATAATAATGATTCATAAAAAATTAAGCAACGAGTGAGCTATTCTTTCTAGGTTTTCTCCTCGAATAGTTTATTAGGGCAATAACCACTCATTACAAGTAGTTGCTTTTACACTCAATAGATAAAGAGGGCACCTAAAGCTTAAAAAGTATTAGATTAAAGTAACATTCGATAAAAATGAAAATATAATAACAAAAAGATGCTTTGAAAATTTATGCAATTCCATATTTTTTATGGATGTGTAAGGCTTTGAAAATTTTTACCCTTACTTTTTTATTCACCTTTCCATCCTTATCTTAGCAAAAGAGAATGAATTTTTCTATTTCAATATAATAATAATGAGAATTATTTGAGAGAAATAATGACTTTCATAGGTGGTTGTGAAAAAGCTGTATTTTATCTATATGTCATCTTCTTGGATCTATTTATCTATTTTGATACACCATTTTTATTAGAATATCTTATGCTTCTAGATTATATTTAAATAACTAGTATCAAATGTTATCAATACCTAAACCATTTAAACTCATCTAAGACTTCTATTAAATTATTCACATACAATGTAATCATTTAATCTTATAACCTTTTTCATGAATCAACTAGGATACAACTATAGTAATAAAAATTTGATTTTAGGGTCCAAGTTATTCCATAGTAACATATGGAATTAACTACTTGTGAAGAACACTATCTTTTTAATCAAATAAAGATGCTTAATCAAATATTTAACAAAAAATATTATGAGGTCATGATGAATTGGATTAAGGGGATCTCCAATTTATTGGCTTTGGAGAATGCAAGGTTTCATGTTACCTTTTAGGAGGTTAGCCAATAAGCTATACCTTTAGTATACAAGGGAAACCCAATAAGTAAGAACTCCAATTATTTCATCAAGTTTCCTCTAAAAAACATATTTTCCATTGTCATAGTAATAATCATAATATATATTTAAGAAGGAAATACAATAAAAAAAAATAAGAGAGGAGACTACATCATTTGCATTTTTATAATATAGTATACATATACATAGTTTGATAGTAAAAAAAAAATGAGTTAGTTGGAGATTATAAAAAAGTATCTACTTTTAAATTTGAGCTATATGAACATGTGAAATGATTGTGAGGAATAATGAAGAGCACTCATAAGAGTTTTTAGTAATTTTAAATTCCCTTTAATGCTATTATTATATAAGAGAGCACTAGTGATTCATTGAATATGTCACTTTGTTGACTCCTAGGTTAGAAGGCAGAAAAAATATGGTGCTTAGTATAATTTTACAAGATAAATATCACATCACATGTGCTTTCTATTTAATAAAAATACACGAAAAGTGTTACATAATGTTCTTCCAAATCTTTCAAAATTCCATGTCATTATGATTATGAATCGCAATGACAAGTTTGTGACTTTTAACCAAATGTCTTGTGGCACTATATATATTATGAATATTAATTTTTCAATCTATATATGAATTTGAGATTTGTGTTGAAAAGTAATCAAATTGTAAAAATCTTGATAATGCAAAATTCATTTTAATTCCCATTCTATACCATTTCCTTTTCATCAACTCATATTATTTTACTACATTTGCCTATGGTGTCCTTTAGGAACACTCGTGTCAACCTCTAGCAGATATTCTAATAGTTATGTCACATATAGTTTGGTTTAAATTTGATTAAAAATACATCCTCCGTATACTTTGTTAAATAGCCATTTTTAGAATGCATTCAGGCTCGACTAAGCTAGCATCACGTGAAAAAACTTATAAGTCCCCATTTCTCCTTTTCACCTAAAAATCGCTAACTTTTCAAATACCATGAGGTCATGATTACTAAGGATGAGGGATACCTTGGATAAGAAATGCACTTGCTTGGACGGGTAGTTATCTTCTAGTTTAACCAGAACACTCTAACGATTTTTCTTTTGCCGTAATTCATGGGTCCCACTTATTTTTCTCTTTGCAGTCACTATAATATGATTAACTCACTATAATATGATTAACTGTATTACATATTTAGTAATTATCATCAATATAAATATAAATATTAATACAGTATATGTCTTTATATAAATATATTAATAATGAAATATATTATATAATATTAAATGTAGTTTAAATAATATATTATATATTAATGATATTTATTAAATATATAATATATGTAATCATAAAATATTTTTAATAATATATAATAATGATAATAATTACATAATAATAATTAATAATAGCATATTATGTATCATTATATAAACATTAACAATTAATATTAAATCTATAATAATAATTATTAATTAATAACTAATAATTATTAAATATATTATATATCTTTGTATAAATATATTGATGACTAATATTATATATTATTAATAATATACAATATATAATTAATCATTAATAATTAAATTTACAAATCTCTATTGAATATATAATATATTTAAATAATAATTGTTAATTATTAAATATATTATATAATATTAAAATATAGTTTATTAAATATATTATATATTAATGATAATTACTAAATATTTAATAAATTTAATCATATAATATATTTAAATTTGTTATTATATATATATATATTAAATATCATTATGTAATATTAATTTATAATTATTAATTAATAATAAATATATTTTGTATTACTAAAATAATATATTATTTACAATTAATAATTAATATTATTTAAATTATATTTAATAAATAATATATTTAATAGTAATGATAATATATTATATAATACTAAACGTAGTTTTATGTTAGTTCATTTAAATAGTCATTTTAATATCAAAGTAACGTTGTGTCCTTATCAATAGAAGTTGAGTTAATGTTAATGGTGTACTATATAATCAAGCCATGTCTTTATATCAATGATCATGATCTATTATAATTTTGATTGAATAAAAAACTTTTTCGACTTTTATAAAGACATAATCAACATGGTAAGGAAATTAAGATTTTCATGATATTGGAAATATATCTCCAAAATCTGAAAGCAAGTCTAGTAAATAGGTCATTTGTTATGTGTTATGTATGATGAATCAAAAATAGGAGGGGTATAATTTTTGAAACAACTGTAAAAAAGATGTAGCTTTTATATTAAGAGAAGTGTGTTGTGTCATTCAAAACAAGTGTCACAGTGCGTCGAGTTCCTACCGCCAAGTAAGGAGCTTTTAGGTTGGAAGGGGAAAGGAAAATATAGTTGAAGATTTGTAAAATGAATAGTAAACCTTAAATGTAAGTTTTTAGTATATGTTGATTAATTTTAATTGAAATTCAGAGTTTTGTATTAAACACAGAAAAGCAAAACAAATGAAATAGAAGACTATATCATTTGAAAAGCAAAATATAGAGACTGGAGTATGTTATTGATATTGTGAAATTCGTTTAATGTTTTTGTGCATTAAAACTTGTTGAAACAAGTGTATATTAAATTTCATATTTTTTGTGTGCTTGTTAAATAATATTAATAAATTTTTATATAAAAGTAATTCAGGAATTTAAATTGGTTTAGTATGAAAGTGGAGAGTTTATTTGTCAAGGTAGTAATAGGGAAATGGGCAAAGTGAGTGTCATATTGTGAGAAACAAAGAAGGCCATATTTAAAAAAATATTTACTAAGCATAGTTATTTGTTAGCATATAAATCGTTTTGACTAGATATGTAGGACATATAAAATAAAAATATTAGTAATAAGTTAAAAATTTAAAAGCATTTTACAAAATGGAGATATTAAAAATATGAAAGTATTTTATTTTATTTATATACAAGACATATAAAATATAAATATTAGTAATAAGTTAAAAATTTAAAAGTATTTTATCTTCTTTAGTGCCATATTATTATGTTCAATTAATAGTAATATGTTTGAATGTGCGTATAGATGTTGGTTATATAATTGGTGGATACGATACAATAGAATATATTCATTAAGTACAAGGTACAATAGAATATATTCCTACCCCACATAGTTAAATATTTTAGCCATCTTTATATTTTTTATAATATATTTAAATACTATTTCTAAATTCAATTCATTGAGTTAAATAAAGTCAATAGGAAAGCAAGCTAGATTTGGGCTCTTAAATTAGCTATATATGCTAAAATGGATATTAAATTTTGATACATTTGTAGAGCATCTTTCTTGTAACATAAGTGCCTCACTAGTCAAACTTGGCCTTTGAATATTTTAATATACATGGTAACAACAACTTTCTAGGAACGATCTACTAAACTGGAAATTATATAAGATCATTGGAAAAATGATCATTACAAATTGGAAAAGGTAAAGAACTACTTGTTGACCATAGAATCCACCTAGGTTGGTAACACTTGAGTTGGAAAGGTGCATCAAATATTGCCTGTACAGTAGATTTTAAAGAAAAAAGTTAAACAAAGTATAAAATTGTAACTTTGCAAAAAATTTCATGGTCCCAATGGTTGGTGACATAAAATCATGGATTTAAAATTTAACATCAGGAGCATACCTTGTACCATGTTAGTGGTTGTCTCTGAGGAACAACTACTTCTTTCATCCATTCAATAGAGGAATGCCCTAGTATTGTATGGAGATCCAATGATTCACCTTTCAAACCAACCTGCATAAACAAAAGGTAAGATATACATATACATTAGAAAAGCATTACAAAATCAGTTGGACATGTATCATCAACCATGATAAATCACAAGATGCCAAACAAAGAATTTCTCTTAGAAATTTTGTACCACAAATTTGTAATCCATTCAATATGATTCACCCTTTCACATTTGAGCTCCAAAAGAACATCCTTTATGCCTAAATCTCATGCTCATTTTTATTGGATGTGAAGGAAGAAATTTAAGTTGTTCTATAATCTAAAGAGAAAACAATGAAAAAGCACCCAAATCCACTAGTTACAGGTCAAATCCATCAAAGAAAATCATCCAATTGTTATAATTTCCAAAGGAGTATATATAAAAAGTATGGTGCTAGTGGGATGTTATGTAAGAAAAATAATCAATTTCAGTTCAAATCTTCATTGGTATGTAGCCAAAAATAGGCTTTAAATTTAAGCACTCTCTGTCAAATGCCCAGTTATCAAAGCATCTCTCTATTGTTTTTCCCAATTGTAACACTTTTCAAAGGAGTAACATATGGTACTATAGGATGTTAGGAAGAAAAAATACTCAACCTCAGTTCCAATCTTGGTTGGCATATAGCAAAAATACGCTTTAAATTTAAGCATTTCCTGTCATATGTCCAGTTATCAAAGCATCTCTCTACTTATCTCCATTAGATGTTCTACTTCTATATATATATATATATCCAATGTTGACATGCAAAGAACAAGTATCAACCCACTATAGGAAGACAAAAGATGACATATTTGATCCAAAATTAATGATTTTAATCCTTTTGAATTATTTATTCTTTTGTGTTCCAAAAAACATTTATCTTATCTAAAACATGTAACCAATAATTAATTGTATATAAACTATTATTTTCTACTTCAAATTACAGTATTCTGTCTAAGTAAACAAAATAAAAGATTAGCATTAACATGGGCCAAACCTGGTAAGACCACTTTGTATTGGCAAGTCCCGTGTTCCCTCCTTAAATCCACTAAGTGTAATTGAACCAAGAATCCTTGCAGTTCAAGATTCAAAATGGGGTACAATATTTTGTAACCATAAATAGATAAATCATGAGTTAGTATCTCATGTGGAAACGCATTAAAGTGACAAGCAGTAATACTCATTTAAGCCTTGTGATTCCTCTTAAGCCTTGTTTGAATGATTTTGATTCAAATCACTATTTAATAGTTTTTACTTTTTGGGATGCCATTGTTTTAGGTCTATACTCAATTAACACAGAGAAGTTTCTTTTCATATGCCATTGCAAAAGATGTTAAAGAGCTCTCAACTTTCATTTTAAAGAAGGCTTTGAAAATTTCCTTAAGAAAATGACTAGCTCTTTCCAAACAAAATGGTATGTTACACCAATAGAGGACTTAGTTCCACTATATGATATATATATATATATATATATCACATCCATCTTCACCTGTTCGTTATTCCCTTTCCTGCATATTGTGTATATAGTTGTCTTCCCCTACTTGCACAAGTTGAGCACTTATTTAATGGCTCTCATGTGAATAATCCTCCTAAAAAGCTAGAGCGGTTACAAAGGAACTATATATGAAATAAAGTAATAAGCAGTCATAAAATACCAACAAACTACCTTTTTTGCCTTGTCCCTTGCACATCAAGCAAAGCTACAAAACATGCAAAAGCATGGTACTCGTGCAATACAAATATGGAAATAAGAACACCCACACAGATAAAATAGTGTATGAAACTATGATTTGTCACTAATCCTACAAGCACTGTAGATATATAATTTATCACCTGTCAATGGAAATAACAGAAAAATAAACATCATTGAAGATTTTTTGCATTTTAGTGCTTTAACAGTGCATCATTATGTAATCTCATTTTGGGGAATTAATATGGAATCACTCTTTGTGACCCATTTTTTTAGGAGAAATGGTTCAGATATAAGGGAAATTATTTTTCTCTTGCTTTTCATTTTCTTATAATAGATCATGGAGTTTGAATGGAACCATCACATGAAAAAGCTCACAATCAAATCCAGAAACTTTTTGTATTAATATAAAGAAAATTGTTGAATTAAAATAACCTTTGATATCATCTAAACCAAAATGATTTGTACAACTTATCAAAAGAGTTCTTACACACTTATATAAAATTGTTTCAATAAATCAAATTGGTTGCTATGAAAGATCATTTAACCAAATCCTTGAAATTTGATGCTACTTTATATGTTTAAGATAAATTGACATAACTCCTTATAATTTTTGGTGATGGATAGGGAAAAATTATTGTTGTTGGGATAAATCTAGACAAAAATATGCCATTTTTGTGTTTTTTAATTTTTGATAAGTCAATGTATGTTTAGAATTAATTACAAAAGGCTTTGGGACTTTATAGGATTGCAACATTGCATCGTATTAGTGATTTCAGATATGACTTGCCAAATCTACCCTAGCTTCTGGGTTAATTTGTGATTGTTATTGCATTTGGGTGGAACATTAGGATATAGATTATAGGGACTTTGTAATGAATGATCATTTGAAGGGCATCTTAATTTTGATCTGAATCTTGGTTGCTTTGAGTTTGGATAAAGAGATCATGCCATATTCTAGGACATTTTGGAGAGGTTCTTAGAAGACGATCCTTAGTATCTCAATTACTGAGAATCTTTTATTAGCTTTCTAAGGGGTTTCACTTTTGCAAATTTTACCATATGAAGCATTTGACACTGTTACATTGAATGGTGACATTCACATGTAAAAATGACAACATGAGATGTGAAACGAATCTGAAACTTATGTTACCAGAATTGGACCTTGCAAGGGCCACCACATTTCAAAATCCACATCACTCTTAGGCAATTTCCAGTGTCTGTGAATAACTGACCAAATCAATTTTAAAGAAAATAAAAAAGATCAATACAATCCATCCCTTGTAATCATTGGAAATATCCATCCCTTAATAATCCTCTCCATTGATTTGTCATCCCTAGCTCCATAGTGTTATGCCTTGCATAACCACCCCATTTTATTTTGGAACAAAATGGCTCCCCCTTGGTTTTGTTTGTCTTTTGTTTGGGTCTTAGGAGTTGTTTGTTTTGCTCCTAAGTATTTCTTTCTTTTTCTCTGTCGGAAGCGGAGCCGGAACCGAAACTGGACTCTGAACTTTTCCAAAGTTCCTAGTTTGGGTTTCGTTCTGACTCCGGGTCCACCTTCTTTCCTTGTTCCTTTCATTGTCTATCGGTGTGTTTTGTGCTCTTGGGTTTGTTCTTCCCTTGAGTCATTTTTCATTTTCCTTGTGTTTTGTTTAAGCCCGAGCGGAAGCAGAACCAGAGTTGGAAGTGAATTTGGAACTTTGTAAAAGTTTTGGTTCCTGTTTCCGTCCCAATTCCAACTCCGCTCGTTTGCTTTGTGTTGTTTGTTTCCGTTCGTGTTTGGGCTGAGTTCAGTTTTTGTTTTGGCCCCGCTTCCCGTCGTTTGTTGTTTTTGTCTTGGTTTTTGTTCTTGTTTGTTGGGAGGAGAACCAGAGTTGGAACTAAACGTGGAACTTTGTAAAAGTTCCAGTTTTGGTTTTGGACCCGACTCGACCCCGATTTCCTTCTGTTGTCGATCCCTTGTCATGAGACCGGGATCGGGTTTGGAGTTCGATGAGTAACTTATCAAAGCTCTCTTGTTTCGTTTCGGATCCGGGTCCACGTCCGCTCTACCTTTGGTGTCCACGGGAGTTAACAGTCTGTTTGCGTTTTTCGCTCCGCCTGACCTACCATCTTTATTGCATTAATTGCAGGTCCTTCACATGCGCGAAATCATTTTTTAAACCATAATTAAGATTAATTGGCTCATTATCCTTATTATCTAAACTGTTTTAGCGAACCAGAGCCATGAGAATTGTGAGAGAAGCGATTTGATTATGAAGGTGTAGCGGAGTGAATCTCTATCTGACTTCAGGCTTTCCTTGTGAGCATTTTAAGGTAGGGTCTCTTTTCCTTTCTTTTCCCATTCTGTTTTGTCATTTTGTCTTCGTGTTTTGCGTTTTGTTTTCTCGCGCATTTGCAAAATCTTCTTCTGTGAATTCTTTGATTTTCTGTCTTGTTTTCTTTTTGTCCTTTGTTTTTCGTTCCGTTTTATTTTTTCCATTTGTCGCTTTCTGTTTGTTGTCACTTTCGTGGCAACTGCTCTTTGTCGTGCTCTAGTTTCTAATTAGGGCTTCCATTTGCCAGGGTTTTTCGGTACTTTAAACGTTTAAAATCCGTTTGGGGAACCCTTTTGATCCTAATTCCATGTCGGTTCTATGATTTTTGTGATGGGTTGTGATGCCCTAATTCTATGAGTCAACGTATCGTGTAAACTAGGGTTTGCTCGATAACCTTTACAAAATGGTTTCCTCTAGGTTTAAATTGGTCTTTGTACAGTTGAGGTGTGGGGGTTAAGCCCTTCTATTTTTTATTTCCTTGGTGATCATGTGACCCAGGTCCTTAGATCCATGTGACCATGTCTTTAATGAGCTTTGTTTTTGTGGTAAAACTGGTGGAAGCGGACTCAGGACCGAACTTGTCCTGAGGATGTTTAGTATCGGGATTCATTCATAAAATGGTTTTGCTTCCAGTCATTGATAATTTTGGGTCTTCACACTTGTCCTTAAGTGGAATCGGAACTGGAGTGGAGGTTGAACTTGGAACAAGCGATTAGTTTTTGTTTTGGTTTCTATTTCGGTCCCGGTTCCAGTCTTGTCCTGGTTCCAATTCCGACCCCGCCATGTGTTGAAAACGATTTCATGTTCTTGATGCTTTTGTGATTCCGCTTCCGATGAAAGTGAGATTTGGTTAAGTATGAAAGTTATCCTAAGGAAGTAGAGGATGGTATTACATGATGAATTGATTTTATACTTTTTTTCATATAATACAAGAGTTTATTGCAGAAATTGAAAGATGTTTGGAGCATCAAAAGAAGCTTCTCAAAGGAGCCAACCAACAAAAACTGCAAGGCAGGGAGCTAGGCCAAAGAAGGTTAAAGTTGAGAAGCTTCCCTACACTCTGAGGTGTAAACATAGAGAAGTTACTCTCATTGCTAGCAAGGTTGATTATGAGTGGGTAGATATTACAGATACCAATTTAGGCCCTTTCAACTATGAGGAATTGGTGGATGAAACTTTTAATGAATATGTTACACCAAGGGCAGAAAGGATCGTCCAATCTAGACTAGCACATGTTGCTATCTTCCCATTGTATGTTCAATGTCCATAATTGATATTAGCAGCAGCTGGGGCCTACAATCCTACTACTAGGTAGTGCGTGGATTCACAAGGGAATCTTATCATTGATTTAACACCCCAAATGATCAGGTTTATTTTTGATTCACCTGTTCCCCAAAATCCTAAGCAGCTAAATGAAGCAGAAGCTCTGAAGCTTTACAGTGACAATAAAAAAGCTAGCAGATCCTACATGAATAAGCACTGGATGAGGGTAGAGAAAAAGTCTTTGACTAAGCTTCCTAACTAGCCTAAAAGGGTAGAATTTGGCAAGGAGATTGGGGATATAATCATGCTACTCTCCAGAGTATTTGGAAAAAGAGATGCTTCACAATTTAAAGAATGGATGTTCCCATTTATCCAGACTATCTTGGATGGAAAACAACAGTTTGACTGGCCTATGGTGGTGTCAAAAAGCATACAAAATCAAATGCTCAGAGTGAGAGAAACCAAGAGTTTCTTCATGACCTCTTATGTGATCTATGCAGTTGCTAGGATGGGGATTTTTCCTGGACTCAATACAGTGGGCATATTGGGAGAAGCCCAAGGACAAAAGAAGGTGTGGGAGAACTATAATCAACTTACCTTGCAAGCATCAAAGTCACATTATAAGAGGGTTAATGATGCATTCCTTTAAGTTATCATTAATAGACTCACTGGAGATGCTAGATACAAATTGAGTAGGGAGGTAATGGCCTTTATCAATGAATGGGGACACTGGTTTATACAATACCCCATGTTTACCTACTTCAGATTGGGAGGTTTTGATGGTCATCCCCACTTGCTCCCTAGGTGCTGCAACAATAGTGTTGTGTTAATGGAATTCATTTATCAAGCTCTGGCTGTTAATTTCAAATTTGGTACCAAACATAAGACTGGTTGTCACAAGTTCCCCATGAAGTTGGTTCTATATACTTCTAGGAAGCATTATGATCCCAGACACAAGATGCAGGCTTTACTTCCCAGTCTCTTTGACAAACATTTCAATCTATTAGAGGAATTTTTGATGGATTTGCAAGACGAATATGATATTAGGAGAATAAATTATGAAAGATTATCTATCCCACTCATGGTTGAGTATGGGATCAAGGAGGAAATTCTAGAGACATTATCTGATGATGGGGTAACTTTAGATCCCCAATATGATATAGATAAGATAGGCACCAAGGATCTTGATCCAGTGGATTGGAATGCTGAAGAGTCTATTGATATAAAACAAGTTGCAAGACAAGTCTTGGATATAAGTGTGCAATGGGTTAGCTTGAGAGTTAACCAGCTAGAGGCTCAACCATCCAAAAAGAGGAAGGATGTAGGTACCACTCAAGGGTACAAGAGGACAAAGAGAAGGATGGATCCTAATGAGCCCTTAGAGTTTCTACCTTCTAATTTAGAAGAGGAGGTTGTTTCCCAAGACTTGCTAGAGGTACAAGAAGGGGAGACTGTTACAAAAGCCGATGCTTCAACATCTATTGCAAGAGAAGCATCCACTCAACCCCTTGTTACAGAGCAACCAAGTGAGGGAATTCCCAGGGGAACCCTCCATAAAGAAGCCGAGTTGTTGAAAGAGAAGGAGCCTGAAGTAGAGATATATGATATTTCAACATATTCTGAGGTTGTCCCATCCGACAAAGAGACTCATGTAGTGGCTTCCTTTGATGTAACAAACGATGCAGGGACTCAACATGTGTTAACATAAGAGGATCAATGGAAAATCTTTGAGATGCTAAAAGGGAAGTGGATGCCAAGGCACAAGCTGAGGCATTGGCTAAACAACAGGAGGATGCTGCCAAGGCACAATTGGATGCTAAACAAAAGGAATTGGAAGCTCAAGCTAAGATTGATGAATTGGCTGGGCAACAACAACAGAGGGAGCAAGAGCTCAAAATGAAGGAAGAAAGAGATAAATTGGCTTTGCAACAAAAGATTCATGATCTTGAAGAAGAAAAGGCTGCCCAAAGAAGAGAGAAAGAGGCCCTTGAGGCTAAATACAAGGCTATGGAAGATGCTCATAGAAAGAGCGAGGAGCAAGAGTGCCTGGAGAGGGAAAAAGAGGCTAAAGAACTTGCTCAACATGAGAAGAAGTCCAAAGAAGCATGGGACTATGTTGAGGAGTTGAAAATGCAAAGAGACCGGATGTTAGAGGAAAGGAAGTTAGAAGAGGAACGTCTGAAGAAGGAGTTGGAAGTCAAGAAATTGCAAGAACAAAAAGACAAAGAAGAGGCTGAGAGGCTTGCACAAGAGGCACAAACAAAACAAAAAAATGTGCAAGAGGTTGAATCTCAACTTAGAACTACTATATTGCAACCTTTTTCTTCTACCACTGCTACTTCTTCTTCAGCACAAGTAGCTACTACTCCTACAACTCCTACATGGTTAAAGCTGGACTTGGAAAAGAAACAAATAGTTCAACCTCAGCCTCTCAATTCAGATGAGATGATGAAGGAAATTGAGAAGGAGAGGCCCAAAAAGAAGGCCAGGGTTCTTCACTCCGCTAAACTTATAGACATAGGAGAAATCATTGCTGAATGTGCAATACCAATGGTGGATAAGAATCGGGAGGATATGCAAATGACTGATTATCAACTGGGTACTGTGAACTTGGGAAGACCTACAAGAAATCAAAAAATGAACTTAATTGATAATGTAGCTTCCTCTACCAAGTCTAGGATGATCAAATACAAACAAAAGAAAGATGAGCTTAAGGCTCAATTGGATCAGTTGCATAAGTTTTAAAAAGATGTCTCAACTCTGATTTGTCAACAAGTTGTTGCTCTTGAATCCCAGTCTTATTAACAAAGAAGGAAGCCGATGACTTGGTGCATATGAAGAGTGAGGTGGGAATGCTAGAAACATGGATTGATAAGCTCAATCAAGAAGTTGATGAAGTGTTAATTGATAGTTTCAAGGTTCATGAAACAACACTTGAGTTGGCAAGGGATTTGAACCAACATGCTGAAGGTCTAGACAAGCATGATGAAGAATACAAAGAATATATTAAAAAGCTTAAGGACATTGGCAAGGTACCTAAGTCAACTCTACTTGAGCAGTTAATTCTTGAGGATGATAATGCATATTTTGTTGAGAAAACTATGAGTATAATAGGATACAAATCCAAGTTTGTTCATGGGCATAAAAATGAGATTCAAGAGGTGAGTAAATATTTGAATCAACAGATTGATGAATTAGAGTAAATTGTGACTATTTTAGTCAATCTAGATGCCTCAGTCAAGGAGGTTCTTTCTTTGGATAAGATGAGGGAGAAGTGGAGGAGTAGATTTGAAGAGGTGATGCAAAAAGGAGATGATGGAGAGGATTTTTTATTAGATAGGTTTATGGACATAAGGGAAGAAGCAAAGGCTGCTAGAAGGGAAGTGATCAAATTAAAGGAGGTACAAAAATTGGTTTTAGCATAATTAAAGAGAATTAAATTTGAGGTTGATTGGTTGGATGGGCCTGATTCAAATACCCTTCAACAAGTGTTCTCTAATTATGATGAGTACATCCTTGAGCATGCAACATGGGAATGAGTTGGCAGAAGAACACCTTCTTCACTTAACACAACATCTTCTTCTCTCCTCTTTGTGGGGTTTTGACATGAACTTGACTCCAGTTCCATTCTTCAGTTTCACCTGCTTTCTTGGGCGTCAGAATTTTGTGCAATGAAGCAATTCAACCTTGTAACTAAAGATCAATAGTCCAATTCTTTATTCAATTCCGGTCCCTTGATTTGTGGATCTGAGTTTTGATTGAGAGGAATTTATGCATGACAATGTCTATATGTATCTCTTTGCTCTATTTTGTAAAGGTCGGCTGATTGAAGAAATTTTAGCCACCTGATGATAGCGAATAGTGATTAGTCTTAGGTTTTCATTGTTGTCAGCAAGGATACTTTAAAAGTTTTGTTGAACTTAAATACAGTTTCTATAGTTTTGTACAAGTTTTCATGTTATCAAGTTTGGACCTATTTGATAAGGTTCATGATTCATAATCAATCTGTATGCCAGTGATTTTGTTGTGCCTAAGTGTTTTCAATTTGATGGAAATCAATAGAGGAAACCAGATTTAAAGATTATCTCATTGAGTTATCTATGAATGAAATTTTTGTTATATCTATTTGATCTGTATTTTGATGATGAGTGAATGATTTGTTTCAAGTTTTGAAGTAAAATTTTAATGAATGGTTGTGATTGTGAATTAGCACTATGAATGTGTGCAATGGTGTGGATTATTCTATGGATTGCATCATGTTGTGGTTTTGATTAGGTAAAGAAACACTCATTATTGATATACATGTTTGGATACTAAGAATTTTTGTTCATGTTCTTCTGTTTCAAGGCTCTGATCTATCTTTTTTAATCTTTATTTAACCCCCCCAAACGTAGATTAGTTGATCTAATGTAGTCTTGTTCCCCATTACCAGCAAAGGCCCCTTGCATATTGCAGTTACATTGACCATTGAGCAATATCAGCACAGTTGAGAACCAACTACCAGGAATTTGGGAGCTAGATTACTATGTGTTGTCTTTCTCTTTTAGGAGAAATAGAATAGTGATATTCTATTTAATATTGTTGTGTTGTTTTAACCATCAACGCATAGTAAATGGAATTCCATTCAATAGTCTTTTGTTTTGGGTGTTTTACATATTTTTTTCTTTATATTATATTTTGATGTTCTGAACAACTTGTTACCTGGTTAAACTGAATATATGTGTCAACTAGGTGGTTGTCATGTGTAAACATTATCTTTGTTTTCTTCATTCTCAACAAGAAATCTATTTATAATATATTTTATAGTTGGAGGAAATTGAACGAGACATAATTTTTTTAATATGATGATGGTTAGAACTAAATAATTCTTGCATATTTATAAAAATTAAATTAAAATTATCTAATTTCAAAATCCTTAAAATCATTGTCCTAATGTTTCATTTTACACCATCTAGTATTAATGTATTTCTAATGCAGGAATAAGTAGAAGAAAATGACACAATTTGATACATTTAGTTCTTCTGGAATGCTTATGTCAGTAATTACTAATAGAGTAGTTAGAGATTGTTTAATCAATAAATAAAATTTTGAATTCCATTTTCCTGATCTAGCAATCTATGAATAAAGTTGATATAAGGCTTCATTAGTCCATGACTCCATGGGCTTACTAATATGAACCATGAGGACATGTGCAATGAGTTGCTTGTAGTCCAAAATTTTCTAGCGGCAAATACCAAGAAAACATGTCAAAGCAAAATTTAGATTGCTTTCAATGCTAAATGGGTCAATGACAAGCCAGATTGAAGAGCACAAAGATTTACTGAGAGGGGGGGGGGGTGAATCAGTAAATCTATAACAACTTTTACTTTTCAACTTTTCAACAACTCTAAACTTTTATCAACAACAACCTTTATCAACTTCAAATTCTTAACACAAATCAACTATACAAGAATATCTCAATATGAACAAGTTGACACCAATATTTTACGTGGAAACCCTTACGGGATAAAACCATGGTACAAATAATGTACTTTATGAATTATATATGCTTTTACAATAAATGTAGGCACCAACCTAATTGAATCACCAAAATATGTAGTTTAGTAGGCACCAACCTACAAAGAGCACCAACCCTTAATTATGATTTAGTAAGCACCAACCTACAAGGATCATCAACCCCTAATACTGATTTAGTAGGCACCGACCTACAAGGAGCACCAACCCCTACTTTCCTAGCACCAACTTAGCAAAGATTATAATTTGAATGAATAGTGTTCCACCTTTAATGTTGCTTCCTCAACGGATGATGGACTTTACAATCTTCCTCTTCTTGAATTTATCTTTCTCGGATGATGTCATATAAATCAACATATGATGAATTTTCTTTATAGATTTTCCTCTTATATTCTCCCCATACACATTTGCTCACACTCCTCTTGGAATGTCCTTGAATTATCTTCACAAATCACTTCTCAATCAGCAATCATCTCTTCATAAATCTGCTCACCATGTAAATAAATCTTCACAAAACTCTGCTCCAATCATATATTTCTCTTTGCCTCTGCACAAACTCTTCACAAAATTGAAACAAATTCTTCTTTCAAATCTATCTTCTCAACTCAAACTTCAAATAATATTCACTTTATACTTGATAGTGCTGCTCTTCCTCTCTATACTCAGACAATATTCATTCAATCCTTCTTCTATTGATCTGCAGATGATATTTATTTATTCACAACACAGATAATATTCAACAAAATCCCATCACGGATGATATATCCTTTGTTCCTCCACAAAACTTCAACACTCTACACACCTGATTGTGTTTTAATGATATGTCATTTATTCCACATAGCACTACACACATCAACAACACACTACAATCTTACTTCAAGCGATGTTCATTGTTTTCCACGCACAACACAAATTCGTGTTTTGATGATATATCGATTATTCCACATGCCACACTCACTCCTGATTTTTCCTTTTCTTCATTAAATATGATATTCAATAAAATCCTTAATTCAATTAGCGCTGACTTCAACAGGGGATTGTCACGGTCTTTACATCCTTCGTCCTTCTTGAATATCACATGATGTCCTCAGAAGTATGGCAGCTCACGTATGTAGTTTGCAATAAAAGCAACCATGATGGTCTCTAGATATGCCCGATAAACTATCCTTGAAAGATGTTTGACTTGTCTTGGCCAACTCCACGTAATCATCAGTAATGGCGATGCCCATAGATGATGATAGTATCATTTCAGGGGATAACCGATATTCACAAGATATTATTCACCATGGTAATCTTGTATGGAGTGCATTGCCTTCTTAGATAACAATCTTTCCTATCGATGAATTTAATAGCTTTAATACCGAATATGTTTGCCTTGACGTTCCGGTCAACCATGTTGAAAACCAACAACAACAAACTTTGGCGCGACTGCTCAAAAGATTAGAGACCCGATAGCACTCTAGTTACATTGGTCTTCAAAAGCATTTGAATATATTTATGCGAATGAGGTGAGCTTTGACGTCTGATGATGAGATGTTATCAATATGTGCAATAATGTTCACTTTGTAGAGTGCCACGATAGTCAATTAATCAGCATAGATAGGCACAAATCCAATTTGGATGACTCCTTTTCTCATAGATATTGCTATTGTCATCTTATTGCTAATTGGGCATAATACTCTTTCAGATCTTCAAGACTATGTAGCTTTGGATCTTTTGTTTTTCCCAAACTGTTCTTTGCATTCATTAATATCATTGTATGTGACATCTCTCATTTCTTAAATTTATTATATTATAAGCATTATTTCTACAACCTCTCTTTTTCTCAAACTTGTCCATATATTTTATATCAATGACTTCATCCTTTTACTTTGACATCAATGACAACATTTCCAACATAGATAACTTAACAAGATTTTCTCATCTAATATAGTATTTGAATCTATCAAAAGAGTACTTACACATATATAAAATAGTTTCAATAAATGAATAAAAGATCATCTTAAATATTCAATAATTCAACAATCAAAACTAAATTTTTGTTTTGTTTGATTCAATTTGATGTACTCAAAGTTATGATCACCAATAACAATGTACCTAAGATCAAGATTTCAAATCACTATATTGTGAACAGGTTAAAAGGAAAGATGTTTCATTTTGTTCAACTATAAATTCTTTGTTTTCAAGCAAGGTCCATCTACTACAAGCATAGAAATCCTTAGTGTCCAATTGAAACACAAATGAATTCATTGGATTTTCTAGTTAGAGAGGATTTACATTGTTACCAACACCCAAGCATTGGCTGCATTTTCTAAGTCTCTGCATGTATAAGCACAAAAATACATATTTTCAAACAAAGAAAAAATAAGTCAATAAAATTGAAAATGTTTTGCTTTGGAGATGTAGTTTAAAAAAACCCAAAAATGGCTTACAAACAATAAGTCACAGGTTGGCCAAATACATCTAGCAACTCAGGTACATGGGATGGCCCTGACCATCCATTCAAAGAAAGTAGTATAAATGAAACTATTTTCAAGGAAAATTAACTTACCTTCTTAGGTCTAGCAAGCTGAAGTAGAAGTGGGGATGAAAGGGAGAGCAAGGTAACTGTGATAACTACCCCTACCCAGGGAGGCACTGTTGTATTTATATTAGCATCTTGTATTTGGGTTGTGACTACTTCCATCAGAACTCTACAAGAGGAAGAATGGAATTTTATTTTTATCAAGAGCTACATCCGTTGAAAGTATTGTCTCAATGGATGAGAGAACAAAACTAAAATTGAATGGGTGGCTGAGGATTATATGCTATTCCTTTTGTTTGTCCTTTTGGAAACTGGTTTGATATGTCACATAAACAACCAATGAATCAATTCTTATACAAGAAATTGGCACCCATACACCTAATTTTTTCACTTATGCATCTAACAAACAAAACAAAAAATACAAGAGCAACTGCCTACATGTGGTTTGAAACAAACTTGTAAACCGTCTGTCATACTCAAGAGTGCAATTATATTTGTTCTAATCCTAAGCTTCACACCAGATGAATACCTAAATTTTGGTTTTTCCTTACTTTGAAATTGAGAGCCCGCAAATACCCATGAAAAGCATAAATCCAACATGAAAATGTAAAATAGACCTACTCCAACCAATAGAAAAAGAGATAAACCATAATTTTAAAATATAGAAAATATGTCCTTAAATCCCAACTATAGAAAAAGACAAAAATATTTTAAACAATGCAATTTCATTGGCCAAGCAACTATTTGAAAAGCAAATTCAACGAATGCAATATAACCCGCCTGTCGGCAAGAATAATAATATGAGGATCTCTTAAAAACTTCAAAAGATTCTTATAAATGATCATATAATATTTCAATAAATAAAAGATAGTAGAAATATTTAAATATGAATTATGAATATATTGTTCTCATGTTAAAAGAAAAATATTGATTTTTTTAAGGATATTGATATATTAAAATAAGTATAACTTGCTATAGAATAGGCACTTTCAAAAGGTTTTGTAATTTCAATTATAAGAGTATTGTAATCTTGAGGATAATGGAATAATTTTGAATTAATTATGACATATAATATTGAAAATAAATATCATACATCACTTAACAATCAAATAAATATCAATCACAATGGACTATGCTATATGAATATGTTAGGAAAAAAAAATAGTATGAAAATTCCCTTAGATATCACATATAAACAAATGATTACAATCTCCTAACTTAGCTCTGATGAATTGATTTTCAAATAATAGAAAAGACACCAAATGCATTGTAAAAATGGTCTTGTATATGTGTTGATTAAGTATAAAGAGGTTTCCTATCAAGTGCTACATATCTTCTAGTATAACAAGTAAAATGATTAGCTTAGCCTAATTGGATTTGATACCATGTTAGAAATCAAAATCTTAGGATACTAATCATTATAAACAAAATATTAAAAATGAACAAAATGAAAATCATACAAGCATAGATTTTACACATTACATAAGATATACATGGAGAAAAACATCTTGGTTAAAAAATCCCCATAAAACATCATTTTATTAAAACACTTACAATAATGGTCTATTATAACATAGACTAAACTTGGGGACCACTTCTTCATACTTCCACATGGCCAATAATACCTCATGTGCATAGTGATAGAATCCACTATCCATCTCCAAATTCTTCACCAATCAAATGAGAGGGAACCTCCTTAAATCTAGGAGAAAGGTTGGCATAATACCTTAAGGGGTATTAGTCACACCTATTCAAAATAACAATTCATAAATAATTAATAATTTAATAGTTATTAGACTATAACTATTTCAAATGGGATATGTTTAAGAAAGCATGTAATATATATAAGGTTTAATAACCTTATATTAGAACATTATATAAACGTTATAAGGGTAATGACCCCTAATAACATTATGTTCTAACAAAGAATTAGTGAATCCTGATAAGAAGCAAAAGAAGAAATAAAACAAGCCACATAAAGAATCTAAATCCTCTCACTCTAAAGGGGAGTCATCTAAGAAGGAGAAGCCTACATGTGAATATTGTAAGAAAACAGGGCCCAAATGAACATCAATCTTATTCAAAACATATTGATGAAATGAAGCATATTCTTAGGAAGAATCAAAACAATTTACCTTCATCATCAAAGGGTTCTTCTTCTTCTTCTTTGTCAAATTATGATAAACAAAAGGGGAAAACACTTGTTTTAGTTGCAAGTTTTGATTTAGAGAGGTGGATACTCAATTCATGAGCCTCACATCACTTGGCTTCATCAAAGAGTATGTTCGCTTCATTTGAGACTCATTCATCACCACACATCCTGATGGCTAACAACACTTATATGCATGTTTATGAGAAGGGATCCATTGACATGGATGACAGAGCATTTAATGATGTTCTTTATGTTCCTTCATTGTCACCTAACATCCTTTCTATCTATCGGATCACACATGGTGGAGCAAGTAGGAGTGTTAGTTCACAATCGATTCTAATAATCCAAGATTTGCAGAGTAGAGATATAATTGGAGTTGGGGAGGTTGATTGCCAATATTGTGTCTACACCTTCTCATATTTTTCTCCTAATGATTCAAAAGATGTTCACATTGAGGCATCTTGTGTGGAAATTTTTGAGGAGATTCAATATGGTCATTTGAATCTTGGTATTCTCTTTAAGGATCAAGTGACATGTGTTGATGTTCTATCTCCATCTATTGTTGTACCTGAGGATTCTTGTTATTCCATAGTTTTGGTTTCTTGTGATTCAGTGCAACAAGACATACATTATCTTATAGAGACAATTACTTGGGATGAGTACTTGACATACATTGTTGGTTTGTTTTGTGAGTTTGACATTTCAGATTTAGGAGACATTATTGATTGTATTAATCTTCCCTCTAATGGATATGATCCTTCTTGAGTTGTTGTGAGTGAACACTCTAACCCTCTTGTTCATTCTCTACATGATCATTCTTTGTAGTTTGACATGAGTGTGAGTTATTTTGGACAATATTTGGAGGAGGCTTCTTTATATTTATAGGAGGTATCTTTGTCTTTATATTGTGTTCTACAATCATTTCTAGGAGATTCTAGATTGTATTCTTCGACAGTGTGGCCTAGAACACCTATTTAGAGTGTGGCAAATTTTGACATCAACATGGAGACACTTGACCATTCTTCAGAGAAATCACATATCATCCTTCTTCATGCATCTTCCTTTCAAGAATGAGAATATATATTGCATATCATCATAGTTTTATTTCTTCCTAAGGGGAGGAAATTTTTTTGATGCTCTTGGATCATCTTTAGCATTCATTGTTGAGAATCTATCACCATCGCAGGAGACTCTATATTGATGGGGGGCTACGTGGTCTCTCTTCTTCTCTCTTATGGGGGGTATTTTTCCTCATATGGGGTTTTATCCTTCTATTCATCATTAAGATAATTTTGTATGTCATATCTCTTTTACGGAGGATTTTTGTCCCATAGGGTTTTCTCCTTTCCTCTGTTTGTGAGATATTTCACTTGCATTTGTACATGGGTACCTAACATGGCCTCATAGTTGAGACCCATCATTGCATCATTTGCATAATAATACTCACTAAGTTTTACTTAAGGGGGGTGTTGGTGTAAATAGGTATTTTTCCTAACTAGTTATTAGTGGGGTCCAATTTACATGTTAAGTTTACTTAAGTTCTAGTTGATTTTTCTAGAAGATTTAGCTATCTAGATAAGATCGTATCATATCTTATCTAGTTGGATTTTATTTAATACTTGTTTCTTAGATCATTTAATATTGTTGAGTTATTTGTCTCATTGTATAGGATTAAGACACATGTCAAGATCTTGTCTAGTTCTATCTCACAACTTTACTTTATAAGCAAGACACCATATGTACATCACATATTCAATTTGACAATATTGCATCCATAATCATAGCATGATATTCCTGCCATTTCTCTCTTATGGAAGTTACTTTGTGTCTTATAGGTGATCCTAGGGTGTTGGGAGTTCACCATTAACTCCTACAATGTTTCCGTATATGCCATCCTCCTAAGATCCAATTCTTTGTCTTCTCCTCAAAATTTAGGTCAAGGTAGTAGATGTTTATATGATATATTAATCTATTCATATATATTTTCACAAGTTAATACTACCTATTGAATGTGTTGAGTCTATAATAAGATATATTTGTAATCTATTTCTAAGGTAGTTATCATAGATAATTCTATTAATATGCATCATTTGCTAGATCTCATGGAAAAGTGTTAAAAGTAATGATAAATAGATAGCTGTTGGAAGAATGAATAAGGTGCCCTCTAGGTTTGTTTTCATTGATGCCAACATTGGTTGGTAACTGACTAAGTAAACTGTGCGTCCATGCTGATCCAGTATTCTAGTCCAGAAATCTTCTCAGTAAAAAGGAATTCTATGAGCTTTTGATATGTTGCTCAAGAATGTTAGTTATAGGTACAAATGAGTTCTCAACATGTTTGTGTGATCCGGTTGAGCTATCCAAGTGACAAAGGTTTGGTATTCTTTTGGATAACAAGGTTTATCTTTTGTGTGTTCCTCTTTAGTTCTAGGCCGGCCTAATGTTTGGATAATAGGTTGTTTTCTGTGCGCCAAAAGGAATTTTGTATTAAGCCGACAAGACTCTTTGAATTTTTTGGTGTTCCCTCAATTAGGTCGACCTAATTGATAAAGGAAGTTATGGCTATGTATATATTTATGATGGACAAGTGGTGAAGAGATATATAGAGAATGATATGAGAATGATGTGACAAGTATAATAGTGTGAAGTTACTAATAGTAATAGTACACTGACACACGAAGCAAAATTTTGATATTTCCAAAGCATAACTGGAACTGTTTCAACACTTTATAGGTGCACCTCTCCAGTTCATTTTGGCACTGTGGCACACCTTTTGTAGCTGGGCAATAAGCCATATTTTGTATTTAGGTAGTGAGCCTTTTTAAGGACAGTGAGTCTTGGCAGTGAGCCATATAATTTCTTATAACCAGTTATAATATATTGTGAGCTAATCCTCACCGTGGTTTTTCCCACTTTGGGTTTTCCATGTAAAAATCCTGGTGTTAATGTGTTATGATCTCTTTTATGTTTTGGTTCACTATTGCAATTAGATGTTGGTTGATAGTTGGATGGTTGATAATTAATTTCGCTAGTAGAACACTGATTCACCCCCCTCTTAGTATTTATTGTATTCAATAATTGGTATCAGAGCTTGGTTCCTCTAGAAAAGTCTTACAACTTGAGGAAGGTCCCAAAACTTGAATACATGGCTGGAAAATACTATTTTGTTCCTTCGAAAGAAAATTTTGTATCTGAAGAGATCAATGTTTCCCTTGAGGAATTAGACAAAAGTGAGGATGAGAGGGAAAATCTGAAAGGAAATCTAAAGGAAACAAATTATTGCATCAGGAAGCTGAGAGAGCAAATCAAAAAGTTCAAGGAAAGGCATAAAGAAGTTAGTGATCAATTGAAAAAGGAAAATGAGGATATTACTGGACTAAAGGTACAAGTGGAAGAGAAGAAACGAATTGAGGAATGCTAGAAAATTAAGATCCATAACAAAGTTAATGAATGTACAAAGCTCGAACAAGAAGTGGTAACCCTAAGAGTTGATCTCGAAAAAGCGAAAGCTCATGAAGAAAGATTCAACACAAGTTCTACAATGCTTGATGAATTGATTACATCTCAGAAACCTGCTAAGGACTAAAGTGGTCTAGGACTTGAAGAAGGATAATGATCAAAGGCTAAACCAATTTCCAACAATGTGGACAATCAAAGGAAATTTCGAGGAAATGCTTATCAAAATAAGAATCAAAGGAACAATACCGAAAGGATTCCCATTCGACAGCTTAATGCTCAAAGGTACCCATCTTTTAATGGTTTTTGTTTCTCATGCAGTAAGTTCAGACATAGAGCAACAAAATAAAAAAGTAGGATAAACCAGAATAAAATGAGTCAGAATGTTGGATTCTTTACTAGACAATGCTATGTTTGCAACAAGCTTGGACATAGAGCTACCAAATGTAGAAGCTAGTTGATGATGAACATGTTTAATGCTAATAGAAGGATTCAGTCTTTTCAAGGCTACTATTACACATGCAATATCTTTGGACACAAGGATAATAAGTGCAAGCCAAGGATGAATGCAAATTCGTTTGATCAAAAATATGTTGTGTGTTATACTTGAAACAAACCAAGAAATATCTCAAAATTTTGTAAGAGAAAAGTTTGGAAGAAACCTAATTCGAAGCAAAAGAACAAGCCTGTGAACAAGGTAGATCTCGAAGAAGTGAGGAGAGAAATGAAAAAAAATTGGAGAAAGAAGGAAGAACTTGAGAACAAGGATGAATCCAATAATCTTGTATCTGCACTCGGTGCAGATACCCCTTGTGAGAATTGAACCCAACAATGGTATCAGGGGGAGCAGTCACAAAAAAATCTAACAAGCCCTCGATATATGAGGTTTCAGGCGATGACACAAGGATATGTGATGTGAATCATTATTTTGAAGGCACCAGAGAAAATTCCATCATAAATTAAGCAAATCAAAAGAATTGCAGAGCTCTTCTTAGTTTACAGTATGCTTCACAAAGTGGTTGACAACTTTAAAGCAAAAAAGAAATAAATGCAAAATTAGGGCAGAGTTTGTAAACAATAAAGCAAGAGACTAAGTTAAAGAAAAATAAATTCGTGCAAGTTGGAAGAAGCAGTGCAAGCATAAGTGAGATAGAAAGCGATTCAGAGCATCATACATCAAAACTCTAGCCCGTGATAAAAAAAAAGGTATTCTCGATTATCTGAATTTTGTGGTTTTTGAGTTTATTCAAGTTTGTTTGAGGAATATGGCCACTCCTACTGTTGTGGAAATTTTTGAGAGGCCCCAACCAAAATTCAAAAGATGTCCATGGAAAGTATATGAAAATGACCCAATGGGTGCGTTTTTGAACATTCCAAGACGTGCTACCCATCAAAGATCCAAGAATATACATTTGTGGGAAGCTCGAAGAATTTGATCACCAAGAGTTGAAGGATTTGTGGGACAATGAGTTGACTGATGACTTACTGTTCAAGACAGAATATGAAAACCTAGTTCAGATGAAGCTGAATATTTGGAACTGGTTTCTGAACTTTTCCAGCGAGAGTGAGGAGAAATTTGTCAAGATGGCCCTTAGTAGGGTTCACATCAATCTTGTGTGGATAAATGAACCAAGGATTATCAATAAGGAGGCAATTCAAGCTATTACTGGTCTTTGTGACACTGGTTCCATTCTAGTTCTAAAAGCAGTAAAAAATGACGAGGTTAACTAGAGCCAAGTTTGATGAGAGAGCCTTAACCATGAAGTCTATCACAAACCCTATCGTCAAGTATGTTGCCATTATGATTGGACAAAAAGTCTACTTCACGAACAAAGCAAACTCAGTATCAACCACGACAATTCATACTGCTTATGAAATGGTGGTGAATGGAAAGGAATTTGATCTTTGTGAGTTGTTGAGGTTGCAACTTATGGAAACCTGAATATGAAAAAGGTGAAGAAACATGTCTTTAAATTTGACACTCTAGTTGTTTGTTTGTTATTCTATTTTCTAAGGGAGTTACTAGGAAGAAAGAACATAATATGGGATAACACCAAGCCGGTTGCCCATCATATTTATGATCATCTACATAGTCTAAGAGACTTTAGGGCATAGAAAAATGCCCTAACTACTTTCTTTGCAGTATTTCAAAATGAAATGCATGAAAGAGACAAGATTCCAAGGAATTTGGTGAAGAAGTATGAGAAGGAGATAGTGTTTCTTGTTTCTACAGATGAATGCATCATTGAGGCCGTAGAACCTAGAATTCAATGGATTGAACCCCTGTGATATGAGATTGAGGAGAAAATGGTAGAGAGATACATTGAGATTTTGTTGGCTAGTCCTAAACACCCTCTCTACCTAGGCTTGATACATATGAGGAGAAATCTGCTGAAATTCATTCGGAGGCTGCAACACCTAAACAGAGAAAGAAGGTTGAAGCTTTCTTCCAAGATAAAACTTTCACTAGAGATGATACAAAATAGTTGAAGGAGGCTATTGATGAAAGGAAAGCCAAATCTACTGAACAATCCTCCAGACCCAGAAAATTAGGAAGGCTATCTTCTGGTGCTACACTTGCACTTATTTCCAGTTCTGCCACCCCTAATGGTGCTAACGTTGAGAAAGGGAAAAGGAAAGAACAAAGTGTCCCAACATCTGTTGATGTTACTACCCCTACCAGTCCCAGTACCAGGGCATCTAAGAAGAAGGACATACCTGTTGCTACACCATCAACTGCTTCAGGAAGAAGAAGAGTGGAAGAAAAAACTCACGGGAAAAGGAATTTGAGTGATGTTGTTGAGGAAGAAATTGATCTTGGCTTTGAAGAAGAGCATCAACTTAAAATAAATAGAAGAGGTAGTACCTTTGGTGGAGGAGTCAAAATCAGTGTTGAGGTCCCCACTAATGAGGAGACAGAGGAAGCATATGATGCCTACTGAATACATGTGCACATGAAGAAGAATGAAGAAGGCTCATTTGATCCTGTGGAGAACATTCCTGGTTCTCCTTTGGTGAGTAATCATCCACCTTTGGTTCTTGGAACCTTAGTGAACAATATGATTGGCAATGATCTTATGTTAATTGCTGAGTTATATGATAAAGTTAATGATGAAGGGAAAGAAACCATCATAAATGCTTTTGCTCAGTACATAGTCATTTGTAATATAAACATGGATACCATACAGTCAAAAGTTACTGAAAGTGTGTGAAAAGAGTTAGTACTCAAAAGGGAAAAGGATTTAGATGTCGAAGACAAGATGAGAAGTGAAGCCTTAAAATCTGTTAGTTCAACTTACTTAGAGATAGAAGCTACAAATTTATGGAATGAATGTTCTACATTGTTTAGAGTCAAGTAGAGAGTCAATATGTTAATGACTAAAGAAGATGACTATGTTGAAAAAGTAAGGAAAGAGACCCAATATGTGATTAGGAAAGTAGCAAGGAGTTATGGGACAAGAACCAATTCTTCATCTCACACTGCTCAGATTTAGGAACATGCTACTATTGTAGAAGTTATGGACAACCCAATTTTGGAAAATGTTGATGAGAAACTTGGTGCTTCAGAGACCCCTTCCCATCAGATGGACATAGATGAAACTACCGGAAAAAGGTCTGATGACCATCATAGAGATCAATCTGATGAAAAGAGAGAAGAACATCAATAATCTACCAGAAATAGGGAAGAGAAAAACCAAGATGAAAGTGAAGGGAGTAAGGACAAAGAGAAAGATAAAGACAAGGATGATGAAGATAGAAGGGAGAAAAAAAATAGAGAAAAGTCCTCTGGAAATTCATCCAGAGAATAAAAGGAAAAAGAAAAAGATAAGAAGAAAGAGGAAGATAAGAAAGCCATTCCAATTGAAGGTGAAATTCCCAAAGACCCTGAACCATCAAAGCCATCCAGAGAATCATCTAGAAGTAATCCTAAAGGTATTCTTTCAAGACAAGCTGTAATTCAACCTATGCTTCCATTTTAGCTAGTTAAGCTACCATCTCACCCAAGTTATGTGGATTTGACAAAGATTACACCTGGTGATAGAATAAAGCTAAGTGGCACTTTTCTCAGCTCTGTCACGTAGGAGGCTATAGAGTCATATCAAAAGGGGAATGAATTGATAAATGAAGCTATCAAAGCTCTACAAGAGACAACCCTTGGTGTTACTTCAGACAACTCTTTAACTCCGATTGAAAATTTGAGGATTATAGTTGATTTCGTTAAAGAGTACACATCCAATCTTAAGATGCAGACCGCAAAAGAAGTTGAGTTGAGTTTGTTAGAGAAAAGGTTGTTGTTTTTGCAAGACAAGTGTACAGTTGCACATGACAAGGCTTTGCAAACTTTGAAAGAGGTAAGAGAATGTGATGATGAAGCCCAACAAGTATTTGTTTAGTGCATGAAATGGCTGGAAGCCACTCGAGGTATCAAGGATCTAATGGACTCAATTGAGTCTCAACTTGTTGATGCCTCCAGAGATTATAAGATTATCAGTGATAGAAACTATGTTAGGTGGGTTTCTATTGCAAATCTTCAAAAAAAGTTTTTCATCCTGTAGAGGCAGAAAGAAGAGGCTATGAGATGATATGCCCAACTTGGAGATCTGGTTATGTCTAGACATGTTATCATATCAAATGCATTGATGGAATTAGAAAAACTTGAAAAAATGAACATTGCTCTATCCATAAAATCTCTACATAAAACACTCTCCAGGACAAAAGGAGCTTGGGATGATGGAAAGCCTGCTTGGGAAGCGATTCTCAAGGAGTTACAAGGTGCCCCCAGTTCCTGATTTGAAGTTTTTTTTCTCGGTCCTTTGTCCTTGATGTCAAAGGGGGAGAAGAGGAGAAGAGGAAAAGAGGAGACGAGGTTGTATAGAGTATGATATGTTATGTTTGTTTTTGTACATATGTTAGGGGGAGTTGAGCACAATTTTTTGTTTGAAGCAAGTTTCATTTTTGACACATATTGCCATCAATGACAAAGGATGAGATTGTTGGAAGAATGAAGAAGGTGCCCTCCGAGTTTGTTGTCATTGATGCCAACATTGGTTGGTAACTGAATAAGTAAACTGTGCGTCCATGTTGATCCAGTATTCTTTATCCAGGAGGATACCAAAGACCAAAAATTCCATAGTTTCAGAATTCAATGAAGTTGTCATCATCGCATAGAGCTCATTGACATGATCTTGATGCAATTTGAATCGCATCAAAAGGAGATCGTACACGAGAATTATGCTCAGTCAAAGTTGGGTCAAACAAGGTACCAAAGGCTAGCTAGAAAGGTGAAAAAATTGATCATTTCAAAATTCATTGAAATCAACATCAAAGCGAAGGGCTCATTGATACGATTCTAACACCACTTGTTTTGCGTCAAATAGAGCTCGTATGCAAAAGATATGCTCGGTCAAAGTTTGCAGGAAAAGGTTGACCAAAACAACACCCGTGATGATGTCAACATGATATCAACATGTTGACATGGCATTGTGACAAGGCAAACAGATGACATGGACCAGTCACAGGTTGACATGTGGCATCTAGTCAGTAGTCCGTACAGTAACGAGGTGGTGACGGGGCGTTGATGTGATCTAGTGATAGGTTGACACGTGGCAATTTTCAACCAATCTCAGATTGACACATGGCATCCGTCTGAGCTACTCCGACGCGGGTTTGTTTCAACTGCTACCAAAATTATTGGATGGGATTTGATCTCATAACCCTTCGTTTACCACTTTCCATGCCTACCATTGCACCAGAAAATGCACTCTAAGATCGTAATGCAATTTGAATCGCATCAAAAGGAGATTGTACACGAGAATTATGCTCAATCAAAGTTGGGTCAAACAAGGTACCAGAGGCCAGCCAGAAAGGTGAAAAAATTGATCATTTCAGAATTCATTGAAATCAACATCAAAGCGAAGGGCTCATGATATGATTCTAACATTACTTGTTTTGCGTCAAATAGAGCTCGTATGCAAAAGATATGCTCGGTCAAAGTTTGCAGGAAAAGGTTGACCAGAACAACACCCGTGATGATGTCAGCATGATATCAGCATGTTGATGTGGCATTGTGACAAAGCAAACAAATGACATGGACCAGTCACAGGTTGACATGTGGCATCTAGTCAGTAGTCCGTACAGTAACGAGGTGGTGACAGGGCGTTGATGTGGTCTAGTGATAGGTTGACACGTGGCAATTTTCAACCAATCTCAGATTGACACATGGCATCCGTCTAAGCTACTCCGACGCGGGTTTGTTTCAACTGCTACCAAAATTATTGGATGGGATTTGATCTCATAACCGTTCGTTTACCACTTTCCATGCCTACCATTGCACCAGAAAATGCACTCTAAAATATGCATGACGCCTCTTTGTTTTGTTAAGATAAAGCTTGAAATTGCAAGTTAAAAATAGATGGGGCGGGGGTCGAACCAACGACCTCCCCACCTCTTAAACTCCTCGCTACCACCAAACCATGCTTGTAGTTGGAAATATTTTCGGGCTCAGTTTGTTTTAACGAATAGTTAAAACCGAAAATCTCCCAAAATTTTAACTATTTTAATATTAACCCCTATTATTAAAAACAATCAATCTCCCTAAAATTAAATAAGTTGTAAAGGCCCAAGAATCTAAAATTTAAAGGGCTTAAAATATATATTAAAAGATTATAATGGGGATTTTAAATGATTGTTATATTGTAAAAGGGGATATTATGAAGATTATTTTGCAAATAAGGGAGATTTGTAAAATCACATTATGTAATAAGGGAGATAGGCCTAATTTTGTAAAATCATATGGTTATGAACCATATTAGGAAAAATTGGTGTATTTAAGGGGGAAATTTTTCTCTTGTGAGGACAAGCAATTTTCTTTTCGGAAAGGATTTCATGGTGGAGAAATTAACCATAATGGGCAAAAAATTATGTATAAAAGAGGGGTGAGAGTTTAGAGTTGGGATAACTAAGTGAGGAGTGTTGAGAGAATTCTTTTGGAGAAGAGATTTTTTGTAAGCATAGAGACTTGTATTGTGTATTTCTTAAGCGTAAGAGGGCGCAAGTAAGGAGGCTATGAAGAAGTCTTAGGTGCTAAGAGAGACTGTAAGAGGAATTGTAATGCCGGTTTGGAGTTTGGATGATGTAAAAAGGCATTTAAAAGCTTGGCATAATTAATAAAGCGGTCCAACATTGAGAAGCGGATTTGGAGACGTAGCTCATGTTGAGTGAACTCCGTTATCAAGCTCGTGATCTCTTTTATTCTCTTTTGTCTTATGATTTTCTCTTATTCTTTCAGTTTCAATTTCCTTCTTTAAGTTATGCAAAGGATTAAGTGAACTCAATTTCTATAATTTCAAAGGTTAAAATACATAACCACACAATTTTGTTTGCGATCAAGATAAATCTGTAATTAGGAGTAAAGTGAAAATTATTTTGTAAACCTTTTAATTATAGATCAATTTTGGTCCGAAAATCTTCTCAGTAAAAAGGAATTCTATGAGCTTTTGATATGTTGCTTAGGAATGTCAATTACAAGTACAAACAAGTTCTCAACATGTTTGTGTGATCCAGTTGAGCTATCCAGGTGAAAAAGGTTCGATATTATTTTGGCTGACAAGGTTTATCTTTTTTGTGTTCCTCTTTATGTCTGGGTTGACCTAACATTTGGATAACACATTTTGTTCTGTGCACCAAAAGGAATTTTTTATTAAGTTGAAAAGACTTTGAATTTTTTGGTGTTCCCTCAATTAGGCCAACCTAATTGATAAAGGAAGTTATGGTTATGTATTTATTTATGATAGACAAGTGGTGAAGAGATATACAAAGAATGATATGCGAATGATGCGACAAGTATAATAGTGTGAAGTTACTAACAATAATTGTACACTGACAAACAGAGCCGAAGTTTGATATTTCGAGAGCATAATCGGAACTGTTTCAACACTTTATAGGTGCACCTCTCCAATTCATTTTGGTAATTTTCCACACCTATTGTATCTTGGCAATAATCCATATTTTGTATTCAGGCAGTGAGCCTTGTTAAGGACAATGAGTCCTGGTAGTGAGCCATGTAATGTCTTATAACTGGTTATAATATATTGTGAGCTACTCCTCACCATAGTTTTTCCCACTTTGGGTTTTCCACGCAAAATTCCTAGCGTTAATGTGTTATGATCTCTTTTATGTTTTGGTTCACTATTGCAATTAGATGTGGGCTGATAATTGGATGGTTGATAATTAATTTCGCTAACAGAATACTGATTCACCCCCCCTCTCAGTATTCGGTGTATTCAACAATATCTACTTCCAACACTTGTTCTTTTATTTATGTTATGGACTTCATCCTTTTCTCACTTTGTTAACTATGTTAGGATCATATGCTTCTCACTTTTTGGCATTGTGATCTATCCAAATCAACCATAATATCGTAACTCCTTGAGACTCTGGTTGGTCTACTTAAGTCTTCTATTATATTGTGAGTTATGTCTAGTTAATGTAGCATTGATATGGTGTGGAAATATTATTGCAATTATCTTCAAATTTCTTAATCTATCTAAAACTGTGTGGCCATTTCTCCATTTTTACTTCTCATGGCTTAAACTATCTAGTTCATACTAACAGGTTATTTTTTCTTTTGAAAATTTCCTTCTCCTTTTCCTAAATTCTTAGTGGATCTAATAAAATTTATATTTCTCCTTCTAATTGAGTCCTTATGGCTACTAATGAATTTACTTTTATGCATTAGACCCTACTTTACACTACCATTAAATGCTTCTCCTAACCCCAATTTTTGAATCAGTAAATCAATTTATGGCCTTGTAGGAGTATGCATAACTATATTTGGACTTAATACAACAATCAAAGCTCTTTGATTTTGTCTAGCCATATACTCTTTGATTTTTCTTATAGATTCTCTTGCTAGTTGCTTTGTTGGAGTGTTTAATTATGTAGATATTTCTCCCATTTCTTTCCCTAAATCCACCTATTTTTTTCTACTTCTTCCATTTCTCCCCTTATTTATTTTTGAAAATTTTCCTGAGCCTTTGTTTAAACTTATATCAACTACCTTATCAATTTGTTCTTTGATGATTTCTATATCTATGTTATCAACCCTTCTATAACAATTATTTATTTTTATACCATTTATTGAGATAAATCTTATTGAACATGCAATGGAGATGGTGGTGGTGTGCTATCTTCTAGACTATTACATTATAAGCATGTTGAGCTATCTAAATAAATTCTTCAAATAACTTTTTATTGAATTTTATCATTTCTAGGATTGTGAACTAAGGTATCTACCTGGTGCTTCCTACTAAGATCTTGTTCCTAAATACTCTATACTTGGAATATTTTTCTTGGGAGATAAACGCAAATCCTTGGCCATCTCATCCATAACTTTTTTAATGTAGAATCTATCTTGAAATATTCTTCTCTTTGTGGGGCTATCTAGTATTATATGATTTTTCTTGTTTCTATTAGAAACCTATTAGTGATTTGATCGAAAAAATATAATCGTGTTGGGATGAAGCCCAATGTTGCTTTGATTATAGTTTGTTTGTTTGTTGCACTTATAGTAGAATAAGACTTACAATGGTTTATCAGATGTAGATAGAGATTTAATAAGTTTATTCCATCTAACATAGGCTCCTATGCTAATTCTTGTATCTTTTTTTTGTGGTTCTCTTAATGAAGGTTCTTATTCATCTTCAAAATTATCATCATATTGCACTAGCTTTTTATTGTCTCATATTTTATTTTTTATTTTTGGTATCCTTTTTTTATTTATTCTATTGGACTATTCATTGATGGAGAATATCCATGGTAATGGGAACTTCATGCTTCCCTCTCTTACCTTTTGTGTCTTTTAGTGGTTGCTACTTTATAAACATTTTCCCTTTCTATGGTGGGGTGTTCTCACTATTAGATCTTAGATTATCATACCACCTTTTTTCTTTTTTATAGTGATAGTTGTTTGATTTGTTATTCTAAAATATGCTTAATCTTTGAAGGGAGATGATCTTGTCTTTCTTTGGTTTCTTTTATAATTTTCTCTTCATTTTTTTCAATTTTTCCTTTTAAATCCTTTTTGAATTTCTTGTTAATATATTCATGCCACGTATCAAATTTTTTTTTGGTTGGATCCTTAAGGTGGGAGAGGAAGAGTTGAGCTATGCTCTCTAATAAATCATTGAATAATCTTAAGGGAGTAGCAATATTATGAAGGTGTATATCTCAACAACTTCCAAATGGATATCATCATTTTCAACCATGAAAAATTCATATTTCTCTAATTTTATTATAATTATTTGGCACATACATTCTCTCTTGCATTCTTTTCTAGATTTTTTCGAAGAGTGACTCATACTTATATAGAAAAATAATAGTGCTAGTGAAATTTTCCATATTCTTCCTTTTTTTTTCTAATAGAAGTGTTGGTTATCTAAAAATATATCTGGTTTAATTCTAAGTAATTTTCTCAATAAATAGAGGGATAAGAATAATATCAATGATCCATACCTAAAATTATGCTAAATTTTCTTTCTTTATTTATATTGTCTAATAGTTTCTCCCTTAGGCATTCATAGAGATTGTATTATTTACAATTGGTGACCATTTCATATGATTCATTGATGCAAATTGTTGATGTAGAGTCCTCCCTTCCCAATATAAGTTTTTTTGTTAAAAAATGGTGATATATCTCAGTTCATGGTATTTGGTCTTATTTATGGTGATAAATATCTCATCAAATATGACACCTATGAGAGTAGTGATTGATTTATCGTCATCCTTTTTAGGTTTCTTTCCTCTATTCCATAATCTTATTGATTTGAGAAATAAACAAGAAGGAATATATTACACCTAATAAAAAATAATGATATGATTTGTATGAGATGTAGAAGTTGGAGGAAGTTGAATGTAAAATTTTCATCTATAAGAGTTGTTCTATGAAAGGGGCATTCACACTAACACAATTGACCTATTCAAATACAACGAAACTAAAAGTTAGTGTTGGGAATAGAAGGTTTAACTAGGTGATGATTTGAGCTATGCTTAAAAGAAAAATTTGAAGGTGAATTTATCTTGGTGTTGTAAGCATTTTTATTTTTTATTATAGTTGTTAGAAATACATAGATCCTTTTGTAATTAATATATAAGAAAAAATTTGATGGAGGAAACCTTACAAAATATAAACATTAATGTGAATATTACCTCAATCAACCCCCTTGTGAGTATTCCAAAAAAAACCAAATGCCTATACTATTTTGAAAATGTATAATTAGATCATGGAATAAATTAATGGCAATAATGGTGGCTAATAGATGAATCAAAAGGGAGAAGGAAAATGTGAAGCATAATGTTCTAAAAGAGGATGTAAGGATATGGACAAGGAGAGATGTGTGGGGATAACACATATGTATAAATTAGATAAGGAAATGAGGGAAATCCTAATGGTTATGGAATAAGGGAAATGAACAATATGATAAAAATGTAAGAGAAAATGAAGCCAAAAAAGTGATAGGGATAATCCTCAAAGGACTCAAAATCTCCAAATAAAAGCTCCAACAATAATTCAATAGCTACAAGACTCTAAGATTACAAAAGCAAGAGGATAAATAACAACGAGGGAATGTTATAGTGATAAATAGCTTGTGATGGGTTAAACAAGAGATGGACAAGCTTTTTTATATATTACTAGGAGGATTTATGGGAAGGTTAGGGTAGAAACATATTAGGCGGTCATTATCAAGCCTCATATGAAATTTATGTGGCAAAAAAACCAAAATAAAAACTTGCTAGAAAAGTGACACATTTGACTTGTAATCAAAGGAAGCTCAAATTTCTAAGGATGGCTAAGGGGATTGAGGATAAATATATGCTAGAAATTTCATGCCTTTGTGATCCATGAGGTGCAAGATATTAGGGAAATGATGGGAATGGATTACTACACATGAAAGGGGACACAAAAAAATAAATTGTAGCTAGGAAAATATTAAAAAATATATGAGAGGTAAGCAAAGCTTAAACAATGGGTAAAAACATATATGAAAGGGGAAACACAAAAACATAGGGATAAAAAAAGGAATATGAGGATAAAAGAGGTGTTAACAAGGGATAAATAAGGGGTGGAAACCCATGCTAAAGGGGATAACTAAAATGAATGCAAACTCTAGTGAAAGAAGTTGCAAAATATGTAATTTTTGTTATTAAATTTTGCCTCCACTTTAGGAAGCTAGTAACACACCAAAAGGGAAGAAGTACATTAAAGTAGAGACTATAGTAAATTATATATAATCATATAACACAAAGGATACAATACCAAAGGAGAGATATTGGCCTTTAGAATTATTCTATGGTCTTCATGTATTTTTACATGGTCTTGTAATGTACACAAAGAGAATATTCAAATACAATAAAAGTTTTAAACAACACATATACATTGGAAATAAATACATGAAAGTATACTAAACATAGGAACATACATGAAAAAATTTAAGGGTGCACAATGCAGATAAACAAATACAAGGAAAAAATATCACCTAAGCATAAATAAGAAATAAATTTCCATAAGATAAATACACTTGAATTGCTAGAAAATACAAAAGGGTTAAAAGCAAGGCAAGCATTTTTATTTTGTGGAGGAAGGGGATCCAAGGGAATTTACAGTAAATAATATAGGAAAGTGACTAGATCTATGAATATGTGACTTATCAAAAGTGCATTAGAAACTATAAAATATAAATTTGAAACTAGAAACCGGTCATGATGTTAAGGCTTGTAAGGTAGCCACTAAAGATAATACTAGGCTAAATCAAAGAGTAAAATTACTAATAATGGTGATCAATAATAAAGTAAAAATATAGATGTTAAATGGTAAAAATGATTATGTGGTAACCAAATTTAATAATGGATGTGTGGTTTCCACTCTAAAAAAGGATAGGGAAAGCCAAAAGTTAAAATTTAAAAGAAAAAAAGTGATGATGTCATAAAAACTATGTAGTAATGACTTGATTAGATAAAAGGACAACCAAGACCCAAGTTATGATTGGTTTGGATATCATCATGGTGATGAAAATAAGTGATAGTGAGAGAGATATAATATATTATTCCCCTTAAATTTATTGGTTATGAGACTGATAGGATAAAGATCCATTCAATTTAAGGTAAAGTGGTTAAAGGGAGAAAGGATAATTACCAAATATTTTGATGATAAGGAAAATATGAAACTAGAAGAAGAGTAAAATTTAGCATTCGTACTCTTGCTAATGTTGTTAGTAAGGACGATTTGGATGTCATTGTGGTGGTCAAATATTCAGACTATGTGGGTCAGGGTGTGAATGCAGTTTACAGGGATGGATGTGTGGTGGAGACGGTGTTGGAGGTCCCTTTTTCTATTCCCAAAGCTTCTATGGTGGGTCAAGCGATGCTCGAAAAGTTAGCTAAGGTTGTTGTGTGGGCCCCTTCGGGTGAGTTTTTTGGCGCTTATTCTCTTGAAAAGAAAGGTGGGGATCATGTTCCGATGGAAAATTATCTTCCAGTGGTTTGTCTTCTCTTCTTGGGAAGTGTTGGTCTAACTTATTTAATTCTAAACTCAAAGGTAAGGGTGTTTCTTCTGAGTCAGTCTCTTCTTTGTGTGAGGTTGGAGGTATTGTCCTCTCTATTCCAAACTCTGTTATGGATAAAAGTATTTCTTTGATGGATTTCTCCCTTGTGGGAAAATTCCTAGGGCCTCGACCCAATATTGATGATGTTCGTTCTTGGGTCTGTAAGAAATGGGCTCTCAAAGGTCAGGTGGAGGTTGTTGTGATGGCTAAAGGATTTTTATCTTTTTCCTTCTCATATGATGAGGATTTAAGAATGGTTTTTTCGAAGGGTCCTTGGCTATTTGGTCATTTGACTCTAGCTCTACATCCTTGGGAGCCAAGTATGGATTTATCTAAATGTCTTTTTCATTTTTCTCCAGTCTAGGTTAAACTTTCAAATTTTCCATTGGAATAATGGGATGAAGAGGTTTTCAAAGCTATTACAAACTCTTTTGGGTGTCTGGTTTCTATTGATGATGCTACCTTTTCTAGAAGGTGTTTGGTTGTTGCTAGACTCCGTGTCATGATTGATCATGATGCTAAACTTTCAAAATCCATTCTCTTGAACTCTAAAGTGGGAAGTTGGAAGCAACAGATTGTTTTTGAGTCCTTCCTCTTTGTATGTTTTAAATGTAAAAAATCAAGGCATTAGGCTAAATATTTCCCTTCTAAGGTTGTAGGCCCTAGGCCTAAAGTTTGGAAAGTGAAGGAAGTTAAGGATTTTGTTATCCCCCTTCTGATTAGGAATTTCCTGAAGAAGTTCCAAACCCGGTGCATTTTGTAAATGTTGATGTTGTTCCCCAGTCCTTTGTGGCTGAGGATTCAGTGCCTAATGTTAGAAATATAGCTCTCCCTTCTGGAGAGGAGGAGGTTGATCATGTTTTTGACTTGCTTTCTTCCCCAAATATATTGGTTAGGGGTGTGGATGGGGCCTCATCTCCCCTCCTAACCATTCGTTTAGCTTGTGTTGGTGGAGATGCCAATGTTGGAGTATGGGAAACACTTAGAGGGGGGCTAAATCAGTGTTTCAATAATCAATTTCAACTTAATGATTCTTTAAAACACTTAAACTCTTTGAAAACAATAAATGTTTAGTTTCAAGAGTATAATCATATGTGATAACCAAACTTCATATTATTAAACATGTAAACTCAAATGTTGCAATGTAAATAAAGGAAACAAGACCAAAAAGAATCCACAAAAGAATCATAACATAGTGTTTTTCATGAGTGGAAAACCCTCATAGGGATGAAAAACCACTTGTAAAATGCCTCACTAGCTTATCAAAATGCCTCACTAGCAGAGCCTCACTAGCTACAAAATGTCTCACTAGCAGAGCCTCACAGGCTACAAAATGCCTCACTGGCAAAGCCTCATTGGCTACAAAATGCCTCGCTAGCAAACATAATTGCCTCACTGGAAAAACACAGCCTCACTGGAAAAAGGTCAATCTTTGTCTTATTGACATGACCTTACAACACAATTTTCAATCATGAAGAAATACATTACAAAGGGTTTCTCTATTTCACTGCAAATCATTACAACACTCAGAATCAATACATTCTATATTCTAAAGGTACATTGAAATTGGAACATATAAAACATAAAACATATCAACTTATTTTTCACTATTCTTGCATGCAACTTTTACAAAAAAAAAAATTGTATTTTGTTCATAAATGATAACTCTCAGCAGAGTATAAACCTCTCATGTGCATCGAACCAATAACATTAACATATCACTATTTTTATAACAATCAAAAGTTCACATAATGCTATCATCTATCACTGACTAAAACTATCAAATATATCCTGCTTAAACTATTTTCATAACTGCCCCTGAAGTCATCGAGATGCTTTTGCCTTCAACAAACTAAACAACCTTTCATATATGGTCGACACATAGTACAAGCTGTGTGTAAACATTAAACAAAAGACACATATAAATGTGACATAAAACCCATGCTCCCAAGTCGACAACAAAAGACAAAGACATAGCCTCTACAAAGACTTTTAAAAAATCTGCTAAATGGTTTAAACCCCGTGCCCTAGCAATGGGTAACTCAACCACCAAACAAGTATACATGGTGTACCCTAGCATTAAGATATGAAGACTCAAAAATCAATAAACCCTTTACATTACACAAAGTGTATGCCCTTGAAGAAAGAAACCAAGGTCAAAACCAAAAATAACATTAATTAGAAATTGATATCCAAGTCAACATGATACAACTTTGTGCATACGATAACAAACCCAAAGTATAACAAATGTAACCTGTGTACAAGCACAAGAAATAGCTATAACAACAATTTATGAAAAATAACATGAACGATACAAATACCATTTCTAGTTTAACCAACAACCAAGGAGAGAAAGGAATCGAGTTACCAAAAAACTCTTCATTGAAAGATTTAACTGCTTGAATAACCTCCAAACCATTTTCCTATATAACCAGCCGTCAAACCACTCTTTCCCTAATTTTTTTCCTTCCTTCACCAAGCTTCCATACTGCCATGTTCACCAAGCTCTTCAAGCCCTAAATCAACTACTAAAAACCATGTTTCATTATTTGTCAAATGATAACTTTTAGGGCACAATTATTGTGTCGATATACTTGTTACCTAATTTTTGCTTACAGGTCAATCAGGTAGAGTTGAAACACAGTTTGCAGCTAAGAAGAGAGGTACATACAAATTTTTGCTAATGTTTTGTCATTGCACAAAAGATGTTTTCAAATGAAGTATTATGCAAATGTTTTACAACAAAAAAGATACACAATTTGCATAAATTTTTTGTTGTTTTATTCATTGTACAAAATATGATGTCACACACAAGTCATGGGAGTAACCGATCATACATGATGAAATGTAACACAAAGAGTAAACTATACAACTGAAGAAGTAAAGAACATGAAAGGAAGTTTGATTCATCATTTCCTAAATGATGAATCACAAAGTTGTCAATTGTGTCTTCAGTTTCAGCTCCAGCTCCTTCGTTGGTTGCTCTGGAGATACCTGCGAAAATAGATTGTGTTAGAGCTCAAAATAATATTTCTCCTCATATGCATACATCAACAAATATATAATATACTCCTATGAAAAATTTGATCAAATATGTGGATTTCACAAACATTCAGGAGCAGAAGATTCAAATCATTATTGGAAGCTTTTGGCTTCATTATTTTACCTAACTTGTTTTTTCACTGTGCAGGTACAGGTTCATTTATCATTACACGATTCATCTTATTTGATATCATAGCATGTGGTAGAAAAATGGGCTCCCACAAGGGTTGAGCCTAGCATGCTGCCCTCTCAATGTTTGAAAGGAATAAGAGGTGTGTATTCACTACAATAATCATAAACATATTTCTCAACAATGTCTTTGCATTATATAAGGCATGATGATGAAAGAACACATACATAGTACAATCAATGCAATGGACAAAGAAAAGTACAAATATTGGTGGAAATGTTGTACAAAAGGAATCACACTGCTTAGAGGATGGTTGGAAACACTCAAGGTCAGTTCTGCACTATAGATCAAGGTGACAATGATGAAGAAAGTGGTAGTGAATTTTCTTAAACCCTTGCAGACCATAAAAGTATTCCAGATGCTATTCACAATGATTGGCAGGGATATACTGAGCATGATAATGCTAATAGCAGTGCCTTGATGGTATCAGGGTTGTCTTGAGACAAAGGTTACATTAATTAGAGAACATAATTAATAATAGTCAATATTCTTTAACTGTATAAAATGCAATGTGACAAAGGCAGGCCTTGAAGGGATTAATGGATAGTGATGTAACCTTAGACTTAATGCATGAATTCATTACAAATGGCAATGATTGTGCAAATCCTATACAACAGTGCACAACTAAGCACTCAAATACAAAAGACAAAAGGAACTTTAACAAGCAAAATAAAATATCTTTTGTTCTCAGTAACCCTTCTTCAATCAATGAAAGAGATAGTAAAGAAGCACAAATACTAGATCAAGTAATGATTTCAAAGAAGGTTGTAATATTAAAAATGCATGGTAAAGGGTAATTTTGTGAGTAGAATTTTCATGAAACCCTTATACATATTAAAGGGTAGTCCACTGTCAAGGTTCATTGAAGAAACAAGCATGGCAGTCCCCTCTAAAGGTCGACAATAGCATAAGCTTTCTTAAAAGCCATAGACAGAAAGCAAGGCCACAATGCATTATCACACAAGTGCACATTCATTAAGAGGACGGTCAAAGGGATCCAAGTGAACTGAAAGCACTTGCCCAAACTCAACATATCCTGCATGGTGGGAATCACTCAGCTACAATAAATTCTAATTTATTGAAAATATATCATCATAAAACCTGTTACATAAAGGAGTAGCCAGCTAACACGATAATCACCACAAGGAAGGTGATAGTAACAAAACTAGAAAAATCAATAATGGTTTCATGACCTGCAAGATAATACCAGTACAATTGACATTTCCAGAAACTTTGAAGAAGATTCAAATTTTTTATCTTTTCTTACATAAATTTCAAAGTGCAAAGAGAAATGTAGAGTGATCAACCACTTTTATCATTCTCTGTGACCAAATGAATAGAAGTATATATTTTCCTTCACAATTTTTGAGAGAAATGCATCATTCAGAAAGCAGAAACCAAAACATACCACGCGGCCCAACATGTGTCTGAAAAGAGGAGTCAACAAAAGCTCCATGAGGACTCCATAAAAAGCTCAAACCCTACTATGGCAACACTTAGGAGAGCAGTGAGGAGAATGAAGCAAATGCAAAGTTACAAAATGAGAATGAAGTGTTTGGTTGTAGGTTGAGTTTGGGGTTGCTTTTTTTCCTAAGTTTGGCTGGCCCTTTATGGGGATTTTTCACTTTCATTTAAACTTTTTGTGCAAGGCTAATACCTTGGCTTATGTTAAGTGCCTTTATATACCCAAGTGGATTTCAAACACAAGGTCGTCCCCTTAATTCCTACATAATTTTGCATGAATTGAAATGAAATGAGAATGTAAACATTATTAGAGCAATCAAATTATAAATTGCTTTAATTAATGTCATAAAGATGCGAAATAAAGGCAAATACATAACACAAGTTAAAGTAATCCTTAACCGATTGCTTTAATATTTATTCAGATTGTTCACCCTAGTTCCAAATCATGCAAAATATAAAGAGGTGGAGTTGAACTGGAGCATTTAGGCCTGATTTTTAGTTAGATGGCTGAGTTTGAAGTCCACTTGGGTCAAACTGATTGTAAGGGGGAGTTTCAAGCTATTTTTGCTCAATTTACATTAGTTTGACTCCTCTTTTTAGGGTTTTTTCTCTTTTGCTCGTGGGAGAGATTTGTGGAGATATTTTTGAGTTGAGTTGACTTCAGTTAACTCAATCTGACTCATTGGAGTCATCTTTTGTATATAGGAGAAAAAACCTATGTTTTTTCTTAGTTCTTGCTTTCTACTCTCATGTTCATTACAGAGAGTCAGAAAAGTCTTGTAGCTCGGATTTTTGAGAGTTTGATTCAGTAGTTTTAGCATTGATTTTCAGCTTTTTTTGTAGAGGGATTCCTTTCACCTTTCAATAAAAGATGAAGTATTTTCCTTCCAGATTTCAGGTGTCATCATTTATGTATAATTTGATAGAAATTTATTGTGTTCAAATCTGAAGCCTCTATTTTTTTGTTTCATTCATAAGTTTATGTACACTTTTTCAGTTCAATCTAACAGGTCATATATTGTGCAAAAGATACAGTTTTTATCTATCTAGTTGTGAAAACATTGCTTTTCTTTCAAAGAGGATAAAGTTGTCAAGCCTTTATGTGAATCACTATGTGTTTTTAGCTATTCAAATTAGGTTGTGCAAAATAGATATATTGAGGGGTACTTTTGAATCAAATTGCATTTTCATCATCATTTAGGTGCATCACCATCCTTTTAAGTTTAGTTTTTACCATTCATTTTAATCCTTCTATCCCTTTTCTTGCATAAGTCATTAGTTTCATAGAAAAAATCAAAAGGGGAACCAACCCATAATCTAGAGATTCACCTTCATTATGAGCAATCCATAGGCTTGAAGGTGTTTCCATGTTGCACAAGATTGCTGAGCTTTCCATCTTTGCATTCGGGTGCAATCCTACGTGTTAACAATACTTCACAAACAAACATTCACTGAGAGCCATTCATTATGTCGATGTTACCACTCATCAATTGTTTCCCTTTGCAAGTCAAAAACAATTATCATTGTTTCATTCTTAGCTATTAATTGCATGACCACTTTAAACCTCCTAATGCCCAAAGATATATGATAATGATTAAAATCATGACCAACAACCACATGAATATAATAAACGCCACCATTCCTTGTATCAATATAATGATACAAATGTGTTAAGTAAAGACCAAGGCTCATAGTCTTCAAATGCAACAAATGTCTAAGTAAGACCCATATAACAGTGTAAGAACCATATAGCAGTGTGTCTCAAAGTCCTTGTATGAATGTTATCTCAACATAAAAAATGAATGTAGATGTTAGTCACCAGGTATCAAATCAAAGATGAACAAATGTATCAATGTGTCCAAAGAACTATAAGCACATAAAGTATTTATGCCTCAATGAATTATCAATGCTCATGCAAAGTCAATGAGACCAAGCATATCCTTCATTAAAGTGCCAAAGTATTGAGAGAAACTCAATATATGCCACTTCTGTGTATGCCAAGGTAAACACTTGACATCAATGCCAAAACCAATGTCAAAGGGGTCAACAACCAATGCCATTTTGGTTAATTCTTTTCAAAAAAATTATGAGGAAGGTTTTATTACAGTCAAGAGCAAAAAGAAGAATCAAAATGTTCCTTCCCCTTAGGGTCATAAGGGGGTAACCACAAGGAGGTAGGAATAAAATTATGGTTTTGAGTGTAGGGGCCAAGGTAGGCCTTCTTCCCAAAAGAGAAGAGAAAGGGAATGTAAGAAGGACATTGTGGATGGGGTCCAAAAAACCCTATTTAACTTGTGCTCTAAGAGCACACCTTCTACTTGCAAATGAAGATTATTTCTTGGAACATCAGGGGGTTAAATAATCTACATAAACACGACCTCCTGGAGAATTTAATCCGAGATCATAAATTGGATGTTTTGATTATCCAAGAAACAAAAATGCAAATTGAGAAGTTGGAAAAGTTTAAAAACTGTTTATTTAAAGATTGTGGTTTTCATGGTGTTAACTATGAGGGATTCTCTAGTGGTGTTTTCACGTTATGAAATTCTAGAATGGTGAAGGGTTTCCTGGTTGTGGAGGATTTTAGCCATGTGGATACCCAATTTATCCACTTCAATGACATTTCTTCTTGGGTTATTTCCAATATTTATGCCCATAATGTGAAGAGGTCTAGGAAAGGGTTATGGGAAAGGCTTGGTTCTCTAAGGTCTTCCTTTCTAGACTCCCCTTGGCTTGTTATGGGTGATTTTAACACTCCCCTAAGTGATGATGAGAAGATGGGAGGCTCTCAAATTCATCCTGACAATCGTCATGATTTGAGAATGTTTATTGGTGATAATGCTATCATTGATGTGGACCTTCAGGGATCCAAATACACTTGGTCGAATAGGAGATTTGGATCTGATAATATTCAAGTGAGACTGGATCAAGGTCTTGTATCAGCATCTTGGTTTGTGGACTTCTCTTGTTCTCTATCTTCGGTAACGAGATATGGGTTAGATCATTTTCACATTTCTTTTGTGATAGATAGACTTGGTAGAAGGAAACATTTTCCCTTTCGGTTTGAAGCCATGTGGCTGAGGGATCCCAAATTTATGGGCTGTATTAAGGATTGGTGGTAGGTGAATATTGAGGGAAGTGCTATGTATAGAATTGCTAAAAAAACTTTCTTTTGTTAAAATGAACCTTAGGAGATGGAATAAGGATGCTTTTGGGCATATCTTTGATAATAAAAAATTTATTTCTCAGCATTTGGATGAGTTCCAATTGGAAATCCAATCCAAAGGTTTATCTGAAGAGCTCCAACTTATGGAAGATTCTCTTTTGGATCAACTTCATGATATTGTCTCCAAAGAGGAGGATTTTTAGAGGCAACATTCTCGGGCTATTTGGCTTAAATCAAGAAATTGGAATTTTAAATTTTTTCATCTTACTGCTCTTAGACATAAATCTTCTAATAATATTTCCTCTATTTTTATTGATGGTGTGCTACTATTTGGTGATGGTGCCATTCAAAATGTTGTTGTGGCTTATTTTGAAAACATGTTAAAGGATGATGTTGTTATGGATCAACAAAGGTTGGATACTTCTTTGGAGGTCATTCCTAACTTGTTATCTAAATATCTTAACAGAGACCTTGTCGCAATCCCATCTGCTGAAGAAATAAAAAAGGAAGTTTTCTCCTTTGAAGGCAACAAGGCACCTGGCCTAGATGGCTTCCCTCTCTTATTTTTCATGCTTGTTGGGATATTGTTGTGGCTGATGTCATTAATGTGACAAAGGAATTCTTTGGATGCAGAAAGTTTCTAGGGGAGTTGAATTCTACATTTATTGTCCTTATTTTGAAGTCTTTTGATTATAATGCCTTTAGGGACTTCAAAACGATTAGTTTATGCAACTCTATTTACAATATTTTCTCAAAGGTTTTGGCTCTTAGGCTTCAGTGGGTTCTCCCTATACTTATCTCCAAGCATCAAAGCGGTTTTGTGTGGGGCTTCCACTTCCAAATTCTTGATTCTATTATTACAATACATGAAGTTGCCCACTATTTGTCTTCCAATAAGAAGTTGGGGTTTTTTCTTAAACTAGATCTTCTCAAATCCTATGATAGGGTCAATTAGAACTTTCTTTTGAAGGTGTTGGTTCGATTTGGATTTTGTTAGAAATTTGTGTAGATGTGGAGTAGCTCATTTCTACTCCTTTTGTTGTGTTAATTAATGGATCCCCCTCTCCTTTTTCATAGATTGAGAGGTATTAGGTAGGGGGATCCTATTTCTCCACTCCTTTTCATCCTAAGGTGGAGGTGTTAGGTAGGAATATTCAAAAGACACTTTTGGATGGTTCTTTGTGGGGCCTAATCCCCCCTTCCCATTTCTCGCCTATCACACACCAACAATTTATTGATGATACAATCATCATGGATGAATCCTCGGTTAGAGAAATTAAGGCCATTAAACTGGTGATTGATGGTTATACGAAATTTTATGGTCAGTGTGTGAACTTTCCTAAGAGTCAATTTTTCTTTCTCAACACTCTGGCGTACCTTCAAATTAAACTGGCAAGTATTTTTTCTTGTAATCGAGGAGCTTTTCCTTCTATTTATTTGGGATTACCTTTGTGTGTGTCTAAGATTGTGGACTCATTCTGGCTTGGTCTTTTGGATAAAATTAATAAAAAACTTGTGGGCTAGAAGGGGGCTCTTCTCAATCAAGCTAGTAAGGTGCAACTCATCTCTTCTACCTTGCAAAATATTCCTCTATATGCTTTGAGTTTGTTCAGGATCCTAATGAAGTTTCAATAAAAGATGAAACAAATCATGAGATTTTTTTTTGTGGTTTGGGGTGGAAGACAAATCTAGAATTCCTCTCCTTTCTTGGGATCATGTTTGTAAAATGAAGAAGTGGGTGGGCTTGGTTTGAGAAGTATCCTTCAATAAGGCTCTTCTTTCAAAAAACATTTGGAGGATTCTTAGTGGAGAGGTAGGTTAGTCTTCTTTAATAAAGAATAAACATCTCTCAGAGTTTGGGAGAGTTTGGGGCTTTCTTCAAGTTGATTTCATTCTTGTTGGCTCCTACTTTTGGAAGAATATTTTTCTATATAGAGATCTCATTTCAAAGGGTGTTAAGTGGCTGCTTGGTGATGGTAACAAGATTTTTTTTTGGGAAGACGTGTGGTGTGAAGGTGGCCCACTTATGAATCAGCCTTGGGACCCTCCTCTGAGAGACCTTTGCAAGAGATTCTTTGGTAATTTGGTGGTAGATTATTTTCATAATGAAACTTGGAAGGACTTGCAGAGTTGGGATCCATCCTTGGCTATGCTCTAGAACTTCCTAAAATAGATTCATATTCCAGTGTTCCAAAAACCTGATCATGTGATTTGGGGCCCCTGGGACAATGGTTGCTTCTTTGTTTCTTTAGCCTTTATTACTTCTCTGGTGAAGCTTGATCCTTTCCTGTTCTGGGGGAACCTTTGGAACAAGTTGCTCATTCCTAAGGTTAACATCTTCTACTGGATTTTGATGCAAATAAATATTATGACTCTAGACACTCTTTGTAAAATAGTATTTTCTATTCCAAATAGATGTGTTGTGTGAGTGTGATGCAAAAAGTGATTTTCATCTTTTTCTTGGTTGTAATTTCGCCTCCCTCATTTAGAGTAGGTTCCTCTCTTTGTAGAACCTTGACTGGGTTTTTTCCTAATTCTTTGTAAAGCTTTGTTGAATAGTGGCATTGTCCTTTACCTAACCCCTATCTTTGGTTGCTATGGTCCCTTATGGTCCCCCACATTGCCTGGGGCTTATGGAAAGAAAGAAATAATAGAGTTTTCAGAGATGCTAAACTGAAAGAGGATATTGTTTTTCTTAAAATCCAGAGGACCATTGCTAATAATTTTTCTATCCATTTTTTGGATTCTTCATGGGATATTCTTTTGCTTGGCTATGATCTTTTGGTTGCTACAAATTAGAGGCTAATCACTCAATTATCTTGTCTTGTCAAATCCCGAAATAGCTCTAGAGAGAACACTACTTGGAATTGCTCTCCTTCGGGATGGGTTAAAGTTAATGTTGATGGGGTAACCAAGGGGAACCCTAGGTCTACAGGTTGTGGGGGGGTGTTGAGGAATGAAGAAGGAAGATTCTTAAGTGTAATGGAACTCCCATTGGGAAACCATACCAATCATCGTACTAAGGCCGAAGCTGCTTACATCAGCATCAAAACAATGTTGGAAAGGGGTGCTTCTAAAGTGTGGGTTGAGGGCGAATCCCTCAACATAGTGAGGTGTTTGAATGTCTTCCATAATTTGAGTTGGACGATCAAGCCACTCATTAATGATTCTATCATGATGTTGCAGTCATTCAAAGAGACCCATGTATCTCATACTTATAGGGAAGAAAATTCCCTAGCAGATTTCTTTGCAAATGAGGGTGTCAATATTATCAATTTTAAGTCGTGGGAAGAGTACTCTTCCCTTCCCGAGAGGGATAAACTATTATTATGAGATAACAACTAGACATGAGTATTCGATAGGGGTGATTAGGTAATAATATCTCTCCCACATGCCACATGTTTTATGGTTTGTGTTTGGACCAATCTTGAGACCATTTGCATTTTCAAATGTGTCATCGGGCTCTAGTTCCTACTATTGTTTGGTATTGCTGAAATGGGTAGGGATAGGAGCAGGCTCAAGCCCATCTCCTGTGACAAATAGAAGAACAAACCTAAAGTTTGGTGGATTCTAAAACATGGTAATTTCATGCCTTATTTGGAGAGGCTTCATGGCTTTGACCACAAAGCCTCTATTAAATTCATTTGCTACTGGCATAATAGGTGCTTGAAGGTGGATGGGATCAACTTCAACATCACTGAAGAATTCATTGCCTTTATTACTAGTTTATCAATAGAGGGGCATAAATTTTACAAAGAAAGGAAAGGTAATGAGGATGTAATGGATCAGTTCTTTAAGGGCATTGCGAAAGAGGACTTGGTGAAACTTCCCTCCTAGGGCTATAATCGTCTTTCACTTAAGTGCATTTGTGTTGATGTGGCGAAAGTTGTGATGAGGTATGTAACCTGCGATGGTCATTTTTTTGCTATCTTAGGGCACCATTTTACTCTACTCAATTACTTCAAACATAATTTGCATGTTTCATTTTCATTTTTCCTCCTATCCTCTATGGAGATTTCAATCTATGCTCACCTCAACAACCATAGAACTCTTGTGCTCCATGAAGGGCTCATCTTTCTCATCATAGATCATGTGAGATCCAACACTCTAGCCAAGTCTATCAAGGGCAAAGAGAAAACCATTAGTTCGGATTCCTATTCTACTGGCATAGATTTTGACAACGAGGGGGATGATGAGTGGAAAGTGGATGAAGACAATACTGTTGCGATCTCCTCATCCTCAATTGACTCCCCCATTAAAGAAATGAAGAAGGGAACACTGAAGAAGAAGGGTATTGCCAAGAAATTGATCATTCATGGGTCAGATTCTGGTGGGTCATTATCTGGAAAGGTTGATATTGCATAGAAAAAGGTTTGGCTTCAATGGCAGGCAACCAAAAAGAAGGCTAAGTTGCATGGTCTGGATTTAGAAGATTCTAGGAAGGATGAGGAAGAGATTGGTTCAGGTGGAGGACTTTGTATATATGGGGCTTCACCAGAGGGCTTCTAAAATATTGGCCAAGATGCACAGGTTGAAGTCAAAAGGGTGCGGGAAGGGTGAGCAAGAGGAACCATAATAGGTGAAGGACACTACAGACAATGCCTTAGTTATGGAAGATTATCCTTCCCAATAGACACCTCCTCAAGATGCCAACGAAGAGGGAGACAAGGTTATTGAGGATTCCATGGCTGATATGGGTGAGAGATAGGCAACGGGTAAGAATCTGGCCTTGGGAAAACCAAAAACAACAAATGCTCATCCTCTTTCTGAGGATTTCTCCTATCTTGACGAAGATAACACCTCTATGTTGGAGTTGTTGGACATGGCTAGAACTAGTTCCCCATGTAACTTCAAACTTACCAAATGGGTGATGAAGGAGTTTAATAAGGTGAACATTAAAATCAAGATATTAAAGGAGAATTTGGTTAATCAGCCAAAAGGGACGTCTTCAGATTTGCTTATAGAGAGGATGGTGGATCTTAAATGCTCTTTTTCTAATTTCAAAGTTGATTATGAAAGCCGCCTTTGTGAGTTGGAGGGAAATATAAAGGAAACTAATGAGGATATCAAGAATCTCTTGCAAATTAGCCATATTTCAATCAAAAATAGTGTAGACTCCCTCAAGGTACTTCTAGACAAAATTAGCCAACTTCAAGAGGATCAAATCTACTTTGTAGAGATGTATGAGAAAGATCAAACTACCAAGGAGAAGGATAATAAGAGTGCTAAAGAGAAGGTTAAATGCCCATGCACAAGGATGAAGGCTAGTTTGAGGAAGTCTTTTGAAGAAGAAAACATGAATTGATGGAAATGGTAAACTTGCACTAAAATTAGGAGATTGAGGTGGCCAATACTCTAAAAAATATGAAGTAATTATCTTGTGTTTTATCTATTTTAGCTCTGTTGTTTCATTGTTTTCTTTCTATTTGTTGGTTGTTTTTTGGCTGATTGTTGTTGCTATTGCTTTAACTATTCTTTACTTTGTTCAATAGCATTTTCTTGTAACTTGATGTAAAGGTTTTTAGGTCTCTTCAAAACCTATTTTTCCCATATAATCAAAACATTTAGAATTCCCTAGATAATGATAAGAGGAGGTCCACTAGGGGACAAGTGAGTAATTCACCACGTGATAAGGAAAATAATAATAAGGATAAAAAAGAGAGGGGCATCTAGTTCATGCACCAAAAAGGTGAAAGGAAAATAATGCAAGGGGAACATGTAGGTCATGCCCCCAAATATTGAAATAGGATAGATGATAATATTATGCCCACAAGTGGGAGAAGAAGGAACAATTATAAGGAATATAGATAAGAGAAAGAGATGTATGAGAGAGAGAGATGTGAGATTACAAAAAGATAATATTCCACCAATGATAGGACAAATATTAACAATGATAAGAAGTGTGAATGATAGATATGTAGAATAAGCCATAGGTAAATGCTAACAAATAAGGTAAAAAGTATGTGTTAAAGAATTAGATGATCATAAAAACTATTGAATGCCACCAAGAGAAGGTAGAGATGCTTGAAGGGATGGTGGGGTAAAAAGACACATGGGAAAGATAACAAGAAAAATATTGGGGAATGAGTAAGGTGGTTCCTCCAAAGTTAGTAATGTGCAATGATAAGTGTGAAGAGGATGCATAAAAGAGAAGATAAAAGTTATAAGGAGAAAGATAAGATATGTGAGGGACTAGGTCATATGAAGAAGGAAAATAAGAATAGGTAATAATAAGAAAGTATCATAGGTAAAGGGTTCACAACATAACTTAGTAGGTCACATATCATTGTCCTAAGCTTATACATTAATATGTTAAAGAAAATTTTCTCAACTATCAAATGGATTCATGCAATGCATATGGAAGAGTAGAAGTATTTTAAGAGAAATGTATAGTGTGAATATAGGGAATAACATGAAAAGATAATAAGTATAGGGATTTTCATTAATCATTTGAGGAACTAGTCAATGCATAACCTTGGGTTTCAAGAGAATGAGGAAATACAAGCATATAAGGGAAAATGGAATGAAGAAATGGATTAAAATTATATATAGTAAAATGATTTATAATTCCATGCTCACTATAAGGAAGGGACAATAATTTATCCTCAACTAAAAAGTTCAATTCTATACTTATATCAAAGGATAGCATATAGGTCAAATAAACAAGGTAATAAAAGAAGTGGGACTACTTGATCAATTGGAGTGTATTTTGTGTTAGGAAAACGGTGCCTCAACATTGAAACTACATGAGGTTACTTTTTATAGTAACTTTACAATTGAGCACAGATTGATGTGGAATTTTCTTCAAAGCTTTGGTTTGGCTAAATAAGCATACTCGTAAAATTTTGTCACAAGATCATGTTTGGATTTGAAGACATTCAAGTTTTCATTTTTCAATTTCAAAGTCTAGTTTGATGGCCATAGAGGCATTTTTGGGCCTGAAATTGGTCATAACCAACATAGTAGGTTATAGCTTGATAGATCACTTTACTATCTTTTGATAGTTCAAATGGTTCATTAATCAGACACCCAAATCAAAATTTATGGCCTTTGAAAGTTGGGTCTCCCGAAATGAGAGATGTAAAAACATTTTGGACACATAAATAAGTTTTAAAGGGGGAGTTACACATGATGGTGTGTGTTTTGACACATCATAGGCATATATTATTGGAGATAAGGATGGGCGCCACTTTTTAGGTGGTTTTAGCTCATATTTTTGTAATACTGTTTGACAATTGTATGTATTGTATCTCTTATATATTAGGTGCATGAGATGGGGGTTGTGTATAAAATTCTTATAGCTTTGAGTTACCTTTAGATCTCTGGTTGGTGATTCTCTTGTGAGAAAGCTTGCTATGCACAAGTATATTGTAATCTTGTTGATTTTTGAATAATATATTGGGTGGCTTTTGGAGTGTAGAGTTTTTCTCCCGAAATGGTTTGCTCCACGAAAATCACCGTATTATGGTATGAATGTTTTTTATGTTATTTTTTTAAAAGTTTCTATAAATGTTTAGATCTAATTTTTTTTTGCATAATCCCCTCTCAAGATTAGTGTAGGAAGTTATTCTGCTACCTTGCTTCCTTATATTTCTTTGACGATAAATTGATTTAAATTTTCTTTCTTAGGTATAGTTTTGAGTCACTTTGATTTGATTTACATTATTTTTATTTTATTTTCTTTCTACTTTTGAAGGAATTCACTTCCATAGTTTCAACTAAAGTTTACATATAAGAAGGGTCAGTGGGCCTAGCTCAATTGGCTAAAGCATCATATTGTAGGCAAGGGGTCACAATTTCTAGTCTCCCCACCGTCCCTATGGTATCAGAGGGCTATCATGCCAACATCACCGGTCACATGAAAACAAGTTTACTAGGTACACTACAGTTTATGGGGGGCTACTTGATTCCTGCAGTCTAAAAATAAAATTAAAATTAAAAAATTACATATAAGAAAATAAACGTTGTGCTCTTTTTATTTCTCTTTTTGATGTCACCCTCATAGTATAGCCCCATGTAAATGTAATAGGAGGATGCAAGGGCTCATTACTAGAGATTAAGCCTAGCAAGTATGAATATTTATTTATTTTTATAAATATATCACCCCTTATTTTTAATAGAATTCTATACTAATTATTGGAAATCATCCATTTCAATAGGTAATGAACTATATTTAGAGCTCCAAACTCTATGAGGTTAAGGGAGTCATTTGGATATAATCCTCAAGGAATCACTAATAAGTTAATACATTGAGAATATAAGAAGGAAAAGAAATAGCATGCCCTAATTAGGGAAATTAAACATAACATAGGGTAATAAGTGTATAAGGGTAATAAAGAACGTTTTAGAGTTTAAATTACATTTAGAGGGCTCAAAAATTGAAGACTAGTATGACTAGAGTTAGCATAGTAGTTTTATGGAGAATGTAGATAGTAATGTGCTAGAGAGATATATAATGGTAGAGTGAGTGTTTGACAAGAATACATGAAGGATAATAGTATATAAATATGAAATGATGTGATAAAGTTTTGATGAGGAATGAATAAGGAGTGACAAAGGTCATAAAGCTAATGAAAATGGGAAGGAGTGAAAGAAACATTAAAAGGAGAATATCCAAGTCTAGTTTTGTAAAATTATGGCTTAAGGTAAATCAGTCTAGTTATACCATATTCATGGGAGGAAAATAATTTTCCTTTATATCTAGAATGTGCTAGGATCTTGAACCCTTTGACATAAAACTTTCCAATTTTAGGAGAAGAGAAAGGGGGGCTTATAGTTCTCGGGGAAACTAAATCAATATTGTGATCAATGATGTGTTTTTCAAGTGAAGAAGAAGATAGTAGATCAAGTGACAATATTCTTGGTTGAGTGAACATATTTAAGTGAAGATGAAGGAAAATATGAATGAGTATATGATATAGCATGCTTAGTTAAATATGCATATTTAACTGAAGAGACAACATAATATGAAGGGGGATAATGAGATTGGTTTTGAGTACATCAGTCAACATATAATGCATGAATATGGAAATCAACAAGATCTACCTTATATTCTCAAAAATATGAGAGTTAATATAAATAAATAAATAAACTGATATATCTTGAAAAGTGTGCCAATGGTATTTTGAATAAGAGAGGGTGAAGGGGCATGAACATGAGGAGGTAAACCATATGTATGGGGCCTACACACAAATTGGAAGTGTAAATATGAGATTTACCTTTGATAGAAAAATGAGGGGTAAAATCTAAATATTCCAAATTTTCCCTAAGAAAAAGGTTAATATGTTGTGAAGGTGAAGTGGGGTCACCTATAGTTGAAAGAGGAGGTTCCATGGATATAGAAAGTGTGTCACTCATTTTTAGGAGTTGGAGGTTCAATATCATTCAAAGGATAATTGAATGAAGTATATACCTTTGAAGAATTATTAGGGGATGATTTAGGTAAGCCCTCTTTGTTCAAATTTTGTAAAAGAGGTGAAATATGTGTCGTTGGGTTAAAGAGTTTGGGGTTTAAAAAGTTTAAAAACATTTAAAAGGGGCTTCATAAAAATAAATAGTACAAATTTTATTGTTATGCATGAATTTTAAACACTAATGAAGGGTGCAAGGAATGACATATTTCATGGATCCATAGTTTCCTAAGGATAATATTGTAAGAGATTTTACTAGGGATGAAATGAAAAAGTGTGTTGAGAGATACAAAACCTTTTGTGATAGGTAAGGTGATGGTTCCTAAAGGTTCCCAACTAACACTATCAAATCTATTAATGTTGATGTTCATATGAATAAAAAATATATCTTACATAAATTCTAACATGGAGGTTAGTTTAGTGGGTTAAACACTTAGTTGAGTTGAAATATTATATAGATATTACTAAAGCATTTACCTAAGAGGAGAGGTTTTAATGAGATCCCAAAGAGAATATATTAGCTTGTGATGATTGCAATTTCTCCATGAGATCATATTATTTAGGGATCTTACCAAAAAGATGAGGGAATATTGATGGTTGTAGAGGGAAGTGAAGTTGGACATGATGTGTTTTTTATTATGTTGGTTATGACTAATCATATGATAATATATGTTAAGGGGGATAATATTTTGTTTGAAGATGGAGAGGATGAAGGAAGATCTTTTAATGACTTTCCAAGTGGGAGAAACTTGTACAATAATATTAGAAGTTTAATGTGGTCTAGTTATGGGTTTGTTGGGAGAGATAGGAAGGTCACACATCATCTTAGAGAGGTTTGTGCATTTTCTATTGGGTTCTTTAAGCATGTGTGTAGTTACAATAAATAAGAGAGTAACTAGCTAAAACTACACATGGGTAGGCTAAGGGTGGAGAATAATTGATAAATATACTTAGGATTTTATAAAAGAAAGGAAAAATAATTACATATGAATAAAAAATAAGCATGTTTATCATTTAAAGTATGAAGTAAAAATGATGCCATAATAGGTTCATAATTCATGGAAGTCATAGAGGATTACACATATACTTTAGAATTTATTTCATTCTACAATGTGGATAATGTAGTAAATGTATAGAGAGAAGAAGAGTAGATGTCATTCATAGAAAATTCATTATTATAAAAATTGAAATTGAAATATTTACCATGGGATGGAGCTAATATGTTGTCTATGAACCATAAATATTATGATCATCATTTTTTCTTGGAATTCCCATATTCAATTAAAATGTGTGGTAGAGAAAAGGAGGATGAAATTGGCATGAAATGATCATAATGAGGGGAAGGGAGAGGCAATAAGTTATAGGAAGGAGGTAACAAGGGAGCACTAGGAGGAAAATAATTTTCCTTTATATCTAGAATGTGCTAGGATCTTGAACCCTTTGACATACAACTTTCCAATTTTAGGAGAAGAGAAAGGGGGATTTATAGTTCCCAGGGAAACTAAATAAATATTGTGATCAGTGATGTGTTTTTCAAATGAAGAAGAATATGGGAGATCAAAGACAATATTCTTGGTTGAGTGAATATATTTAAGTGAAGATGGAGGAAAATAAGAATGAGTATTTGATATAGCATGCTTAGTTAAATATACATATTTAAGTGAAGAGGAAGTATAATATGAAGGGGGGTAATAGGATTGATTTTGAGTACATCAGTCAACATATAATGCATGAATATGGAAATCAATAAGATCGAACATATATTCTCAAAAATAAGAGAGTTAATTTAAAATAATAAATTAATTGATATATCTTGAAAAGCGTGTCAATGGTATTTTGAATAAGAGAGGGTGAAGAGGAATGAACATGAGGAGGTAAACCATAAGTATGGGGCCTATGCACACATTGGAAGTGTAAAAATGAGATTTACTTTTGATAGAAAAATGAGGGGTAAAGTCTAAGTATTCCAAATTTTCCCTAAGAAAAGGTTAATACATTGTGAAGGTGAAGTGGGGTCACTGATATTCAAAAGAGGAGGTTCCATGGATATAGAAAGTGTGTCACTCAGTTTTAGGAACTAGAGGTTCAATATCATTTAAAGGAGAATTGAATGAAGTATATACCTTTGAAGAATTATTAGGGGATGATTAGGTAAGCCCTCTTTGGTCAAAGTTTGGAAAAGAGGTGAAATATGTGTCGTTGGGTTAAAGAGTTTGGGGTTTAAAAAAGTTTGAAAATATTTAAAAGGGGCTTCATAAAATATATAGTACAAATTTTATTGTTATGCATGAATTTTAAAAACTAATGAAGGGTGTATGGAATGACATATTTCATGGAGCAATAGTTTTCTAAGGATAATATTGTAAGAGAGTTTACTAGGGATGAAATGAAAAAGTGTGTTGAGAGATATAAGACGTGTTATGATAGGTAAGGTGATGGTTCCTAAAGGTAGCCAACTAACACTATCAAATCTATTAATATTGATGTTCATATGAATAAAAAAATATATCTTACATAAATTCTATCATGGTGATGCAATCAAGATTGGGGGGTCTTATCAAACTACCCAACCTTGCAGCCTTTACATATCATCTAACTCACATAAACACATATATTGCAACAAAGTCTGAAACATAGCTTTATTAAAAGTTTCATATGTATATTCATAGAATAAAATTCTTCAAGAACAATTACATAGGGAGGATTCCAATAAAATTCAAAAAAATTACATAGTTTTCTAGACACCTCATGCCTACAAGTCTTCAAATCCTCATGTCTTCCAACCTTCTTGGCTTCACTCATCTTATATAATATTATTTTTCTCTTCATTATTTAGACCTCATGGCTTCCTTGAGCACCTACAAAATCCCTCTTCTCTTCTCCTATTCCTTTTCTCTTCACAAGTTGATTTTTTGCACTCTTTCTTGTGCAACTCTCAAGAGCAGCCTGCAAGTTCTTTCTCCAACCTTTTTTTATTTGATTTCTACTTCTTGAATCCATTAAAGGCTATATTTTATAGAGATTAAAAAAAATTTAAGGCACGAAAAGAGGCACCCAAATCTGTTCTTTCATTTCCCTCCAATTGTCTTTTGAAATTCTTCTATGTGTGCTTAAAATTCATCATTAAATGCTTCCAAATATGGCACACAAAATTGATGCACCATATTCCACGACTTGCTGCTATACATGCCTCATAAAAATCAATAAAATCATGAACTAAGTTGTGCTCATTCACCTTAAATTGAAAATTGAAGTCATTAATTTTTTTTTCCAAATATCACTAGCTTTTTTCTCCATTCTAGGCATGCAAATTGAAAGGATGGAATGCCAAATGCCACTTGCCACATTAAAACTTCTCTAGGCATCCAAATTGAGAAAATTAATTAATTTTCAATTTATAATATGTCAATGGACCCCTTCAACCCTTGAAACATTGAAATTGTGCAATATAATAATTTTAAAATCACATTAAACACCTTGTTTTCCTTTGATTTTGAATGGAAGCCAAGTCTTTGATAAAATAAATATTTCATCCTTCAAAACTCCACAATATTCTCTTGAAGATCCAACCTACACCAAAAAATGAAAAAATTAAAAAAAAAATGAAAATATTTATTTTTGGTGATGTGGGATTGCTTGTGAGCCTGGATGCTCCTGCATCATATGGAGGTTAGTTTAGTGGGTCAAACACGTGGTTGAGTGGAAATACTATATATATCTTACTAAAGGATTTCCCTAAGAGGGGAGGTTTTAATGAGATCCCAAAGAGATATATGAGCTTGTGATGATTGTAATTTCTCTATGAGATCATATTCTTTAGGGATCTTACCAAAATATGAGGGAATATTGATGGTTGTAGAGGGAAGTGAAGTTGGGATTGATGTGTTTTTTGATTATTTTGGTTATGACTAATTATATGATAATATATGTTAAGGGGAATAATGTTTTATTTGAAGATAGAAAGGATGAAGGATGACCTTTTAATATGGCTTTCCAAGTGGGAGAAACTTGTACAATAATATTAGGAGTTTAATGTGGTATAGTTATGGGTTGGTTGGGAGAGATAGGAAGATCACACATCATCTTAGAGAGGTTTGTGCATTTTCTATTGGGTTCTTTAAGCATGTGTGTGGTTACAATAAATAAGAGAGTAACTAGCTAAAACTACACATGGGTAGGCTAAAGGTGGAGAATGATTGATAAATATACTTAGGATTTTATAAAAGAAAGGAAAAATAACTATATATGAATAAAAAAACTAAGCATGTTATCATTTAAAGTATGAGGTAAAAAAGATGCCATAACAGGTTCATCACATCACAATTCATTCATGGAAGTCATAGAGGATTACACATATACTTTAAAAGTTACTTCTTTATACAATGTAGATAATGTAATATATGTATAGAGAGAAGAAGAGTAGATTTCATTCATAGAAAGTTCATTATTAAAAAGATTAAAATTGAAATATTTACCATGGATGCATCTAATATGTTGTCTATGAACCATAAATATTATGATCATTTTTTTTGGAATTCCCATATTCAATTGAAATGTGGTAGAGAAGAGGATAAAATTGGCATGGACTGATCATAATGAGGGGAAGGGAGAGGCAATAAGTTATAGGAAGGAGGTAACAAGGTAGCACTTGGTTTAGGAGTTAAATTGGGTAAATGTGTTGCATCACTAGAAGTAGGAGTAGAGAACAAGAAATCAAAATAAAGTAAAGACATAATGGAAGGAAGGAGTGTAAGGTGATAGGGAGGAAAATTTAAGACATCATGATGAGTTGAAAGACAAGTTACTGACATGTATGAAGTAGGAATCATATGCATAGTAATATTATAAGGGAGTAAGGAATCATATATATAGGCACGATGAAGTGTATGTATGTCAATAGGGGAAGTTTTAGGTATATTAATATAATAATTCATAGAGGAGTAATGATGTAAATCATTCCATAAAACATATGAAAAAAGCAAAGTAAATTTTTGATATGTAATAGAGTCTTCAAATGATTATCGTTCATAGGGAGAAGATATGTTTTAGAAACATGATCATGCTAAGAGGTAGGAGTAATTTAAAGCTTGGGGAAATAAATTCCAAGAGTGGTAAAATCATCATAAGGTGTTGGAACTATATCATCACTTGGGGGAAAGTCCTTATGAGAATAAAAAAAGAGATTGTTATGTAAATTATAATAATCTTTTGGTGAGAGTGTAGGAGGAATAACAACGATGGTAGAGATAAGAGAGGATTTTTTATTATTATAGGGTAGTTTTTTTTTTACAAAGGATGATGTAGGAGGGAGAGAAATGAGAGAATGTGAACCATTTTTAGGTTCTATAGGTAAAATAATTTTTTTAAGAGAAGTATTATTTATGGTAAAATGAATAGAAAAATAAATAAAACTTTCTAAATCATTAGAATATGCATTAAATAAGTTGGTAAGAGTAGGATAATGGGATTGGAAATTATATATGAATTTAATAGAAAGAGGGGAAGAATCTCAATGAAAGAAGTTGAGGAAATGCTTTAGAATAATGGGGTGGCACCAATGGTACTATCATACATGTACATGGGCTTGATTGTGATGTTAGTTAGACCACAGAGATTTGGATCCACCCCCCGAGTGGGTGGGAGGACAAAAGGGTCTTCCTACCACCCAGAACTATTGCTTCCCACCCACCTGCTAATGTTCCCTAGGAATCAACTGGGCCGGGGGGGAGGTAATTTGAGCATTTTGGGGGCCCATTACAACCTAAGAATAAAATTTGAGATCAAGGAAAGATGTAAAAAGATAAATTGGATAAGAGGTATGAGACATGGGTTAGCTAAATATAATTTGTAATGAAATAACTTGCACAATAGAATAATATGATATGAAATATGTTGCAAATACTTGATAATAACTGAGAATAACAAGCCACTTCGAGGGGTAAAACCTCCAAATATCTCCAATGAGAACACAAATCACAATATGATGATGAAATAAGACTCACAACCTCCTATATATACCTATTTATTCTTAGGATATCACCCAGACTGACTTAGATAACCCTATATAAGCCCTAGGCCGACCTAAACAACTAACAATATAATATTGATAATATTACTTAATTAGGAGTTAAGATGGCCACAAGCCGACTATTCATAACTTGATGTACTCTAATAGTAAGGGTGTAGTATGCCCCCCTCTTCAGATAAGCATTTTCCTCAATGTTAGGAAATTTTGGATGCTTTTGAATGAACTCCTCGTCCTTCGATGTGGCATCTTCAATTGGATGAGATATTGAGTGAATATTCTGGTCCTTAGCTTCCTTGTGCATTTCTGAAGAATGCATTCTAGTTCCAATATGATTCTTCCTTCTTCATAAAGCTTCGATAATATTGTCTAGGTAGGGATATTATTCCCAATTACCTTCTTCAAACAAGAAACATGAAAAATTGGATGTATCTTTGTTGTTGATGGCAATTCAATCTTGTAGGAAACACTACCCATCTTCTACATGATTTGATATGGGCCATAATATTTTGGAGAAAACTTGTTATTCTTTTACTGTTGCTTCAGTGGCATTTGCTTGTAAGGTTACAATCTCAAGAAAACCCAATCTCCAACATCAAAACTTCTTTCACTACGGTGTTGGTCTACCTACTGCTTCATTCAATTTTGTGCCATGGATAGATTCTCTTTAAGTTTAGAAAGTACTTTTTGTTGATGAATCATGTGGTCCTCCATAGAGTGAACTCTTGGTGACACCTTCAATGATGATGTGATGGAAGGAGGATTATATCCATACAATGAAATAAATGGAGACATTTTGATGAACTATGGAAGGAAGTATTATACCACCATTCTGCTAGTGGTAGCCAATCTACCCATTGAGACTGTTTATCTGAAGTGAAACAACATAGATATCCTTCTAAGCACTTATTAACAACCTTTGTTTACCCATCAGATTGCAGATGGTATGAAGAATGTGAGCCAATTGAGTACCCAAACATTTGAATAAGTCTATCCAAAAGTTACTAGTAAAGATAGGATCACAGTCACTAACAATAACCTTAGGTATACCACGTAGCTTTTGAATATTCTCCAAAAATTCCTTTTGCCACTGTACTTGCTATAAAAGGATGTGATAATGCAATAAAATACGTGCATATTTATTGATCTTACCATTAGATCTTGGAAGCCCTATAATGAAGTCCACGGAGAGCTCTTTCGAAGGTTGGCTAGGAATAACTAAGGGTTGTAAGAGACCAGGTGTCTTAATTGTCTCCACTTTATTTCGTTAACAAACCAAACATTTTACCACAAATTTTTGAGCATCCCCTTTTAGCCCTTCCCAAAAGAAGTCCTTATTGAACCATTGATATGTATTTAAAAATCCTAAATGAACACCCACTAGACACTCATGTAGATATGTGATAATCTTTTGTTTGAGAGAAGAATTCTTGCAAATATGTAATTGGTCTTTATACCACAAGGTATCTCCCTTCCAAATTTTTTTATCTAAACTACTAGGATCATTTTGTAATTGTTGAATGATATTACTAGTAGCTACATCATTTTTCCATTCTTCTTTGACTTCTTCTACTCAATCTTCTTGTAATATTGAAAGGGCACACAATAAAGCTTCATCCTTCTCATCCTTCCTCGATAGTGCATCTACCACAATATTTTCCTTCCCTTTCTTATATACAATCTCAAAATCATATCCCAACATCTTAGTAACCCATTTTTGTTGTTCTTCAAAAGATAAGCTTTTTTCCAAAAAATATTTTAGACTATCATGATTTGTCTTAACCTTGAAGTGTCTACCCATTAGATAAGGCCTCCATTGTTTTATAGCATGAAGAATAGTTAGCATTTCCTTCTCATAAATAGGTTTGAGTTGATTCTTACCCTTTAATTGATAGCTCTAAAAATCAATGGGAAAACCATCCTACATGAGAACTATGCCTATACCATTTCCTGAAGCATCACATTCCACAATAAATTCTTTGTGAAATCGGGAGTGGCAAGCACTAGAGTTGTGTACATAGCCTCCTTTACCATCTCAAATGTTGAACTATCAAATTCATTCTAATGAAAAGAGTCCTTCAATAAATCTTTGAGGGGTGTTGCTATACAACCATAATTCTTAACAAATCTTCTATAGTATCTAGTCAATACCAAGAAACCCCTCAATTTCTTAATGGTTTTGGGAATAGGCCATCCATGATAGCCTTAATTTTGTTAGGATCCACCTTTATTCCTTCATGTGAAACTATGTGTCCCAAGTACTCCACCTCATTAAGACCAAAAGAACACTTGGATGGCTTAGCATAGAGTTTATGCTCTTTGAGAACTTGTAATACTTGATCTACATGTTGCAAGTGTTCTTCCCATGTCTTGCTATAAATCAATATATTGTCAAAAAAAACTAATACAAACTTCCTCAAGAAATTTTTAAAGATGGAATTCATCAAACTTTGAAATGTAGATGGAGCATTAGTAAGACCAAATAGAATCACAAAAAAATCATAATGATCCTCATGAGTCCCAAATTTTGTCTTACAAGTATCTTCTTCCTTAATTTGAATTTGGTGATAACCGTATCTAAGATCTAACTTTGTAAAATGCATAGCTCTATTCAATTCATCTAGAAAATCATCGATGACTGGAATAGGAAACTTATCTTTGATGGTGTACATGTTGAGCATTCTATAGTCCAAACACATGCACCAAGTATCATCCTCCTTCCGCACCATCACAATAGGCGAGGAGTAAGCACTTTGGCTATGTCTGATAATTCCTACCTCTAACATCTCCTCAACAATCTTTTCTATCTCACTTTTATGTATATGTGGGTACCGATAAGGCCTAATGTTGGGGGTTGGATCCCTATAACTAGTTGTATGGAATGATCATAATCCCTCTTATGAGGAATTCCTTTAGGCATATCTCCAAAAACCATTGGGTGATGCTCAATTATTTCTTGTAAATCTAAATGGGTAGGAGCATTAGATTGAGGGACTTCTAATGAACATAATTGGGCTACAAATCCATCAACACCTTTCTTAAGCAAATTTTACATTTGATAAGAGCTAACTATTTGTGGGGAATTTTCCTTCAACCCTCTTAGCACTATTATCTTTCCTTCTAATTGGAATCTCATGAATAATTCTTGAAAGTTCATCTCAATTGTTCCCAAAGTAGTAAGCCATTATACTCCCAAAACAATATATGTTGCACCCATGGAGATAGCATACATAGGGCTATCAAGATGATAATCTCCCATGGATAATTTAATGATATGGAAATTTCCAGAACAACTAACAATGCCACCATCTACAATCAAGACCTGAAATTCTAGAGCTCGATATATAAAACAATTTAGATGAGTAGCCAACTTTTTGTTGATGAAATTATGAGTACTACTTGAGTTGATCAACACAGTTACTTTCTGCTTCTTTAAGAGCCCAACTACATTGAGAGTTTGTGGGGCACTAAAACCAGAGAGTACATGACAAGAAATGATTGGTCGGGAATCATGCGATTCATCATCTAAATCCCTATCACCCTCTAATATTGGTTCCTCCTCTTCTTCCTCACTCAATCCTTCAATATAAAACAATTTATTTTCACTACATCTATGCCCTCGACTATATTTTTTGTCACAATTGAAACATAACGCTTTTTCTCTCTTCTCCTTAATTTATTGTGGAGTCAACCTAGTAGGTTGTGGTAGTGAATGTGTAGATCTCCTTTTGTTGAAATTTACATTCCCTTGTCTCCTACTAGCAAAATACTTCTCCTCCACTTGTCTTTCCATTACCATTGCTTGTGATAAGTATTATGGCTAGAAAAATCATACTTCATATTTTATGTGATCCTTTAAACATCCTAAAAATAGTTCCTTCATATTCTCTTCCTCTGCATTCTCGACTCTTAGAGAAAGGGTTTGGAATTGTTGAATATAATCCTTGACCATCCTTGTTTTCTTTAATTTAGTGAGTTGGAAAAAGTAGTTATCCATAAAGTTATCTCCATAATGGGTAGCAAGTTCTTCTTGAAAAACTGACCATGTGACCCACACAACCCTTTTTTCTCTTCTCATCACATAACCAACGATACCAAATAAATCGATCTATTTCTAGGTATAATGATGCCATAGCCACCTTTTGTTGACTAGGAAGATGATGAATATCGAAGAACTGCTCCATTGGGAATAGCCAGTTGGTTGGATCCTTTCCATCAAAATTTCTCATATCCAACTTAGGTGTGAATTGCCTTGGCATATGATTATAAAAGGAAGGATCCTTCTTGAAACCCAAGTCAATTCCAAGGAATTCATGTCCAACAAAAGCATTATCTTCCATCTTATGAGGTGAATATTCACCCTTACACCACATACCTTGAATAAATGATTTTAATTCCCCCATTTCTTCCATAATATTCTTCTCTAATGATTAAATATCACCCTTGAATTTTTTTATTTCATCCTTAGGGTTAAAATCCTTATTTTCTACCCCCTCATTCTTTGAAGATTTCCTCAATGCAGTAGCATTCTTTTTGCCTCTTGTTGATGGCCCCGACATGATGGTAGAAAATGATTTTGCAATAAATCACACAAATAAATTCAAAACAATTTGAAAATTTCACTGTGACTTACCAACACTTGGGTCGCACTCCAATAGAAAAATCTTCCAAAAAATAGTTGATTTGAGAGCAATTTTTTTTTTAAACCCTAATTTCCCAAAAAATCAATTATTTATTTTTCAATTGATCTCTAAAATTATACTGTAGCCTCCTCTAATATTTCTCAAAAATCCCACAAAAAATTAGAAACTAATTCATCAATATGTGGGAGATATGTGTTTTCCAAATAAATTGGGCAAAAACCCTAATTTAGTAGTAACTCCCTCAATTCTGCTCCAATTCTTCTAAAATCTAAACTATAGCTTCTTTAAAATGTCCTTCAAAAACCTTTTAAAAATCAAACAAAAATCGCCAAAATCTTGGAGATATTGGTTTCACAAAATGGCCTCCAAAATTGAAAAAATGCCTTATTATAACAGTGCCATGATCATGCTTTGATACCACTTGTAATGAAATAACTTGCACAATAGAAGAATATGATATGAAATATGCTGAAAATACTTGATAATAACTGAGAATAACAAGCCACTTCGAAATATCTCCAATGAGAACCCAATTCACAATATGATGATGAAATAAGACTCACAACCTCCTATATATATCTATTTATGCCTTGGATATCACCCAAGCCGACTTAGATAACCCTATATAATCCCTAGGCTGACCTAAACAACTAAATAGCAATATAATATTGATAATATGACTTAATTAGGAGTTAATATAGCCACAAGCTGACTATTCATAACTCGATGTACTCTAATATTAAGGGCATAACATAATTAAATGAGAAATTGGTAATGAATAGGTGTTATGTAAGTTTAGTGAAGTGTTGGAGGAGCTAGAATAGGTAGGAGAACAAGTGGTAAGGTTAAAGTCAATGGGGTCTTGTGAAGAGTTTTTGGAGTGTTTAAATAAACTATAAGGTATCAAAGGTTGGTAAAGTGGATAAGAGAGATAAGTGGCATGATAAAAATAAGTGTTTTGTAAGTGTTTTAGGGCTAAGGATTGAAAAAAATTGTGTAAAAAGATGAAAAGTATTTTTTTATAAAGAAGAATAAGTTGTTGGGGTAAAAAATAGGTTTTGTAAATAATTGAATGACACAAAAGGGTATGATAATGGGTGGGGATGATGATAGGAAAGATAAAAAGGGCATTAGGTAATGGTAAGGAGGTGTTTTGAAGGCTTGGTGGAATAAGGAAGATAGGAAGAATGAAAAAATAAGGATAGGAAATGATGGAAATGTGTATTGGGAAAGGAAAGAGTAGTATAGGACCAAAATAGAGGAGTATGGGAAAGGGAAAAAGTAGTTCCTAGGGTTTTGGAAATGGGAAGAACAAAAAAAGAGTATAAGGATTCAAGGAAAAAAGCATACAAGGTACAATTTCACCACATAAAAAAACAAAAAATAAGATGTATTTTTTAAATGTGTATGTAATTAGATAATATTTAATCTAATCCAAAAATACAACTAATAAAATTACACAATATTTAGATAATTTCAAAAGAGCAGGGAGGTTTTGTGCTAGGGAGGGAAACAATAGAAGGGGCAATTGTTGCACATGAAGTTCTTCATTCTATAGCCACCAAAAAATTATCATCTATGATAATAAAATTGGATATGATGAAAGCATATGATAGGGTTGATTGGTCATTTTTGTTACAAGTGTTGCAAAATTTGGGTTTCAATCATAAGTGATGTAAATGGATCATGTCTTGTGTATCTGGTGTAAAGTTTTCAATGATCATAAATGGTTCTCCAGAGGGCTTTTTCAACTCCACTCAAGGGGTTAATCAAGGTGATCCACTCTCACCTTTTTTATTCATCATACTAAAAGAGGCTTTGAGTAGGAATATTCATAAGGTGCATGTCCAAGGCTCTTTGCAAGGTATTACCACCATTCCAAATACAAATGTTAAAGCAACTCACTCATTATTTGTTGATGACACACTAATTTTTGGAAAAGAAATCATATTAGAGGCAAAATAAATAAAATCAGTATTAAGCAAATACACTTCAGCTCGGGTCAAAAAATAAATGATGGGAAATAAAAAATTTACTTATTCAATACAAAGTCAGCTGTCTCGAGGCAAATTGTAAAGATAATGGGTTTTCAACAAGTAGAGTTACCGGATAAATATCTTGGTATACCTTTCATTGCAGGGAAAAATAAAATATCATATTGGTTTAAAATAATTTAAAGCATTCAAGCAAAGATACAATCTTGGAAAGGTAGATGTTTGTCTTTAGTAGGGAGAATTCAAATGATTAAAGTAGTGTTATCCAAAATACCCAATTACTACATGTTAGTGCTAAAAGCGTTACAATCTACTATTAGTCAAATTGAAAAATTAATTATAAACTTCTTATGGATTGGTAATTTGGATAACAAAAATAAAATTCCTTTGATTTCATTGGAAAATATATGCATGGAAAAGTCAAAAGGAGGTGCAGGGCTTCATAAATTGGCAGAAAGGAATCTCTCTTTGGGAGAAAAATGGTATGGCATATGTTCACAAGACCATCTTTAAAATGGTGCAAACTCATGCAAGCCAAGTATCTGGATATTGCAAATCCATCCAGAATCCTTACTATTCTAAATCCTCCATCTAGATCTACTATGTGGAACTTTTTAGTTTTATGTAGGAAGCTCATTATGCCATGTTTAATGTGGGAGGTTAACAATGGCAAGGAAGCGCTATTTTGGAAGGATTCGTGGAATAGGAATCCAACAATGAATTCATTGCATAATTTTGATAACACAAAAGACATACTTACAGGGTTGTGGGGTCCCAAAGTTTGTGATTATATTCAGTGTGTAAAGCCCTTGACGAGGAAGGCAACATGGAAAGATTTTTCAAGATGTCCTATCCCCAGGGAGCATAAATTGGCTCTAAAACAAATACTAGATAGTAGGTATGTTTTTCAAACAATTCATAATGATAGCTTAAAGTGGGCTCCCTCCAACACATGTAACTACTCAATTAGAGAAGGTTATAATGCTATTTTATAGAAAGGTTTGCAAGTGGAAATTCATAGAGCTTATAATTTCTATTGGAATCCAATGATCTTGCCAAAAGCAGGGTGTTTTTCATGGATTGCAATTAAAAACAAAATTCTAACGAGTGAAAGGTTAGTAAAGCTAAGGATTGCAAAGCCTTTCAAATGTGTATTTTGTGACAGAATTTGAGGATGTCAATCATCTTTTTTGTCATGCTCAATAGCACAATCTTGTTGGTATTTTGTTATAAACAAAATGAATTGGCAAATCACCGTTGCCAGATAATTTGTGGAAGTTATTCCCAAGTTGGCCAGTTTTATATAAAAATTATTTCTTTGCAAGCATATGGAGAGTCATACCGACATTGCTAGTATGAGAAATTTGGTGGGCAAGAAACAAAATTATCTTTAGGAAAGAAAAACATAACTTGGATCAGTTACTTAGTAAAATAGATATCAGTCAATTTCAGAGGTTGTTAATGGGTATGTACAAAGAGAAAAAAATTTGGTTCTATATTTTTTGATTGGGACTCAAAGCAACTTAAGAGTTGGCCTCTTTTATCCCTACCTTTTAAAGGTAGTCTACACCAGCTTGCTCCCAAAAGAGTAGATAGAGCAAAGGTAATATGGAAGGCTCCTCCACAGGGATATTATAAAATTAATTTTGATGGTACATCTAGGGGTAATACTAGCATCTCAGGAGCAAGTTTGTCTATAAGAGATTGTAAGGGAAAATTGGTAAGTGCTAAGTCAATAAAACTACCCATTGGTTCAAACAATACAGTGGAAGCACATGCATTATTGCAGGGACTCAAATCAGCAATCACTCTTAATCTCCCAAAAGTGCAGATAGAAGGTGATTCTCTATTGCTAATAAATGCACATAGGGAAAAGAAAATTGTAAACTGGAAGCTGGTGAATATACTTAAAAAAATTTGGTTTATGCTGGATAAGCTGAATGGGTATTGATTTCTTCATACCTACGAAGAAGGAAATTTCCTAGCAGATTGCCTGGAAAATATAGGTTGTGACCAATATGTTGAAGAAATCTCATATGATGTTAACAAGGGTAACCTTCACCCAAATATGACTAAAATATAGCAAATGAAAGTGTCAAGGAATGCAAGTGATTATTTTTATTTTCTATGGGTTTTTTCGACCATTATTTATGTTGAGAAGCAATAATATGAAGAGTTTAAGAAACCATAGCGAGTTTGGGCAATATGTTTTGGCATAGCAATTTTTATAAGTGGTGAAATATTCAACTCATGCTTTGCAATAGGAAATGTATACTGTTATTGTTGATAACAGTAGCCTTTTTCAAAGGAAAATTTTGGGGGTAACAATTGTAACAAGTTATGACAGATCTAATGGATATACAAAAGTAGAATGGAGCCTGAGGATATGGAATCCAAAAGCTCTACTATGGGGGACAAGTGTCTTGCCACACATGAAATTAAGGTTGACACATTAGCGTAAACACAACTAAGTCATGTTATTAAAGTTTAGTAAAAAAAACAAAAAATTGCATGTGCATTTTGTGGGAAGCATACAAATAGAATATTGTTGTTTATGGCCAAATCCAAAAAAAAATTAAGTATATATAATTCAACATGTGTTTTATCTAAAGGAATCATAAGTCTGAGTGACGACAAGGTTTTAAGAAAAGGGGGTACTTTGAATTACATATGACAGTGCTGAAAGCTGAAATAAGAAGCATGTGGATGATACCGAAGAGCCAAGCTTTGATAAATTTAACTTTTTTGTGGTGTGGTTATAGGTACTGAAGTGAAGTGTTAATAAAAATCATTGAACAACACTAGTGTTCTTTGCCTATTATGAGCTCAACACACCTAGTTTTCTAAATAGAGCACTCTCTAGAAATAGTCATGAAATAGGAAGGGAATTGGCTGAGAGTTGCAAAGAAAAATATCATTACATCTCCTTCCTTCTTGTGTACAATTGTTTTCAAAATGCAGCACCAAGGCTTTCATCACCACCCAGAATGTTAATTCTAGATATCAATTTCACTGCAAATTCACAATGTGGAGAAAATGGTAATGAGGAACAGGGAGAAAATAAAATTGAAATTGTTCAAATGGAGGAGTAACAGAAGTATAAGTAACATGTATTTGGGGGATTTTTATTTATCTCTGTCTCAGCATAGCGGATATAGTTAATTCACATTAACAGTCGTAGCAGTAAAGGCTTTTGTGGTTCCATACCCAATTTTTTGTCCAAATTTTGTCCAAGGTTTTCGATGAGAAAAAAAGGGTCATCATTAGGTTAGTGCAAATATGACAGAATCAAAGGTTTTTTGGTCAACACAACATACCAATGTGGCAGTCTGAAGTATAATTAAAGTAATTGTAGAAAGCTCTGTTTAAAAGGTTGACATTTTGTATATGTAAATGCAGTGATCTTACATGGTTGTGCCTTGATATATGACAAAACATAGACATATTGATCATGGAAGAATCAGGTTTTGAATTTTAATCACTTAATTATATAAATATTATATATATAGGCTTTAATTCTTTTACGTAAAAAAAAAATATATTTAGGACTGGCTATATATTGGAGACAAGTACTTAGAAATATAAACTAGGAAAGAGAAATGAACAATTGAAACCATGTCTAGGGAAGAAAAAAAATAGTAAAATAAATTACTTATATGTGTGTGTGTGTGTGAATTGTGAGTGATGGAATATAATCAACATTTAGTCAAGAAGATATAGTTAAAATTTGGAATTAAATCTATGAAATATGGTCAAATATGTTAGAATTGAGAAGTGGTGCTAGCATTAGTAGGTATGACTAGGATACATTTGATCTATGCTCAACATAACTTAAAATTTTTTGGTAATATTTCTTCTTAGATGTATAAGCTATATAATTAAAATGAGATGGATGTGACCCACATAAAAAATAGAATTAATACAAAATATAATACCCTATGCTTGTGAAAAGAGAGGGAAAACAAATAAAAAGAAACATTTTCCTTGATGAGATGTATTATATGGGATGAATGAGGCTAGATGAAGTTGTGTGTGAATTTTTTTTCCTGTAGGAGTTATTCTACAAAAAAGAGGTGTGACCACTAACATAATCTACTTGGATAGAATCACCAAAACTAAAAAGTGGCACTAGCATTAGTAGGCTTGACTAGGGGGTGTGTTTGACCATACTTAAAATGACTTAAAATTTTGAGAGAAGTAAGCACATTTCTCTTCTAATAATACTATTATAAATGCATATATCCTTCCATAATTAACTTGTAAATAAAAATATGATGGAGGAAAACCTACAAAATGGAAAATTTAATGGGATATTTCCTTAGTTAGCCCACTTGTGGGTATTCCAAAAAAATCCACATGCATATAATTGTTGGAATTGTGTGCCTCAATCCCACAGGCTGAAACTTCTTGTGAGCAATTTCGGTGAGACTGAGGAGATGTCTGGCCGATCTACTAGTTGATCCTGGACTGTCGTTGTGACCTCCTGAATGTCTTGGTGATCGACATCTGAAACCTTTGGCGTAACCTGGACTATCGGAATGATGTCTCGGCGATGATAGGAAGTCTTGCCGATATCGGCGTGACCTTTGGTCTATCTGGCCGATGTGATAATCGGTATGACTTGCTCCTATCGGTAGGAAGTCTTGGCGACTGGGAGATGTCTGGCCGATAGTTGGTGTCTATCGGATATTGGGGAGACTTGGCCGAAAGGGTTATGTTTTGGTATGAGGTCTTACCGATATGAATGTATCACCGATAGTTATCTTCTAGAGTCATTGGAGAAACTCATGTGTTTCGGGATGAAGTTTTGGCGACTTGGAAAGTATCACCGACAGTGTTGCTTTTGGGTCATCGGTGTGACATAAGGGTTCGATATGAAGTCTTGGCGACAGGGTGATGTCTTGCCGATAGGTAACAGAGGGTTCGGTAAGACTCTGAGCGACAAGCGGTATTGGAGAGACCCTTGGCCAAAAGGCTTGTTTCGATGTGATGTCTTGGCGAAAGGCGATTGTCTCACCGAATGGAAAGTTGAGGTCAGTATGACATGTTCACTTGGTGAAAGGTCTTGGCGAAGGTCAAATGTCTTGCCGACTCGGTAAGACATGAGTGCTCGGTGTGAGGTCCCAGCGAAAGACAAATGTCTTGTCGACTCAGTAAGACATGAGTGCTCAGTGTGAGGTCTCGGCAAAAGACAAAAGTCTTGCCAACTCGGTAAGAATTGGTTGCTTGATGTGAGGTCTCGGCGAAAGAAAAAAGTCTTGCTGACTCGGTAAGACATGTTTGCTCGGAGGGAAGTCTTGGCGAAAGATGAATGTCTTTCCGACTGTCAGGTGCTTTGGTGAAACTTGAGGAGACTCGGCGAAACCTCTTGGCGAATGGAAAAGTCTTGCCGATGGAAAAGTTGAAATCGATGTGACTTGTGAGCATCGGTATGAGTCTTTCCGATGAGAAATATCTTGCCGATAGGAATGCATTGGATGTTGGTGGTTTCAGTATGACTTGTGGCTTTCGTTATAATGTCTTGCCGACTGTTGGGACTTACGCCGATATCGATATGAAGCCATTGAGCATCGGTGAGACACTTCTTGTGTCTCACCGACATGCGAACTCAGTTGAATGTTTCATTGACCGTTTGACTTTCCTATGTGGCATCTCGTGGACCAATCAGAGGAAGCGAAGTTCAAATGGTTGGCGGTTGGATTTTTTCAGCAGTTGCGATGTTGGAGCTGAACTGTATGCAAGGCAAAATCTACACAGGAGTGGAAACATCTACGATGCTGAGCTGGATGATTCGATAGTTGTGATCTGACAATTGGAATCACAGAGGTTGTTGAGAACGAATGCATATATGTATGCATTAGACATTTTTAAAGTGTGTGTACAGAAAGAGCCGGTGAAAGCTGGAGGAGAGAACAGAGAGAGAGGACCGAGTGGCTGGCTGAAAGGCCAAGGCCATGAGGTCGAAGCAGAGGAAGAGAGAGGCAAGGGTATGCTATTGGAATCTCTCCTAATCATGAATGCCATGGTTGATCTCTCAGGGAGAGTTTGCTACCAGTTGTATCCAGAATGAACAAGATGTAATCTCTGAAAAGGCTATGAGCCTGAAATTGTATTGTAACTGTTTGTTGCTGAATAATACAATGGCTCGATCTTTGGAGTGTGGGGTTTTTTATCCAAAAGGATTTTCCCCATGTAAATCTGTTTGTTCTAGTTTTTGTCTCATCTTTCATGTTTGTTGGTTCTTGTTGTAGAATCTGTTAATGCATGCTGTTGAATTTACATGTGCTTCTCTCAGAAGGATCAATGTGGGAAATAAACTATGTCTGTTTCTGCTTTAGGATATAGTTGTACGTGTCTTTGAGGCAACCTAATCAAAATGAAAGTTACCGAAGGCACTACTATTCTTGGAGGTTTCTCTCAGATGCCACCTATATTTCCTAACAAGTGGTATCAGAGCCTTCTTCTGGTTGTTGGTTCTGGGAATTTCTCTTGTGAAGATTTCTCAGCTTGTTGGGCTGGAGGAAATCTGGAGGAATGAATTAATTTATTGATCCTTTGGTGAGTGGAAGTCTTGTGATATTTGGAGACAACACGCAGCTTGAAGGATGGTGTAGATGGAAAAGGGAGTTGATCATGTTGTTTTGTTGTGATCTGTGTCTCCTGGTTGGTAGCGGTATAACCTTGGTGTATGAGGTGGATTTCTTTGCTCTGTGGCTATGTAGTAGTAAATCTTTCATATTGGGTGTCTGTGTGAAATAATCCTTGATAATATGGAGAAGCCTAGTTTGTTTCTCAGCCATGGAGGAGAGTGCTTATGCTAGGTGGTGTTTCCTGGTGTTGGAAAGAACGGTTTCCTATTAACCTTGAATACATAAAGGCTATGGAGTTAATCATTAGATGATTTGCAAGCTTCTGAAATAGCCTTTCTCTTTCTCGGATGCATGTACATGTTGGTGGTTTAGATTTGGCCTGATAGAGGCCTACATTTTCTTGAACTGTTGTTTCCTTTTTAAGGATGTTTTGTATTTGCATGGCTCAGTGGTTTTGCAGGTTTTACACAGTTAAGCAAAACTTGTGATTATGTGGAGCTGTTGTTAAACTATTGTCTAGATCCTCACTTTTGGGGTGTTGCTAGATGAGATAGTTGCAGTTCTGCATGCATGCTTTGTGCATGGTTTGAGGAGGTGTGTTTTCTTCTCTGTATGGGATTATTGGTACGTAATTTGTCACTCAACATTCTTGTGGTGGTGGTGCTCATTGTGGACATGATTGGAAAATCAAGTTTGGCATGATCTGGTGTTTGAGTCATGTTTGTCTACGTGGTTATTCTCTTTGAAATCTCAGTGTTGCAGTTTCCAATGCGATGATGGGTTTGCATGTTTGATGTTTCTGATCTACGAGTTATGCAGTTGATGGATTAGCTAGCCATTGGCTGCAGTGAGATAACTTGGATGTGGACTGTCTTTATCCACGAGGTTGATTCATTGTTGGTGCAGACTTATTAGCTGGCCTTGTTTGTGGTGACTTGTGCATTGGTGTGATTGCTTTGAGATGAGAGGATGGATACTATTGAGTACCTGAATAGTCGATTATGGGAACCTGAAGCAGTTGGTCATGATGCTTGGACAGCTCGGGTGTCACGTTTTAGTGGGAGCTCTAGCAGTGACTGTGGGTTCATCACGTGGTGGTGAATGGTCTTCTTTAGTGTTGCAGAAGGGTTCTTTTGATTTTGCATGAACATTATTTGAAGATGTGCAATATCTTGGAACCATGGAGGACGCTTGGAGCCTTTGGCTGAGGTGTTGGTGGTGCTTGACAGGTGATGTTGGTTTTGAGTCTATTTGCTTTATGTCATGGTATACTCTTGGTGCACTAGAGTTTTGGCATTGTGCATTGTACTTGAGACCATGGTAAAGTCACTTGAAGCATGGGATCTCCTAAGGGGATGTGTAGATCATGGTGTCATGATAAGTTCTTGATTTAGGTGATTGGAGCTTTGACAGTGGTCTGGTAATTCTTTGTGTATTGAGTGTTGTGATTATTTGCTTGATACTTCATGATAGTGCAGTAATGCAGTTAAAGTTTAACATGAGATGATCGGTTGCTAGTACTCATGGATACATGAAGAATAAGGTGAGGTTGTCTTTCTCTTATGAGAAAAGTGTTGCTACTTGTTATTCTTGGTGAAGTTTTCAGCAGAAAGTCCGAGAAGCCTACACCTTGGCTGAACGTGAGTTCAATAAGAGACCTATGAGGAGATTGCTCTTGGATTAGTCATGATGACTTGTTTATCTTGAAGGAGTATTCTCGTTCCCACTCTTGGTCTACTTGGCAGTTTATCTGAAAGGTATTTGGCCCATTATATTTTTCAGATGTGTTTTATTAAGTTCACTTTCATGATATGGATCTTGAATTGTTGTCTAATGGTTATGGAAGATTCATAGTGAAAGATGTACAGTTTCTTTTTATCTCCTTGTTACTAATGAGAATTGGTAGGAGATGTTGTATGGGCTGATTTCCTGAAATGGGGAATGAAGTAGCTTGATCTTCTTTGAGATGCTTACATCCATGTTGGTTTTAAAGTTTGTTTGATCTTGGTGATTGACTGGATGGATGTTGTTAAGGCTTTTCTTTTAGGATGTGAAGAAGATCATTCTTGACACAGCTGGCTGTTAGAAGTGTATGTAGGAGGATGTTCTACAGGAAGATGATGTGCAGAGTTTCTCTCTGTGGTTGTGAAGGTTTGTGGTGAGAGAAATGTTTCTTGTAGCAGTTTGTTGTAGGTTGTGCATGTCATTGTGGATATTTCCTTGGTACTACATGGCTACATTTTCTATGTGTTGTTATTGGTAGACTTGCGATGCCTTTTGATCTTTTAGATCTGGATTACTCAGGAAGTGGGAGTTTCTATATGTTTCTTGTCGTCTTAGACTGGTTGGCACTTGGAGCTTGTATTTGTTGTTGATGAGTTGGTTCTGATTTGGCATAAGTTTACTAATGTTGATACCTGTGAGGTATGTGTGATTGGATGGAATAACACAAGTTGTGGGTGTTATTTTCACTCACGTGGATTTGTCAGTTGGATGGAAGCAGTCAGTATGATTGTTGTTCTAACAGGTGTTGTTAATCTTGTTTCTGGAGAATGACTTCACTCGTGGCATGTTGGAAGATGACAGGGTTTATTGCCTGAATGGTGGACATCTTGGATGTTGGTGCAGAATTATTGATGGAGCATGAGAGCATGTTTCAGGTCTACGTGTTTTCCTAGAAGGCTGTGATCGGTTGCTTTGTTGGACAGTGAGTTGCAGTTGGATGCCTTGTCTTCGTTGCAGATTGTCTAGTGGACTATTTCTATGGAATCTTGTTGATTGGGTGTCTTGAGTATTATGGGGTCTAAACTGGTGGAGCTAGTGTGATCTTAGTTTCTGGTTGCTTTGGAGGTTCCTGTGTGATCTTCATCAAGTGGGAGATTGTTGGAATTGTGTGCCTCAATCCCACAGGCTGAAACTTCTTGTGAGCAATTTCGGTGAGACTGAGGAGATGCCTGGCCGATCTGCTAGTTGATCCTGGACTGTCATTGTGACCTCCTGAATGTCTTGGCGATTGACATCTGAAACCTTCGGCGTAACCTGGACTATCGGAATGATGTCTCGGCGATGATAGGAAGTCTTGCCGATATAGGCGTGACCTTTGGTCTGTCTGGCCGATGTGATAATCGGTATGACTTGCTCCTATCAGTAGGAAGTCTTGGTGACTAGGAGATGTCTGGTCGACAGTTGGTGTCTATCAGATATCGAGGAGACTTGGCCGAAAGGGTTATGTTTCGGTATGAGGTCTTACCGATATGAATGTATCGCCGATAGTTATCTTCTAGAGTCATTGGAGAAACTCATGTGTTTCGGGATGAAGTCTTGGCGACTTGGAAAGTCTCACCGACAGTGTTGCTTTTGGGTCATCGGTGTGACATAAGGGTTCGATATGAAGTCTTGGCGACAAGGTGATGTCTTGCCGATAGGTAACGGAGGGTTTGGTATGACTCTGAGCAACAAGCGGTGTCAGAGAGACCCTTGGCCGAAAGGCTTGTTTCAGTGTGATGTCTTGGCAAAAGGCGATTGTCTCACCAAATGGAAAGCTGAGGTCGGTATGACATGTTCGCTTGATGAAAGGTCTTGGCGAAGGTAAAATGTCTTGCTGACTCGGTAAGACATGAGTGCTCAGTGTGAGGTCTCGGCGAAGGTCAAATGTCTTGCCGACTCGGTAAGACATGAGTGCTCGGTGTGAGGTCTCGACAAAAGACAAAAGTCTTGCCGACTCGGTAAGACTTGGTTGCTTGATGTGAGGTCTCGACAAAAGACAAAAGTCTTGCCAACTTGGTAAGACATGTTTGCTCGGAGGGAAGTCTTGGCGAAAGACGAATGTCTTGCCGACTATCAGGTGCTTCGGTGAAACTTGAGGAGACTCGGCGAAACCTCTTGGCGAACAGAAAAGTCTTGTCGATGGTAAAGTTGAAATTGATGTGACTTGTGAGCATCGGTATGAGTCTTGCCGATGAGAAATATCTTGCCAATAGGAATGCATTGGATGTCGGTGGTTTCAGTATGACTTGTGGCTTTCGTTATAACGTCTTGCCGACTGTTGGGACTTACGCCGATATTGATATGAAGCCATTGAGCATCGGTGAGACACTTCTTGTGTCTCACCGACATGCGAACTCAGTTGAATGTTTCGTTGACCGTTTGAATTTCCTATGTGGCATCTCGTGGACCAATTAGAGGAAGCGAAGTTCAAATGGTTGGCAGTTGGATTTTTTCAGCAGTTGCGACGTTGGAGCTAAACTATATGCAAGGAAAAATCTACACAGGAGTGGAAACATCTACGATGCTGAGCTGGATGATTCGATAGTTGTGATCTGACAATTGGAATCACAGAGGCTGTTGAGAACGAATGCATATATGTATGCATTGGACGTTTTTAAAGTGTGTGTACAGAAAGAGCCGGTGAAAGCTGGAGGAGAGAACAGAGAGAGAGGACCGAGTGGCTGGCTGAAAGGCCGAGGCCATGAGGTTGAAGCAGAGGAAGAGAGAGGCAGGGGCATGCTGTTGGAATCTCTCCTAATCATGAATGCCATGGTTGATCTCTCAGGGAGATTTTGCTACTAGTTGTATCCAGAATGAACAAGATGTAATCTCTGAAAAGGCTATGAGCCTGAAATTGTATTGTAACTGTTTGTTGTTGAATAATACAATGGCTCGATCTTTGGAGTGTGGGGTTTTTTATCCTAAAGTATTTTCCCCACGTAAATCTATTTGTTCTGATTTCTGTCTCATCTTTCATGTCTGTTGGTTCTTGTTGTAGAATCTGTTAATGCATGTTGTTGAATTTACATGTGCTTCTCTCAGAAGGATCAATGTGGGAAATAAACTGTGTATGTTTCCGCTTTAGGACATAGTTGTACGTGTCTTTGAGGCAACCTAATCAAAATGAAAGTTACCGAAGGCACTACTGTTCTTGGAGGTTTCTCTCAGATGCCACCTATATTTCCTAACAATAATATATTAAAAATTTATAATTATGCTATGAAAAAAATTCCAATAATGGTGGCTAATAGATAAAACCCTTGGAGAATAAGTGTTAGGAATTGCAGGCATAATTACCAATTAAATGCAAATAACAATAATTAAAAAGAGGAATTAAAACATAGAAAAAGTGAAACAAAACAAAGCTTTTAACGTGGTTCACCCAAATCTTGGGCTATGTCCATAAACCAAAGTCATTTTATTATCAATTTCCATTAAATACAATGTACATTAAATTGCAGCAACATATTAAAAAGTTTACCACTACTCTGTAATTACCCACACACAGTGCTATGTGCTCCTAAAGCTTCAACTTGTGTTTTACACAGTCACAAATCCATGACCTGCACAACCTGCCATGCACTTCTCATGCCCAGCCACAACCAAAGCAAACATCATGTGCCTGTTGGTATCCCATGCATGTTGATTGACTATCCAAATTTGTTGGTTGTTGGTTTCCAACATCCAAACAAAACTGTTCAACTTCCGGGGCAATTTTACAACTGTTTTAACAAGCTTTCAAATATAATCCGACAATAAATTCCTTTATTAAAATGGATAAATGGATGGTGGTTATTTCATGTATTTTCAATCCATGTTGTGTGATAGATTAGTGAAATGAAGAGAAGAGTCCACTACACATGGAAGGGGATACATAAACACATGTGAAAGGTGAGCAAATCTTATAAGAGGGGTAAAATACATGAGAAAGAGTAAATACAATCCCATAGGGATAAAAAAGTGAATACAAGGATTAAATAGGTGTGATCAATGGATAAAAAAGGGTTTAAAACATATGTTAAATGAGAAACCTAAAATAAGTCTAAAATATTGTAAAAGAAATTATAGATTATACATCCTTGGATTTTCTCACAAAGATGTCTAAGTTGTCATATTTTTAAAAATATTTTCATGCCTATCATTAATATTTTTCAAAACCTTGATCATGGAAATATTATAGACTAGCATAGCTTACAATTATTGAGAGTTTCAAACCTTTTCAGAACTTACTTTCAAACCTTTTGAGAGGAAGGGTGAAGATCTAATAAAAAAATCATGACATACTTCATCAAATTGTTGAATATTATTTTAGGCTCTAGTTGATGAGGGCACAGCCCGAGACATAGAAAATAACCCACAAACAAGAGAATAATTTTATTATTCAGAAAATGGAGCTTCTTACATGCATAGGATCTCAATCCCCAAGTTCTACAACACATGCAAGTTACAGAAAGCTACAGAATAACCCTTTCGCAATATGCGAGCTTGTCCCCAAAAAGCCACCCAAAAATTAGAAACCCACCCATAAATAGAGCTCCTCATTAGTTTGGAGCCAAAACATCATTCAAATTTGAGTTTAGGCGGTTTGGTGCTGAAAATTTACAACATGAAGTTCAAATTTCAAAAGAGCATTTGCAATTGTATCTTCTAGAAAGTGTGCCAACTTCCTGGGGCCATAACTTTTGATTCGGGACTCCGATTCGTGAACCGTTTGAACTGTTGGAAAGGTCTTGAAGTCAATAACGCACTTGAAATCTGCTATGCCGATTTCGGCAAGTTTCAGGGCCGTTCCGGGAACTCTAAGTGCCTCAAATCTAACTCGGAAGATTTTTAGGTGCAAATCTAGGAAACTAAAGCTGCAATATCTTTCAACCCATGAACAGAAAATAAAAACCGTAAATTGGGAATTTCATTATGACGAAAAAGGGTATCCAAAAATGTAAAAATATCTAAAAACCGAGAAACTTGAAATTTCACTATTTTTGGGTGATGCAAGATTGCCCTTACACCACTGGATGCTCCTGCATCACTAGTAATATGACTTCTAATAGCATATTTTATCTCTTTATCATTTATCTACATCCCAACATCAAGTTTAACTTAAAGATAAAAATAATAAGGATTCAAATAGAAGTAGTTCAAGATATATACCATATGTTATACTTGAATGGTCCATTAAAATTTGAACACCCAAAAAGTTGAAAACTTGTGTCTCCTCACATTAACAATGAGGAATATTTATAAATAAAGTGATAGTTATTGAATAAATCACAAGTGAAATCCATTGAATGATAATTTCAAATAGGTCATCTTTGACATACAAAGATAAAATTGATTTGAAAAATGGATCAAAGTTACATGACCATGGCATTAGTTGATGTCATTCCTTTTTAAAAAAATATTTAAAGAATTTGGTTGCATAATTTTTCCATAAGTTGGATTTGATGCCATGATTTTTGGTCTTGGGTTAGAGACACTATTGGAGTGACCTAGAGAATCACATAGTGGTAAGAGACCAAATATTGAAATAAGTTGAAAATGTATGGCATCGAAACTATTGTTTTAGAAGGTGGTTGTATGACCACTTCATTAGTTTTGACATTATTTGCTATGAGTGTAATACCATAAGATTCACACATAGGAAACTATCCAAGTGATTTTTTTTGAAGAACAACATAAGAATAACTCCAATGTTCAAGGTACAATATTTCCATGTCACACTGCATGCTAACACACACACACAAAGTGTCATTTCAAATATAATGACACATAAGAAATTGATAAAAATAGATAACATGGTCATTGATCCAAGCAAGGTTTTTATGTAAAAATTCACCATATTGATCCTACGAGAGAGTGGAACTTCACCATGATGACAATTGGGTCCTAACCACAATCATGTTCTCTTGTTAACATAACACAAGGGTAGGATGAGGGAACCATCTACGTCAAATTACTTCCCTAAAAATACCTAATGATTCCCATAACACTAATATAAACCTAAGAAAGAGGTAGGACAACTCAGATATACCATACCTTGACCAAATAGAATGACCACCAATTTCCTAAACATGGAGTAGGATGAGGGTGACAACTAACTCCATATAGAAATTTTTCCTAGAAAAAGACTAGAAGTGCCTATTATCTAACAAATGGATGACTACAGTGGCACCACCCTATGATGGTTCAAATACACAAAAACAAGGATAAAAGAGAGAAACTATCCAATATACCAAGGCTACATAATTTAAGAAATTTCTAACAAATTAAGTTAATTTTATTCTCATCTCAAAGATGCTTTAAATTTATTTTACCAACATATCCATAAGTATGAAAATCGTGAGAAACTACATGAATATTCAACACCAATGTTGAGATGTAAAAATAATAAAGATAAATCCACCACCACTTATGTGGGAAGATTACAATCCATTGAATATGAGGTTCCAACATAAATGATACAATTGCATAAAATGATAAGAAAATTGAAGGAAAGGAGTAGAGAGCCTCCACTTACACACAATCTCAATTTACTCCAAGATCCTACAAGTCCCCAATGGTGGTTCATATCACCCAACCAAGTGGTATAGTTATGTCCACCCCACCATGCTAGGATATATTTACTTTAGCAAAAACACACACTCTGAGAAAATAAGTTGAGTGAGGCCACATACAAGCCCAAAAAATGATGGATAGCCATCATATCATACAAATTCCAACAAGTATGATCAACCAATATAGTATACACATGCCAAATGATTATAATTTTCCATCATAGCATAAATAGTAAAAAATTGGAAATATTACCAACCTATAGGCATAATAGATAAACCAAAACAATTGAGTGCACAACATGGGTATGAACACATGCAACCAATATGACAACCAATCACACACATACATGATGCGAGTTAAGTCTCACAATGGATATAAAATCTAATGGAAAGGACAAGGATCTTACAAGTAAGACAAGGAGTGACATCATAGTAGCTTTATGGCTCTAGAAGATTGAGTATCCATCCCAATCACCAGGCAAGGGTACCCGGTGGCATCTAACTATTCCCAAAGTGTGGCATGTCCTGGATGATCATATTGAGCCTTTACAAGCAATCTAGGTATATTACCGAATCAACATCTTGATTTATTTTATTTACCTTATGAAGTTTAATTATAACTTAATTAATAACTCTCCATTTTTGGATTCAAGACAACATCAAGAGTCACTCCTTTCCTACACTCTATACCTTAAATCCTAGGTTCATCACACCAAATCATTATTTGAGTGCAACATAAAAATCAATGTAACCAAATGGAGTAACATTTTATTACATAGTCTCAAAATATTCTAAATTTAAAAATCTTAAGGAGTCATTTTTTCCCATTCCAATTCATTCATAATTAAAAAATTATAAATATTTTTCAATGCAATAACCATATAATTTTGTTTGGTAACTCTATACTTGAAATGGGCTCAAGACAGTGGTACAATAATGACTATTTTGTAGAAAATACCAGATATCAGCATTCTCGTCACCCTCATGGCAATGGAGATCAGGCTTTCAGAGTTGGTGGACCTACTAAGATTCAAACTTGACCATTTGTAGATTGTAGGCCCCCACAGGTAGACTATAGACCTTTAGAAGTGAGGCATAGGTTTAGAAGACCGAACTAGATTCCCTTTCATCCTATTCACCAACTGGATCACACCAGACAGCCAATTCTAGACATTTGTGAAAATGACAAGGATTTAGACGGAAATAGGTGGAATGGATCTTGTTTAAGGCAATATGAAAAAGATTCAAAACTTTTTAATCACCTATATGAAGCCTCAGAGCTTAACTTGAAAATTTTTAGGGTTTCAAAGCAACTGGAGCATGGGTCTACCGTGGAACAATGAAATGTGGCAAGCCATGGTGGGGCTCCCTTCAATCCAAGTCTATCAGCTCTTCAACAAAATCAGGGTTTCTAGGATTAGGAGGTGCATTCTGGGCAAAATAATAAAGGAGACCTCTATGCTAAGCCACCGCTGCGAAAGCAACAAGATTTTATACTAAGGGATCGCAAGGATGAAGATCAGAGTGTGCGGCATCAAAGGATTTACAAGAGAAAGAAAAGGAGGGAAACCAATCTAAAAAAGGAAAGGATTCAGCTAACCAAAATACTCAGAAGGATTGCATGTCATCTCTAGCTCAAACTCACTAGAACAATAACAAGAAAAAAGGTTCTAAGAGAAGAAGAAACAAAAAGCCAACAAGAAAAAGAGAGAGTAAGTAGGTTTGGAGGCACAAAGAAAACCCTCAAGATCACACCAAGTTGCATGCAGATAGAGGAGAAAATCAAAAAGATCAATAGACGTTGGAAGCAACTCAAAAAGGGTTTTGTATAAATCACATTTTTTGAGGATCTGTTGCAGCCTCAAATCACCGATCTTAGAGGGAAGGCTCTAATTTGTAAGTTTTTAAACTTAACACCTCGTTTAGGAAAGTTAAAAGGATTTTCTTTTTGTAGAATGGGAAGGGGTTGTTAAAGTCTTTTATCTAGACCAATCAAAGGGAATTTTTGTGGTGTTATTTCACACTATGAAGTAGAGGGATGTCATGTATAAAGTAAAATCATGGATTTTTGAAGGCTTAGGATTGTGTATGTAGTCATGGACCCCTAATTTTAAGGTTGTAGATTTTGTGCCTATATTTGCTCCTTGTTGGGTCTAGTTGCATGGTTTACCATTAGAATACAGAGAACTAAATTTATTAGAAATAATAGCAAACCATATTGGGATATTCTTAAGGCATGATTATTCTTTCTTTAGGAATCCTTCAAATCCAGTCAAAATGTGTTTATTGTTTGACATATCAAAAGACCTGCCAACCCAAATTCACTTGATCTCTAAATTTGGTAAATGGTACCAGAATATTCTAGTGGAAACCCCATAAAATGTTTGTGTAAACTACCACATGTTAGGGCACAAGGAAGCAAGTTGCCAGGCAGGGGTGGTTATGAAATCATAGAAGGCAGGTAGAGTAATGAGGAGCTATCTTTTACAAACCCTACAAAATTTAATGTCAAGCAGACACTGCCAGAGACAAAAGGGCACAATTCTAAGCACTGTAATGACGAGTCAACTACAAACCTTAGAATTTTTCATGGTGATCAATCTTTGTCAGAGTTGGAAGAGCATATTTCTAAGGAAGATAAAAGTGAGCCAAGAGAAAAGACCAAAATGGAGATGGTAGTGCATGGTAAGCCTAAGAGGAATATCTCACTCTCCTTACAAATTGGGAACAAGAAAGATTTTTTGATGAGGTTGTATAGGGGGCACTCCCTCAATTTATATTCACCTGAATTTCCTCTAGTTTCAAAGCAACATATGGATTATATAGTTCACAAGCTAATGTTTGAAGGTTGCTCACTTTCCCTTGGAGCTCTTGCAAATGGGTGCAGGAGTTATAAGGGGTGTACTCGCCCTCTTTTTCTTGATACCCTGCTTCTCAAGTAGGTATGGCTAATCTAGAAATGCAAAGTGTCAATCAGCTAGGAGGTAGAGATGAGCTGGAAGTATTAGTTTATCAAATTCTAATATCAGTAGGTTCAGAATTGTTTGATGAGATAGCAGACGAGATTGCAGCAGAGGATGGTTGGGGAGAACCAATAATGGGTATAGTAAGTAAGGAAATAGTGGAAGGAATACATGAAGACAATTGGGATGAAGAATTATTATTGGAAGGAAGTGGAAGGATAGATTAGGGTTCTCCTAAAAAAATAGAACAACATTCTTGTATAGGGGAGAAAGGGGCTCAGTTGTTGGATTGGAAAGTTTTAGAAGAGATTGAATAGGATCCTCATAAAATGTCAGAGCAGCAATAAGCAGAACCTCATTTAATGAAACAAGAAAAGGTAGACTTTATTTAATCAACTCCCCTTTCCATATCTTAGACGCCATCTCAATCAGTTGTGAAGAAATCACCAGGAAAAAGGGGGAGGAATTCAAACTTGGCTAAACTTAAGGAGTAAATTGAAGCAAGAGTTCAAAAAACTATATTTGATTATATCCCCAATTCTGCAAATAAATGTTTGAGGAGAGCATGCTACTCTCCTCAAGTGCAATGAATATATTATCATGGAATGTTAGGGGAATTAATGCCCTTGACAAGCGGGCTCATATCAAGCATCAAATTGATGCTTGTGGAGTTGATATTGTTTTATTGCAAGAGACAAAGTTATCTAGGGAATCACATGAAGATACTATACAAAAATGGGTTAAGTGGACATCTTCTCATTCTCTGGCACAAGGAGCTTCTGGGGGACTTGTAACACTATGGAACCCCAAATTAGTCCAGGTTAAGGCAACAAGAAATGAGACTAATTTGCAATTATTGGAGGTATCCAAATATAATTTGAATTTATGCATTTGTAATATTTATGGGCCTACAACTATTGTTGACAAAAAGTATCTCTGGGAAAAGCTAACGTGAAATTTAGCTGGTTTGGGGGATGTAAAGATTGTTTTGGGTGGATATTTCAATGCAATATCTTCACTACAAGAAAAACCTAGGGGGATATGTCCACCCCCCAAAGTGATCAAGGATTTTTCTTCCTTCATCCTCTCTAATGCTTTAAGAGATATTGTGCCACTTAAAGGGAAATATACCTGGACTAATTAGAGAAAATATTTTTTGCAGATTGCAGAAAGGTTAGACAAATTCTTAGTGTCCCCAAATTGGTTTTTGGGACAACATGGTTTTGAATCATAAATTTTTCCTATGGTGGGTTCTGGTCACTATGCCATTTCATTATCTATCTCAAATGCTTCCCTACCTAAAGGGAAGTCATCTTTCAAGTTTGAAAGCATGTGGCCTAGACACCCACAATTCATGGATTTAGTGAAAGAATGATGGAAAAATGCACCTTTTGAACAAGGCTCAAAGATGTATCAACTTTATTGCAAATTGAAGCATGTGAAACAACAAATAAAGGTGTGGAATGTGCAAATCTTAAAAAATGTCTTCCAACAAAAAAGAGTTAGTTTTCAAGGAATTGATGGTAATTCATGAACAAATCATTCAAAATGGGCTAGATGTCAATTTGTATGAAAAGCAGAAGTGCTTGCAAGGAGAATGGGAAGAGTTATGTGCTAGGGAGGAAATATATTAGAGGCAAAAATCATGGGAGTTATGGCTCAAAGAGGGAGATAGAAACACAAAGTTTTTCCATGCTTCTGCACAAATAAAAAGAGTTGCAACAACAATATTTTTGATTCAAGAGACAGCTACAAGAAACTGGTTAACATCAAAAGAGGACATCAAGAGTGAAGCTATTAGATTCTTTTCAAATCTTTTGTCATCCCCCAAATTTAAAAATGAATAGCGAAGAGAGGATGAAAAAGAGATACTTGAAGTCATTCCAAGGTTGATTCAAGATGAGGACAATGACAGTTTGTTAAAGCCTTTTATAATGGAAGAAGTAAACAAATTGGTTTTTTCCTTATCCTCAGATAAAGCACCTAGTCTAGATGGCTTTACAACAATCTTCTTCCAGAAAAGTTTGGATTTTATATGTTATGATTTATTATGGGCACTAGAGGAGTCAAGGCGTAAGGGTTCAATGCTAAATCAATTCAATGTTACCAATATTGGGATAATCCCAAAAATGAAGAATCTGGTATCTTTTGCTAACTTCATACCTATATCATTGTGTAACATGGTTTATAAAATCTTTACTAAGGCCATTTATCTTAGGTTGCAGCCAATTATACCAAGAATTATATCTATTGAGCAGGGTGGTTTTGTCCCAGGTCGGGAAAGTTGTGAAGGTGCTTTGATAGCGCATGAAACTCTTCATTCTATTTCTTCAGTGTTTTCCTTCTTTCATTGTCAAGCTAGACATGATGAAGGCATATGATCGTGTAGATTGGGAGTTTATTGACAAAGTTCTTAGAAAATTTGGTTTTAAAGGAAAATGGTGTAGATGGATTCATTCTTGTTTAGCTGGTGTAAAGTTTTTTGTGATTCTTAATAGTTATCCTACATGTTTCTTTGTTGCTTCATAGGGAGTGAGGCAAGGGGATCCCCTCTCTCCTTTTCTATTCATTATTATGGCTAAGGCGCTCAGTAGGTTTATCACTCACAAATAGAATATAGGACTTTGGAGGGGTATTTGTATTTCAAATACGTCCATCTCAATGACTCACTCTTTCTTTGCAGATGGCACTATTTTCTTTGGGAATTCAACTGTGGAGGACGCCTTGCAAATTAAACAAGTTTTGCAGAAGTATTGTTTAGCTTCGGGTCAAAATTTTATTGCTTCGAAGTCCAAATTATATGTTTTTAACACAAATGAGGAGGTACAAAAAAAAATAGTTCAAGTATTGGGGTTTCAACAAGCAAAACTACCATGTGTGTATCTATGCATTCCCTTCTTCAAGGGACCAAACAAAGCTACCTATTGGGTTAAGGTGATGGAAAGACTAAAGGAAAGGATCCTAATATGGAAGGCATGGTGGTTATCCATTTCAAGTAGAATTTTTTTGATAAAATCGGTATCATCTGCAATCCCAAACTATTTTTTGGCAGTACTAAAGGCTCTGAAGTCGGTCATCTTAGAAATTGAGAAAATTATTCAAAATTTCCTATGGAAGGGCAATATAAATTAACAAAAAAAGGTGTCATTAATATCATTGGAGAATATGGATTTGGATAAATCTCAAGGAGGAGTAGGAATACACAATCTTGCAATTAGGAACAAAGCATTTGGAGAAAATTTAGTATGGCAAATGTATACAAAACCGAAAGCAAAGTGGACTAAGTTGATGCAGGCTAAATATTTGGATGACATGAATCCTTTGAGAATCCTCACTGTGTCTAACCCTACAAAAGGTTTAGTTATGTGGAATTTCTTGGTATCATGTAGTTTTGTCATCACTACATATATTACTTGGAAAGTCCATAATGGACAAAGTGTGAAGTTTTGGCAAGACTCATGGAATAGCAAGCCTCCTTTGCAAAACAATTCAGATTTATAGCCAGTAAAAGATATTTTGTCTCTTGAATGGGGTGATTTTTTTTGGATTACATACAAACAACAAAGGAGCTATTAGGGAAAGTAATTTGGAAATAGTATTCTGGGGCATCACTATCTACACAACAAGTGGCATCTTTTCAAAAATTATTAGATAGTAGAGTAGTGTTCCTTTCGGGGTAGCAAGATAGGATATTGTGGGCTCCATCGAAAATGGGGTGTTACTTAATAAAGGAAGGTTATAAAGCATTAAGTTAGCGAAGTAATCATCTGGTAGCACAAAGGGCTTATTATTTTGATGGAGTAACAAAATCTTTCCAAAAGTTGGGGGTTTTGCATGGTGTGTGATGAAGTATTGGAGAATGTGGATCATCTGTTAATACAATGTCCCTTTACGCAAGAATGTTGGATATTCATAAAGGGAAAATTAAATCTATATATTCCTTTGCCAAACACAATTTGGGACATGTTTCAGAGCTAGCCACTTTTGTTTAAATCTTCTTTTTGCATCAATTTGGCAGGTTATTCCATCTCTTGTAGTTTGGAATATATGGTGGGAACACAATTTGCATATCTTCAGGAAAATTTCTTCTTCAATAGAGGTTGTTAAAGGTAAAATTGAAAAGGTAGTCTCAGAGGCAGTCAACGCATATGTTCTGAAGTTCAAGAACACTTCTTCTATCTATACAAGCTGGGATGATTCTATCTTGAAGAGCTGGGGAAATATTGTATTGCCTTTTGCAGGGATTTTGCATCAAATAAGCAAGAGGAAGGTGAGGAGGGAAGATGTAACATGGAAATCTCCACCCTCTAAATTTTTAAATCTTAACTTTGACGGTGCCTCTAGAGGCAATCCGGGAGTTTCAGGAGTTGGAATTTGTATTCGAAATTCAGTGGGAAAAGTAATTATAGCAGGAACAAATAATGTAGCTGAAGATTAGCCAATTTTGCTTGGTCTGGAAGTTGCATTGAATCTAAGAATTTTGAAATTACACATTGAAGGTGATTCGTTAATAATTGTGAATGCTTATAAGGAAAAGAAAGTTCAATGTTGGCATTTGAAATATATCTTGTAGAGAGTATGGGAATTGTTGGATAAATTTCAGTCTTTTATCATAACACACTTATCAAGAGGGGAACAAGATGGTGGATAAATTGGAAAGTATGGGTTGTCAGGGCAAGGAAGTTGAGATTTTGGATGATATTCAAATGCAAGCATATCCATAAATTTTAGAAATAGCAAGGATTGAAGCGACAGTTTAGCTATTTGGATAAAATAAAGATTTAAAGGGTTTATGCTGGGGGAAGTTAGTTTGGATTTAAATTGGAATGTAGCCAGTTGTTGAAGCTAATGCGTCATTATGGGTACAAGGTAGTATAAGTTGATCAATCAAACATACAGTGGTGTCATCAGCTAAAGTGTAGACTTGGGAGTAGTCAGTTGGTTGTAGTTATACATGGCATTGATGGTACAAAGCAGTACAGGCTGCACACTCAAGCATTCAGTGGTGGCGTCAGCAGAGGGAAAATTTTATGCTAACGTTGTGCTTTGTGTTTTGCAAGTACGATATCATGATCTGTCATCATTCTTTCATAGGGATTCACATCAGTTCTACCTATTCCCGATGCGGGAAAATTAAACTGGGTGATGTTTATCTAAATTTGGAAGTTCGCTAATTAGTAATTTGTATAATTACTAATCTACTATGTGAAATTCTCTTGCTAATTTTCTTGGGAATGGTAGATTAGAGCAGCGTGCAAAGTGGATTTCCAGCTAGAACGACATGTGCAAAAGGTAAACAAATTTCAATTTTCATTAAAAGCAAGGCAACTCCAAATGTGTAAGCAGTGGGTTTTAAGGAGGCTTCATGATCATTCTCTTCACAACTTTGGTAATTGCAAGGAAATGCAGTGAGAAAGTGCAATTCTTGAATTGTTTGTCCCTGCAAACAAAGAGTGAAGGGGGGAGAAATGGAGCGATACATATGGAACTACAAAGTCAGGTTTTCCAGTCGACCGTGGGAAAAGCCATTTTTTTGAGTGTATTGAGGAAGAACAACTACATCAAGTTTTTAAGGTTGATTGTTCCACTTTTTCAAATTATATCAAGACTCTGGTTGGAGAGGAAGTATTGCATACAGAGTCCCACAGATTAATTTATCTTCCAACCTCTTGTCCATATTTATTTCTAACATGTTGGATTTGGCTCAACGTATTGAAATAGTGCAAGGTATTGCGCTCAAGGTGGTGAAAGAAATTTATTTGGAGAACAATGCATTGCTCCATAATCTGCAACAGTATGACTTCAACCAGGGTGAAGGATATGTAGGTGGTTTGTTCCCCAAGCATGCTCTTCACAAACAGAGGTATGCAGATTTGTATGAAATTTTCAAAAAATCTGTGGAAAGATTCTTCCAGTTATCTTTACCAATCTCTCTATCATTACCAATTTGAGATAGGGGAGGACGCAGTAAATAAATTTAAAAGGAAATTTCATGCTATTTCATATTTGAGGTCTCATGTATGTCATAGAAGGTTGGATTCAAGGGTGCTTGTAGTAGATCAAAATGCACAGAGGAAAATGGGTCAAATATTAGATATGAATGTGGCACTTTAGGAGGATTAGGGTGAGAACTCAGTATAGGGTCCTTGTAGGGAAATTGTAAATCTCTAAATCAAGGGAATTTGCAAAGCTCTAAGTTATGTTGTTGAATACATCCTAAGGGCCCTTGTTGTTTTGGTGTCTCTTTATGTATTTCTTCAACCGTACTATAGTTTCAAAATGGTAGTTTAGATGCATTTTGAAGGGACGAACAATTATATATCAAGTGATTTTGTTTCTCTGATATTCGAATGATGGGGGAATTTATTAAGTGACATATCCATTGATTTTGACAATCCATATCAGTTGAATAAGAGGGATTTGGGATATGCTAAAAGGGGTATGATTTTTTTTGTTTGGGAAATGTACTCAATGGAAATTTGGCTATGAAGAGCCTCTCAAACTGATATGCACATATTATTTTACATATAATATAAATATATATGAGCAATATGCTCTTTGGCTAAAAAAAAAAATAACCATAGAATTTCCTAATTTCACCATTGTGAACCTTGGATTTTTATTTTTTAATTTTTAAAATTTTATAAAAATATATAATACCCTTTGGTTTTAAATATGAATATCATCATTCTCTTCAAAATAAAATTCACATTATCCAAATGAATAAAAAAATGTTATAATCATGGCTCAAAAATGGAAATTTTCAAAATTCAAATAATCTAAATTACCACAATATAGATATAATAAATAGACCTTCAAATAAAATCCACATGTAAGCACTAGAGTAGGAATTTAAATTACCAAGTAAGAAGAGAGGATTACAGTATTTGGAGTTCAAGAAATCCAAAATCAAACAATCTCAAGGGTTTTGAGAGAGACAAAACAACCTTTAATTCCATCCATACCTCAAATGCAATCCTTTTCTTCAATCCCCAAATCCAACAACCCTTACATTCAATATTTATTCAATCTTTTCCATTTTTCCAATAAAGGGTTTGAGAGAGGGATTTTTTACAAAATAAAGGAATGAAGTAGTGTTGAACACCCAGAATACTGAGAGGGGGTGAATCAATATTGTTTTGAACCAATTAAATATTTAATCATTCAACTCATAACATATTCAATTGTAGTAATGAAGGAAAGCATGAAAACATCCAAAAAAATCACATAACACATGGACACTAGGATTTTTACGTGGAAAACCCAAAATGGGAAAAACCACAGTGAGGATTAGCTCACAATGTATTATAACTGATTATAGTATATTACAAAAGTGCTCACTGTAGGTGAACTCAATGTCCAAGTGGACTCACTCCCCACTAAGAAATAGAAGAGATTGTGACTCACAACTAGATTTGAACTATTGTACAATTGCATCTAACTCATGCATGAATTATAGTTCCAATGAAGCTTAGAATAAAAACTCAAAACTCTTCATACTAATCTGAATTAACACTCTAGTCTACTCTACATTCACTCTATATTCTCACAATTCGCATCCACTAAATCTTATCAAATCTCATCATCATCAAAATACAAAAAAATATCTAACTTATATATCTGCTTCACCTATAACATCAATTAGGTCGACCTAATTAGATGTAATATACAAAATGTATCTTGTCGGCTCAAGATCTATCCACACATGCTTCACACAAAGATTCATATCTTATAACAATTTGAAATAGGTCAACATGGACCTAAAATAGCACCCACATAATAGATCAAGAAATTCAATATCTACAATACACCCAACTCATTAGGTCATCACGATGATTACCTAATAGAAAAATTTGTCAACTGTACATACACATTCGAACGCACAGACCTCCAAAATCTATGCAACTGAATATACACTTATCTGACACCTATCAACACCTTCAAAACTCCGTAAAGTAAAATTCCAATCTGTAGAGAAGTGGGGACTTATCAACACATATGCACTGAACTCAAAATGTTAGATACTACCAAGCTAAACTTTTGTTACTCATAACTTCAAAACCAAAAACCAAAACAAGAAGAAACTCTAAAATTAGGATCCTCTAACAACCAAAAAATTTATGTTAGAAGCGCAGAGAAAAAACTTCATCAGTAGACCAGTGTAGACCCAAATATCAAATCCCATGTACACAAAATCACCTAAATTGAAACTTAGTCAATTTTCATAATTATTTCCTTCACCGGATCAAACCTTCTTGCAAAATTATCTTACATAATCATCTTCAAGTATACTCAAGACACCCAAATTGATCTGCATCATAGTCTTTATACCGAGATATAATGTTGACATCAATGACAACACTGTAATGCATAACTGTATACCTTGTGCTAATTCCATATACTCATGTTGCCAACAAGTTCATCAATGACATCTCCTTATTCTTCCAATAATCTCCCCCTTTGTCATTGATGGCAACATGCCAAAATTATCTATGAAAATTTGAATGCACAAGACAAGTGAAAGGGGGGGTGAATCAGTTGTACATTAAGACATCAAAAACCATCATAAACATTCAGATCCACATCAAATTAATTAACCCTTGATTTTTTATAATGATTTAGCATGAAATAAAATAACAAAAACTAAAATACATCAACACCATGCACAACAAAACACCAAATTTACATGGAAAATCTAAGGGAAAAACCACAGTGAGGATTAGCTCACAATATAAATTAATCGCAACACCAAATATAAAGTGCTCACTTCCAGAGGGCTCACTGCCCACAAGAAGGGATTACTACCATTACAGAAAAGAAGAAAGAAGAATTTTACAATGATAAATCCATCTCAATGCAACAGAAAAGTCCACCATATCATCACCAACACATTTGCATCCTTTCTAAAAATTGTAGACACCTTATGCTCACTGCTTCTAGTGGTCTAACTCATTAAAGCTTGCACTACACTTCACAAATCTTCACTTCACAAATCTACAATTCATATCACACACACTCTACACAATCCTCCATCAACACAACACTTATTTATACCTTCTTCAACCTTGTAAACATTCTCCAAGGTCGGCTATGCACCTTAACCATGCAAATTCAAATTAGGTTGGCACTAAGCATTCCCTCAGTGGAAAGGAATGAAAGTGAACCACACATCTTAACTCAAACCCAAATCATACATATACACCATTCCACACTTCTACAATTACCGAAGCAAATCCTCAATTAGTGTAAAAACCCAAGGTCGGTCGAACCTGTGTAAACACCATTAACATTTAAGTCCATGCTTCCTCAAATATAAAGATGACTTTCGGACCACACACAACACTTGAACACAATCTAAAATATTCAAAAACACCCTAAAATCCAACAAATTCCTTCACAACAACTTTCACTTGAAGAAGGTACACACCCAGTACACTCAGACAACCTTCCATACATTGTAACTCAAGAAATAAACTTGCGGAGCACCAAAACATGAATAAATTCAACATATGGTAAATATGAATCTTGTCAACACACTTCCAAAACCAAAAGACCAAAAATTGAATTGTGGAGAAATGTGGAGCAAAATCATTTCTTCCAAAAAGCAGTACAACACAGTTCACACACTGGTGAAAACAAATTCTTCTGCACAATGATCCAAACCAAGAAATTTTGAATATCACACCAACGAACACCTTTGATTAACATATCTGAACCACACACATAGATCTTCAACATATAAGAAATTTGGAGCAAAAACTAGAACACCACTTTGTACAACAAAACACCTTTGCAACACACTATTTCCTCTTTTATTCAAATTTTCTCAAAAGCACTTAGAAACCAAGCACCATAGACATACCGATAAGGTGTTAGAAATGTGTGCCTCAATCTCACAAGCTGAAACCTCTAAGAGAGACAAGTCGGTGTGACATGCTTTGGACCTTGTGGTTTGTACAGGTCGCCGAGACAATTTTTTAGTCATGCCGAAGGAGCCTATCGCTGTGACTTGAGTCAGTCGTTGTAACCCTATGCTAAGTGGAGATCTTTGGCCGACAGGCCATTCTTATCGTATATCGGGGAGACCTTTGGCCGAAAGGCTTGCTTCGGTGTGAAGCCCCAGCGATAGCCAAAGTCTCGCCAACAAGGTGTTACACATAGAGTCATCGGAGTAACATAGATGTCTCGGTATGAAGTCTGGGCGATGGGTGAATGTCTCACTGATGAGTATTCATTTAGAGTCTTCGGTGTAACACGAAGGCTTCACTAGGAACTCCTTGTGATAGTGGTATGTCTCACCGAAGGTATACACTTGGGGTCTCGGGGTAATGTGGAAGCCTCGGTAAGAAGTCTTGTCGAAGGTTGATTCTCTTGCCGACGGTATACACTCGAGGTAACATGATGGTTTCGATGGGAAGTCTCAACGATGGACGTTTGTCTTAGCGATGAGGTTGTCTATTGTTGATATGACTCCTGGCGACTGTGTGGAGCTCAGTATGACTTGAGACTTCAGAGTAACGTCTCAGCGAAAGCGATATGTCTTGCCAACTGTTGGATGTTTCGGTATAACATAAAGAGCTCGGTATGATCTGTTGGTGAAAGATGAATGTCTCACCAAATGGAAAACTCACGTCTGTGTGACTTTGAAGCTTTGGTATGATGTTTCACCGATAGCGATAAGTCTTGGTGATAGCGATACATGTGATGATTGTCGGTATGAGGTCTTGGCGACATGGTGAAGTCTGAGTGATAGCTCTCTAGACTCGATGTAACATCTTGGCGATAAGGATGACTCTCGACGACATCAATGGTTAAGTCTTGTGGCATCGGGGAGACACGGTTAGTGTCTCATCGACATGCCAACACAGTTTGAATGCTTTGACCGAGTGAAGACTATCCTATGTGGCTTGTAGTCGACCAATTAGAGAAGTCGAATGGGAATCGTTGGAAGACAGTTCGTTGTGGCAGTTTTGAGAGGAAGCTCGACAGACAGGGGTGACATGGATTTACTCTGTGGTTGCAAATGATGTTCAGTTCGGATCGACGGATTGTTGTGTGGTTGTATGATTAGTGGATGAATTCTATTCTGTGAAGACTATAGCGTGAATGTTTTGTAACAAGGTTGTTCATGGTGAATGCTGTTATAAAATGACATCAGAAAGATAAGTCAGAACTCTGTTTGTAATCTTTAGTACTGTAATACAAAGTGACTTCTCTTTGTGTGGTGGGTTTTTCTCCCATAAGGGTTTTCCCACGTAAATCTGGTGTTCATATGTGTTTTTCAAATACTTTGTTTCTGTTATCTCTTTCTAGTGCATCTTAATTGGATTGTAATCGTAAAATTTTAAAGTGTCTCTGCATTCTTCCCTGAGGTTTTGACGTTAGGAGAGTTACTTCCGCATCTAGCTTTCCTTACAAGTGGTATCAGAGCCTGGCCAGTTGTGTTATCCTTGTGGGTACGTTGGGTTTTTTGTGTCAATTTATGTTCAGTGAGAGTCTTGTAGAAGTTTGTTAATTCAAATTATAGATTGAGATGGCTAGCACGTCAGGAAAGATTGAAATAGAGAAATTCAATGGCAGCAATTTTGAGTTGTGGAAACTCAAAATGGAAGATCTTCTACTTGATCGTGATCTTTGGATTGTTGTGTCTGGAACTAAACCTACAGGCATGAAGCAAGAAGATTGGGACCTTGCAGCTAGAAATTCTAAGGGGCTGATAAGGCTTTGTTTGGAAGACTTCTTTCTTCTGAATGTGCATGAGGAGAAGATTGCATCTTCCTTGTGGAAGAGACTGGCATCTATTTATCAGGGGAAATCCTTGGTGAATAAACTATTCATGAGGAAGAAGTTGTATTCTTTGAGAATGCAGGAGGGAGGATCTGTTGCTGATCATCTGAACACTTTTAACATGCTGATTGCATAGTTAACATCTGTTGGTGTGAAAATTGAAGAAGAGGATCGATGTATGCTTCTATTGTGTTCTTTACCAGACTCATGGGATCACCTGGTGATGGCTATTGTGAGTACAACATCCAGTTTCAAGATGGAAGATGTTGTTGGTTCGTTGCTATCAGAAGAGATGAGAAGGAAATCTTTTGAGATGGCAAAGGAGGCCCTTGCTGTTAGAGGAAGTTCAAAAGAAAAAGGCAAGAAGAAGGAAAAGAAGTCCAAATCGAAATCAGAGGGGAGATCAAAGTCTCCTGGCAAGAAGTCCAAGGTGAAGTGTTGGAATTGTGGGCAACCTGGTCATGTCCGAAAGGATTGTAAAGAGGAGGAGAAGAAGAAGTATTCTTCTAACAATGATTCTTCTCATAGTGATGCAGACGCCTTCATTGCAGCCTTGGCTACACAGGCATCAGATGATGTCTAGCTGATTGATTTTGGAGCATCTTTCCACATGACATCTCATAGAGACTGGTTCATGAAGTATGAAGAATACGATGGTGGAAAGGTGTATTTGGCAAGTGATTCAACTTTGGAAATAGTTGGCCGTGGAAGAGTCAGAATCCAATTCCCTGATGGCAGAGTGAAGGGGATCAAGGATGTTATGCATATACCAGGTCTGGCTTGAAATCTACTATATGTCAGTAAGCTGAATGATACTAGAGTGCAAGTCACGTTCTCTAGAAATTGCTGCAAGATGACTAGAGGCTAAATGGTGCTAGCAAGGGGTGCTCGTATTGGTACCTTGTACAAGCTGGATGCACATGCAGATCAATGTAACAGTGTCTCTGTAAAGTCACAGAAAGCTACTCATGGAGGAAAAGAGGGAAATGTTCATAATTGTGTAAACTCTATGGAAGTTAAACTTCCAGTAGACAAGACTATGCTCTGGCATCATAGGCTAGGCCACATTGGAGAGAAAGGTTTAAAAACCTTGAAGAATAAAAACATGGTTAAGGGGCTTGAAGATTGTAACCTTGAATTTGAATTATGTGAACATTGTATATATGGAAAACAACACTGTGTTTCGTTTTATTCCAGTCCTCATAAATCTTCTAGTTTGCTAAATTATATTCATTCTGATGTATTGGTCCAGTGAATGTTCCTTCTTTGTCTAAGTCAAAGTACTATGTATCGTTCATTGATGATTATTTGAGAAGAACATTTGTTTATTTTTTGAAAAGTAAATCATAAGTGTTCAGTCAGTTTAAGGAATTTAAGAACCTTGTAGAAAATCAGACTAGAAGAAAAATAAAATGCTTAAGGATTGATAATGGCGGTGAATTTTGTTCTGATGAATTTGAGAGGTACTGCAAAGACCATGGGATTAAAAGACATAAGACTACACCTTATACTCCACAACAAAATGGAGTTGCAGAAAGGTTTAATAGGATAGTGATGGAGAGAGCACGAAGTATGCTTAGTAGTGTTGGCTTGGAGGAGAAGTTCTGGGCTGAGGCTGTTGCTACTGCAAGTTACTTGATAAATCGTTCTCCAAATTTTGCGCTTGTTGAGAAACACCTTTGGAAGCGTGGTCTGGTAAGAAGCCCTCTTTAAGACATATTCATTTTTTTGGCTGTGAGGCATATGCTCATGTGCCATATGAGAAAAGATCTAAATTGGAGAACAAGGCTATCAAATGTATTTTTATTGGCTATAGTGCTGGCATAAAAGGATACAAGCTTTGGAATCCTGATACGGAGAAGGTTCTGTACAGCAGAAGTTTTATCTTTCGTGAGTTGAAGCCTTCTACCTTGGATCTACAGTCAGAGACAAAACCAAAAAAAAAAAGGACGTAGTTGAAGTTCCTCTGACACCAGATAGAGAGGAATTGAAAATTCAAAATGTACCCAAAACTGAGGAGAGCTCTAGTAGTTCTAAAAGTTCTGAAGAAGAAGAAGAATCTCAGCCTCAGCAAGTGAGGAGGTCAACTCATGAAAGAAAGCAACCTGATAGGTATGGGTTCTCTTTTATAGATTCTACTTGTGCCTATGCTTTAATTTCTAGCACCGATGAGCCTAGGACTGTGAAAGAGGCATTTAGAATGTCTGATTCAGACTCTTGGTTGGAAGCCATGAATGAAGAAATGGCATCATTAGAAAAGAATGAGACTTGGAGTTTGGTGCCCTTGCCTAAAGGGCAGAAAAGTTTGGTTGCAAATGGGTATTTAAAAAGAAGATTGGTCCGGGATGGCAGCTGTGGAAAAATATAAGGCGAGGTTGGTTGCGGCGGTTATTCCTGTGTAGAGGGAATTGATTGGTGAAATTTTTTCTCCTGTAGCTAAGTGACATCTATCAAATTTCTTTTGTCACTTTGCAGCAGTGTATGACTTAGAGGTCAAAAGATGGATTTGAAGACAAAATTTCTTCATGGTGATCTTGAAGAAGAAATCTATATGTCCCAGCTTGAGCACTTTGTAGAGAAAGGTAAAGAGAAACTGGTTTGCAAGTTAAAAAAGTCTCTGTATGGGTTAAAGCAGTCACCTAGAATGTGGTACCAGAATTTTGATACTTTTGTATTGTCTTTGAGATTTGTAAGATCAAAATTGATCATTGTGTGTATTACAAAGCTGAAAGTGATCAAGTTCTTATTATTGCTCTCTATGTTGATGATATGTTGTTCATAGGCAATAGTAAGCTGATGATTTCTGATCTTAAGTCTCAGTTGTCTACTAAGTTCGAAATGAAATATCTTGGTGCAACTAGGTATATTCTGGGGATAGAGATAACTAGGGATAGGACTAATAGAAAACTTTGGCTCAGTCAGAGTAAGTATATCAGGACTGTTCTAGAGAGATTTTGCATGAATGAGTGCAAGCAGCTAGTTGTTCCAATCTTGCAGGGAACGAAGCTATCTGTTGAAGATTGTCCAAAATCTCCTACTGAGATGGAGGACATGACCAGTGTACCCTATGCTAGTGTGGTTGGCAGTCTTATGTATGCAATGGTCTGTACGGCTAATCCTGGAAGAACGCACTGGGATGCTGTGAAGAGAGTTTTTAGATATTTGAAGGGGACTTCAAAATATGCTTTGTGTTACCATGGGAACCTGGTTGAATCACAGAGGACTCTCAGTATTCGAGGCTATGTGGATTCTGATTAGGCAGGGGACATTGACATCAGGAGGTCCACCAGTGGATACATTTTCATGATGAATGGTGGTGCAGTGAGTTGGATGAGTAAGCGGCAGGCTGTAGTCTCTTTGTCCACTACGGAGGTTGAATACATGGCAGCTACACATGCTTGTAAAGAAGCAGTTTGGATAAAACATTTGTGTTCTAACATTGGTTTTGATGCAGGGCAAATAACTATTTTCTGTGACAGTCAGAGTGCAATTTTTCTGGCAAAGAATCCTACTTTCCATGCCAGGATGAAGCATATAGATGTACAATACCACTTTGTATGAGATATGGTGGAGGATGGAAAGGTCAGTCTGGAAAAGGTTGATACTCTGGACAATGTTGCAGATGCATTGACGAAGCCAGTGATCATAGACAAGTTCAAGTGGTGTGCCAATTCAATTGGCCTCAGTGCCCATGAATTTCAGTACTTTTGTTGTGTTATGGAGGTTCCTGTGTGATCTTCGTCAAGTGGGAGATTGTTAGAAATGTGTGCCTCAATCTCATAGGATGAAACCTCTAAGAGAGACAAGTCGGTGTGACATGCTTTGGGTCTAGCCGACTAGCAGCTTTGGACCTTGTGGTTTGTACAGGTCGCCGAGACAATGTTTTAGTCATACCGAAGGAGCCTATCGCTGTGACTTGAGTCAGTCGTTGTAACCCTATGCCGAGTGGAGATCTCTGGCTGACAGGCCATTCTTATTGTATATCGAGGAGACCCTTGGCCGAAAGGCTTGCTTCGGTGTGAAGTCTCAGCGATAGCCAAAGTCTCACCGACAAGGTGTTACACATAGAGTCATCAGAGTAACATAGATGTCTCAGTATGAAGTCTGGGCGATGGATGAATGTCTCACCGATGAGTATTCATTTGGAGTCTTCGGTGTAACATGGAGGCTTCGCTAGGAACTCCTGGCGACAGTGGTATGTCTCACCGATGGTATCCACTTGGGGTCTCGGGGTAACGTGGAAGCCTCGGTAAGAAGTCTTGCCGACGGTATACACTCGAGGTAACATGATGGTTTCGATGGGAAGTCTCAGCGATGGAAGTTTGTCTTAGCGATGAGGTTGTCTATTGTCGATATGACTCCTGGCAACTATGTGGAGCTCGGTATGACTTGAGACTTCGGAGTAACGTCTCATCAAAAGCGATATGTCTTGCCGACTGTTGGATGTTTCGGTATAACATAAAGAGCTCGGTATGATCTGTTGGCGAAAGACGATTGTCTCGCCGAATGGAAAACTCACGTCTGTGTGACTTTGAAGCTTTGGTATGATGTTTCACCAATAGTGATAAGTCTTGGTGATAGCGATACATGTGATGATCATCGGTATGAGGTCTTGGCAACATGGCGAAGTCTGAGTGATAGCTCTCTAGACTCGATGTAACATCTTGGCGATAAGGATGACTCTTGGCGACATTGATGGTTAAGTCTTGTGGCATCGGGGAGACACGGTTAGTGTCTCACCGACATGCCAATACAGTTTGAACGCTTTGACTGAGTGAAGACTATCCTATGTGGCTTGTAGTCGACCAACCAGAGAAGCCGAATGGGAACCGTTGGAAGACAGTTCGTTGTGGCAGTTCTGACAGGGGTGACATGGATTTACTCTGTGGTTGCAGATGATGTTCGGTTCAGATCGACGGATTATTGTGTGGTTGTATGATCAGTGGATGAATTCTATTCTGTGAAGACTGTAGTGTGAATGTTCTATAACAAGGTTGTTCATGGTGAATGCTATTGTAAACTGACATCAGAAAGATAAGTCAGAACTTTGTTTGTAATCTTTAGTACTGTAATACAAAGTGACTTCTCTTTGTGTGGTGGGTTTTTCTCCCGTAAGGGTTTTCCCACATAAATTTGGTGTTCATATGTGTTTTTCAAATACTCTATTTTTGTTATCTCTTTCTAGTGCATCTTAATTGGACTATAATCGTAAAATTTTAAAGTGTCTCTACATTCTTCCCTGAGGTTTTGACGTTAGGAGAGTTGCTTCCGCATCTAGCTTTCCTTACATAAGGGACAACAAATGCTCTACATACTCCCCCTTAGGATCACATGACAAACTGTACCAATCAACAACCACTGCACACATATCCTTTGACACAGTTGACAATGGACAACACCAAATTGCATCAAAACTTACTCCCCCTGACTACAACAACCAACAAAACCACTACCTACTCCCCTTGAGAGGTAGCCTCCAACATCAATCCAAAACAAAGAATGAATCTTGAAACCCATTGGACTAATTCATATCCTTATGCATCTAGTTCAAATAAGGAGGGGTAATAACCCCTAACTTCTCCCGGAGATACTCAAAAGTATTCTTAGGAAGATCCTTAGTGAATATATCAACAACCTAATCTTTTGTAGGTACATACACAAGCTTCACTTCATTATCTGCAACCTTCTCTCTCAAAAAATGATACCAGATTGAAATATTTTTTTCCTTGATTTTATCCAAATTCTTTGAAATGTTAATATCACATGTATTATCACAAAATATAGAAATTGGTTTATCATATACAACTCTAATATCCTTCAAGTTTTTCCTCATCCACAACACCTGTGTGCAACAAGATGTTGTTACAATATATTCTACCTCTATGGTAGATAAATACATTGAATCCTACTTCTTGTTTAGCCAAGACACCAATCTACATCCAAGAAAGAATGCACAACCACTTGTACTTTTCTTTTCATCCACACAACTTTCCCAATTTGCATTTGTTTAAGCAATTGAAGAAAAATTAGTATCCTTTGGATACCACAAGCCATGTTTTGAAGTGCCCTTCAAGTATCTGAATATCCTCTTTATTGTTGCAACATGTGACTCTCTAGGATCCTCTTGACATGTAGCCACAAGACAAACTACATGCATGATATCTGATCTAGTAGCAATTAGATATAGAAATCCTCCAATAATTGACCTATATTTTCTTTGATCAACATTAAGAGATTCATCATTCTTACCTAGCTTGCAACCAATAACCATAGGAGTACATACTAGTTTAGAATCTTCCATTCCAAACTTCTTCAACATTTCCTTGACATACTTTGATTGTGAAATGAATATACCTTTCTCTATTTGATCAAGTTGAAGTCCAAGGAAGAAATTCATCTCCCCAAACATAGACATCTCAAACTCTTTTTTGTGTCTCTTCTAAAAATCTCTTGCACATAGCTTCATTTCCTCCAAAAATTATATCATCAGCATACACAACCACAATCAAGATTTGATCTTTTTCAACTTTGACATAAAGATTACTATTTGTGGTACCTTTATTGAATCCTTGTTGTATCAAGTACCTATCCAACCTTACATACCAAGCTCTAGGATCTTGCTTAAGTCCATAAAGTGCCTTCTTCAATCTATAGACCATATTTGGTTTGTCTGATAATTGAAATCCTTCTAGTTGTTCAATGTAAACTTCTTCTAATTCACCATTCAAGAAAGTAGACTTCACATCCGTATAATATACTTTGAAATATTTAAGTTTTGAAAAATCCAAAGACATCCTGATAGATTCCATTCTTGACACCAGAACAAAATTCTCCTCAAATCAATTCCTTCTACTTGTGAGTAGCTTTTACAAACAAATCTTGCCTTGTTTCCTACCACTTATCCATTCCCATTCAATTTGTTCTGGAATACCCACTTAGTTCCAATTACATTCTTGTTTGTTGGTCTTGGGACAAGTTCCAAAGTCTGATTCTTCTTCCATAGCCTTAATCCAATACTCATCTTTGCATGCTTCAATCATTGTTTTAGGTTCAACTTTAGAAATTAAACATAGTTTTACCTATTCTTCAGCCATAATAGCTTTTATCCTTATCAAAACACCTTTTTTTTAACACCAATGATATGATCTTCATAATTATTCTTCTGCACATACTTAGGAGTCTTAGGGATCCTTTTTGGAGCTTCTTCCTCTTGAATTTGAACTTCTTTCTCTTTAAATTCATCTTTGTCATTTTCTCTGCAAGAAGACTCATCTGATTCATATCCATCTATCACCACTGAGTTCTTTTATAAATCTTCATCCACTTTGACACTTTCACTCTCAACAATATTCTTTAGCCTATTGTTGTAGCATCGGTAAGCTTTTCTTCTTGTAGAATATCCAAGGAAGATACCTTCATCAGATCTTGTATCAAAATTTCCTAAGTTTTCTTCATCTCTTTTGATATAACACCTGCTTCCAAATACTATGAAATATTTGACATTAGGGATCCTTCCATACCACAACTCATAGGGAGTCTTTGTATTGTTTTCTCTTGCTTGAAATCTATTAAGAATGTAGACAACAGTATGAATTGCTTCTCTCCAGTAGACTTTTGATAGGTTTGACTCTTTCATCATTGTTCTTGTAGCTCCCCAAACACTCCTATTCTTTCTTTCAACCACTCCATTCTACTGAGGAGTCCTAGGGGTAGATAAATTCCTTTTTATCCATGATTCTCACAAAAACTTCCAAACTCATTGGAGGTGAATTCTCCACCTTTGTTAGACCTCAAAAACTTGATTTTCATATCCATTTCATTCTCAACCATAAATTTGAATGCTTTAAACTTATCTAGAGCTTCTGGATTTTTCTTGAGAAAAGTAACCCATGTCATTCTAGAATAATCATCAATCAATAGCATGAAATACCTGTCACCTTAAAGACTTCTTACTCTAGTTGGACTACAAAGGTCTGTATGCACCAACTCCAACAGTACGGTAGTAGATTGTTCTTTGAATTTGAAACTTCTTCTAGCTTCCTAATTTGGCATTCGTTGCAAAAAACATTGGTAGGCTTTGTAATCTTTGACACATCTCTCACAGCTTGAATTGAGCCGATCCTCACTAGGCTATCAAAATTAATGTGACACATCCTTTTATGCCACAGCCAAATTTCATTAATCTAATTCATAAAGCAATAACCATCACCACCTTTAAGCTAATAAACATTTCCATCTATCCTTTTTCCAGCAGCAACCACAGTTCCTGAGCTTTTTTTGATCTCACATCCATCATTCTGAAACATAAGGTTATATCCTTTGCTACACATTTTTCCAACACTCAAAAGATTATGTCTCAAACCCTTAACATAAAGAAAATCATCTATATTGTGCTTTCCATCAAAACTGATAGAACCTATATACACCTAAAAATGTTCATCACCTTTAATTAATTAAATACTAGCTATTTGATTAATATTCCAACTACGTATAAATAAATTCTCAATTTATTTATATTGTTCACCCTTCTCTATTTTTCCAAATCTAAAACATATTCTTCTAAATTAATTAAATAAACAAGGTTCCCTAAACTTGTTTTATTTAATTAATCTTCACTAAATCCAATTAGGAATTAGAGCACATTTCTACTACTTTTTGTGCCACCTCACCAAGGTCACATGAAAATAAATAACTCTAATTTTTAATTAGAATTATCTTCAACTCATTTCAAAAAGCACATGGCTCATTTCCTCCCACACTTCCACTAATTTTTGAGCACATGACTTATTCTTCCCACACTTCCACTAATTTTGGAGCACGACTTATTCTTCCCACACTTCCACCAATTTTGGAAGCACATGGTCTTCTCTTCTCACACTTGAATCTTCCATCCAAATGGCATGTTGCCCATTGTTCAAGAGATTCTCCCATCCAAATGGCATGTTGTCTTTGGTAAAGGGGACAACATCTTGATTCTCTTCATCTTCACCATCCATATTTCTTATTCAAATCTGGATCGTTGATTATTGCCACCTCACTATATGCTTGGAAAAGGCTATAAATACAACCCTTGGGAATTGTATTTTGCATCCACATTTGAAGTAAAGTTATCATGCAAGTTTATCATTGGAGCTTGGAGCATTCTTGGAGTCTTATAGCTAGTTTTTACATCATGTTTTGCTTTGCATTTACATCTTAGCTTTAAATCTTGCATCATAGTTGCATTTTATCTCCCATCTTGCATCATAGTTACATTTTAGATTAGTTAATTTTAAGTTTGCATTTGAGCATATGGAGTATCATGCATAGAATCACATAGATCACTACCATAGTATCCACCTCCACTTGTTCATTTATCATCAACATCAACCTTCACTCGTCATAGCCTTCATCATCATTGTTTGCATATAGTCTCATGTAGGCATTAGATTAGCTTGCATGTTGAATACTAATCTCATTTCTTAAGTGCCATTCTAATAACCTTTGTGCACATAGAAATCTGAGGGCCAAAGGGTTAAAAAGAATCATTAAGAATAGAGGACAATGAGACGTTCTTGAAAGATTTAGTTTGTTGCAAATTAGAATAGTTTATTTGCTTTGAATCTTTGAATATAAATCGTTTCATTAAGGTTTGTGTTGATACTAACTTTGTACATTTAACACACACACAAAATGGCACCCACCATGAGGCCTTGCCCCATTTATTACAAATTTTTTTGAAAATTTATGTTCATAGGTTTGATCGTGAGCCTTTTCGAGCCTTTTCGAGCCTCTTGGAGCCTCTTGCACTCGTTTTGGAGCCTCTTGCACCCGTTTTGGAGCCTCTTGCACCCATTTTGGAGCCTCTTAGAGCCTCTTGCACTTGTTTTGGCGCCTTTTTCACCTGTTATGGTGCCTTTGGTCTCTATTTTGGTGCCTTTTGTCTCTGTTTTGGTGCCTTTTGCCTCCAGATTGGTGCTTTTTGTCTCTGTTTTAGCACTTTTATAGTCATTCTTAAAATGGTCGTATCTTGGTCATACGGAGGTCTTTTTCGAAGCTTCTTTTTTTTAAAATGGGGTAGAATTTCATAAGCTATGCAATGGTGTAGGTGTTTCTCAACTTTTGTCTCTGTTTTGGCACCTTTTGTCTCTATTTTGGGGCCTTTTGCACATTCTGTAGTGCCTTTTGTCTCTATTTTTGTGCCTTTTTCAGTTTCCTTATTTTTCATTAAATATGAAGGCTAATACTTTGTGTTGTTGTTTTGTAGGTTTCCCAGATTCGTTGTCAAATAAATTCTTATCAAACTACTGACATATTGCAAGGGCTGGAAGTGATTTACTTGTTTCCTTTTGGTTAAGTTAGGAGCATAGCTTGATTAAAAGGTTAATGAACACCTTGTTTCCTTTTGGTTAAGTTAGGAACATAGCTTAATTAACGGGTTAATGAACACCATGTTTTTCGTGCTTAACGGATGGTAGGCATATGCTCTCCTCTTAACTGGTTGATAAAAAAGCTAGACCCATTCACTTTTTGTGTGCGAGTGTGAGTGGAGTATATGGTGTGTGTTCTCTCTTTATTCATGCATAATAAAGAGTGATCGAACTATGGGTATACTTGCTCACTTTTTTTTATCTTAGCGGGCCTGCCTTGTGGGAAAAATTAATCACCCAAGGGAACAACGCAACCAGTAACACGCTAAATCCAAGCGCATTTCCAGCCGGTATATAAGTGTGGATACTAGAACAAAGGCCAGTAACACGCGGTTGGTTCTAACGAGAAGGGAAAAAATGGGCTCTCGTCGCATGGATCAACCCCTACAAACAGAAAGTCCTTATTAAAACCCTTGTTGTAGTTTGGCCAAAACCTTTATCTATTCTTTGGTGCACCAATGGTCATTGCGAAGGCATCCACATTCTTGCAATTTTTAGTAGAGATCAAAAATATTCCATGGGAGATTCATGGGTATTGGTACTTGGATGCCTCGAGAAGTGAGTGTCGTGGAGGGGAGCCAGTGGGGTCAAACATCGAGTCATCCGCTAAGAAAAAAGTGTGGTTGGGGTAAAACTCGTGTGGAATCCAAAAGAATACAGTCTTTCACAACCTTAGGAGTGTACATTTGCTTGATGTTTCTTTATCCAAGTGTTTTCAAAACAAACAAAATGTCACATATTGAAAGTGAAAACCCTGATTCGGAATTGCATTTAGTGAAACAACCAAGTCTCCCATTGAAAAATTAGGTAAACTAAGCAAATTTTCAAAGAAACTTTCAAAAAACAAAGTCTGAACCTGTTTTCGCACCTTTGGTCTTTTTTCTAGCACCTTTTGTCTCTATTTTGGTTCCTTTTGTCTCTGTTTTGGAGCCTTTTGTCTATGTTTTGGCGTCTTTTGCAGAACACAAAACAATGACCCAGGTTCATCTTTTGTCCGACAATCAGTCTTATCTTGGGAATCCTCAGAAGTATTCAACCAATCCTTAGGTAAAACAAAGTCTAAACATGCATGTTACCAAATGATTTCATGAAAGATTAAAATTCAAAAACCAAAGTCCATACCTCTTAGTCCAAAAGAACATCAAAGACGTTTATCAACACTTTACGAATTTAGAGAGAGGTTGACCTTTAATTTCTACAAAAGAGCTTGCAAGAACAATCCTGAATTATACATGTTTTACTATTGTCAAAATCCACAAATTTTCCAAAGATTTGAGTACCTTGTTTAGGAAGAACATTTACTGTCAGTTTCATAGTTTGAACCAAAACTTCGAAATTATCTCAAGTCCAAGATCATTCCTTAGGTACCTTAGAAGTCTAAACTTGTTCAAATTGACCTCTACAAGTGGAATTTTGCAACCTAAACCAAGATCTAACATCACAAAGTACCAACATCATCAAATTTATCACACCTTTGATTATTAGGCCTAGTTTCATCATCATGATTTATCATCCTCTCATCATGAAACAAAGCTACATAGTCAAATCCAACTTAGTCTCATTAGAATTTGTCATTCTATTTGACTTAGTTGTAATCCTTGGTACTTTTCCAAAACCTAGATCAAAGTTTAGTCTAAACTATAACACTTGTATGTCTGTTCAAACAAGGTTGCAAAAACAAAAGCTCAAGGAAAAGGGACTTGAAAATCAAAACATTGAAACTCCAACCATTGAAACTTCGATCATTGAGACTCAAAACACTGAAACTCAAATTAGTGAAACACAAAACACCATGGCAGTTGAGGCTGAAGAGAATCCTTTTCATGGACTCAAAAACACTAATGGGGAAGAAATAACCGAAGAAGATATCCAACATGTTGAACAAGACCCCAATTTCCACAAGTGTTTAGAAATTATTTTTGAAAGAAATGGGGAAAAATACCTCCTTATGCTAGCCAATCAAGGTGCCAAATTACCATAAGACTTTGACAAAATCAACTGAAAGCACCACCCAAAAATCTCGAAAACAATCCTAAATAAGTGGTTGATCTAACCCGCCAAATGAAGAACCTTCAACAACAAATCCTTGATATGCAAAGAGGGACATCAAAACGATACTTGATCCAAGACATTTGTCCTTATCCATTCGATCAAAGTATTCATATGATACCCTTTCCCAAACATTGTGAGTTCCCAAAGTATGACAAATACAATGGAAAAACTGATCTGATAGACCATGTGAGAGAGTTTAGAACTATGAGTCTCGGATTTTCCTATGAGGAAACTTATTTGATGAGATTATTCCCAAGAAGATTAGGTGGAAATTGTCTTGAATGGTTCTCCAAACTCACCCCACCAATTAACAACTTTGAGGAATTATTTAACAAGTTCATCACCCAATACTCTTACAACATCCAACATGACATCACCATGAAAGATCTTTGTAACTTGAAACAAAAGAAGGGTGAATATTTCCTTGTATTCTTGCAAAAATGGAGAAGGTTATTTGCACGATATTCTCACCCTGTACCAGAAAAGGAAAAGATAGCAATCTTTATTGACAACCTTAATGACAAGATGAGTTATAGATTGGAATTAAAATGTCCCCAAACCTTCAAAAAATTGATTGAGAATGGGATTAAAATAGAGGATGCCTTAGTCAAGAGGGGATTCATCAAGATATACAATGAAAACAACTCATCAAACCCCTCCAACAATTACAATAGTAGTGACAAACCTAAGTTTTGGCAACAAAACAAAAATGTTGTAAACAATGATGGTATAGTCAAAGGTCAAAATGCAAAACCTGTATTCAACCTAACTGTAGTCGCCGCCAAAACTAATTAGAATAACAATCCCCCCAACAATCAAAACAATAACCAAGGCAACAACCAAGGCAACAATCAAGGAAACAAATAAGGCAACAACCAAAACATCAACCAAAGCAACAATCAAGGTAATAGTGGATCTAGGACACCATCGTATCGAGCATCCTCAAATCGAAGGAGGTTCACACCTTTTGGGAAATTACCAGAATTAGCATTAAAAGAACTTCTCGAAGATAAGGTCATAACTTTACCAGAAGCAAGAAATTGGGAACCACAAGTTAAACCCCCATGGTGGAACGAGGCCCATTTTTGTGAGTTTCACCGCAACAAGGGACATAAAACCAATGACTACATGTAGTTGAAACACTTGATACAAGATCTAATCAACAACAAAACGATATGTGTAGAAGGACCTTAGACAAACAATGACCATGGGGTGTTCAAGAACCCTCTACCAAACTATGAGAAAGGATATTCCTCGTCATCAAACACCAAGGGCAAGAACATAAACTATGTCTATGACACCACCAATTTGCATATTGAGGTAGTTGATGATCCAACCCATGACAAATCGTATCTTATTGCAAATGATAACTCAACCAATGACAACATCATTGAACATGAACAAGACATCATTTCAATTGAAAATCATCACCATAATGTTGACACTAGCTCACATAAAATCAATGTTATCAAAATCAGAGAACAACACAACAACACACCTGTCAATGCAATCACACGAGGACAAGCCAAGGTAACATTGAAAGGAGCTACCCCTTCCATATCCAAATTAATTGCTATCCCTACAGCCTAATACAACATAGTGGATCAGTTGCAGAAGATACCCACACAAATATCCATATTAGAACTTCTATAGATTTCACCTGCTCACAAGGAAATCTTGGAACAAGCTCTAGTTGCCACCACGATACCCAACAATCTAGAGGTTTTCCAATTCCAAACTATGGTGGGACATTTAACTGCACCGCACTGCTTATCCTTTTCTGAACATGGTGATGTATCTATCAATCATCCCCACAATGCTACTCTACACATTGAGGTCCTAATCCACAAGCACCGCGTTAAACGTGTCCTAATAGATGGAGGAGCTGGCCTGAATATCTGTACTTTGAAACTTTTCTATGCACTAGGCTATTTAGAAAATGCTATTGATCCTAGGAGGAAAATCACAATAAAAGAATATGATGATGAGGAGAGATCTTCACAAGGGCTAATAGTGCTACCTATTCAAGTGGGACCAGTTGTCAGAGATATAGTATGTCAAGTGTTAGACAAAGAGTTAACCTACAACATACTCTTGGGAATACCTTGGGTTCATGACATGCAAGAAATGCCATCCACATATCACCAGTGTTTGAAGTTCCCATTCAACGGGCAGGAAATCACTGTTGTAGCTGATTCAAACAACCCCCAATATTTTAACACCCTCAAGACTACTCAAGATGCTTTTGTACCACACAACAGGGAAGCTCCAATTTAGGGTTTATCAAATGATGAGAAACAACTAAATGCCTTATCAAATTGGGTTGAGAAAAAGGACCAATCAAAGGATAAGGATATCGGTGATGCTAATCCCTCAAGTAAAGAAAGTACATCAAATCCTACTCCACAAAATCAGGAAAGTCAACTTGAATCCTTATAAAAAAAAGTCACCAAGATCCAATTGAAAGACAAAGGCATGGGGGAATACTCATTTCAGCAATCCTTATGTTTATCACAACTTTCATCTTCTCCAAAGTCACATGGACAACCATCGACATCAAGACAACAATCATCACAACCCACCACACTATTTGATGGAACCTTTCTAAGAGCAAGCACATTAGTGGATGAGTCAAATGACAAGGAGGTTTTAAACTGGTTGTACAAAGATGAAGAATCACCACAAGCATCCACCTCCCATATACAGACAGAGCAGTATGGAAAAGGAAAGACAATCATAGAAAAGATGGGATACGAGGGAAAAGGTCCTATCGGTAAAAGGAAAGAAGGCATCATAGAACCAATACAACCTATCACCATGCAAGCCAAAGATAAAACAGGATTGGGGTATATGGAAGAATCTAGAGAAGAAACCAGACAACAAGTTGTTGAAAGAATCCTACAACTACAAGCTAGAGACCCTCATGAGACTGATTCAAATGAGTATGAGTGGGATTCGTTATCTGAAGAGTCTTGTCATGATAAGGAAATTGATGTAGTCCAAAAGTATACACCCATACGTGAGGAGGGTGAAAGTTCGGGATATAGACCGCTTGAAATAGGATCACTACACATTGATGATTCCAGCGAAGATGATCAGACTCGAGGTGAAACAGATAATTCGGAGGAGAGTTACCTTATAGACATCAATTTTTCTATTGGACAATCCAAAGACAATACCATTGGGACTCTCATTGCATCTAACTTTAGCCAATCCAATGACTCCTTACCCCTGATACATCTCGAATTGATATATTGGGATCAAACTAAGCCATCTAATATCCCCCTCTTTTCAAACAATGAAGCCATTGTCAACTTCCTTTGTTCCACCAATCCTGAAACAAATTCCACCATTGAACATCATAAGGAAGCTTCCAACCAGGAGAGTGTCAAATTTTCTAGCTACAAAATGAATAATACAGGGAATAGATTTGATGGTGAAAACCATTCAATGAATAATATAGGGAATAGATCTGATGGTGAAAATCATTCAATGGAAGTATCAAATCTAGAAAAAGTAAAAAAAAAAGGAGTGTATTCAATAGTGAAAACCTCTCTGAGGCGCTGAAGGATGGAAGACTTGACACACTTCCCGAGCACTTTTAGGAACGATCTAAAATATTGGTTGAACCCACCCAATCTATCAATATTGGCAATGAAGAAATAGTGGAGACTGTCCATCTAGAAGAATCCTTGACAGATCAAGAAAAATTGGACTTCATCAAATTCTTCACAGAAAGGAAAATCAACTTTGCTTGGTCTTATGCCAACATGTCAGGGATTGATCCAGAACTCATCATGCATCACCTATCACTACCAACAGGAATAAAACCAGTGAAGCAAAAGTTAAGGAATATGCATCCTCTTGGTCAAATTCAAACTGAAGAAGTTGTTATATGTAGGATTTATTAGACCTATCGACTATGCAAAGTGGATTTCTAACATCGTACTTGTTTCCAAGCCAGACAAAAGCATCAGAATCTGCACAAATTTTAGAGATTTCAATAAAGCTTGTCCAAAAGATGATTTTCCTCTACCTAACATTGACATCATCGTGGAATTAACTGTTGGCCATGAAATGATCTCACTCATGGATGGTTTTTTAGGATATAATCAAATCAAAATTGCTCCTGAAGATCAAGATAAAATTGCCTTCACATGTCCTTGGGGCACTTTCTGCTAGAATTTCATGCCATTCAGGTTGAAAAATGTTGGAGCCACATATTAGAGAGAAATGACCACCATCTTTCATGACATGATGCACACTTTTATGGAAGACTATGTAGATGATATGTTTGAAAAACCCTACACCAGAGGACACCTCAAAATCTTAGATAAAATCTTCACCAAGCTGGAGAAATTCAATGTGAGACTAAATCCCAAGAAATGTGTATTCAGTGTAACATTGGCTAAACTTTTGTGGTACATTGTGTTAGATAAGGGCATTCAAGTAGACCTTGCAAAGGTCAAGGCTATCATGGCGATGCCTCCTCCTAAAAACATCAACCAGCTCAAATCCTTGCAAGGAAGATTTCAATCTATCAGGAGATTTATTGCGCGGCTGGCAGACAAGACCCATCCTTTCAACCACTTGCTCCACAAGAATGTATCTTTCCAATGGGATGAGAAATGTGAAGGAGCCTTCAATCAATTAAAACAATATATAATGAGTCCACCTATCTTGATACCACCAACAGAAGGAAAGCCACTTTTATTGTACATAGCAACAACTGAAATATCATTGGGAGTCTTGTTAGCACAAGAGGATTCAACAGGAAAAGAAAGGGAAATATATTACATTAGTAGAACCTTAAACGGCTATGAGATCAATTACACCTTCATTGAAAAGGCTTGTGGTTTTAAGCCTGAAACTTACATATTCTTCATAATTTGTACATTAAATAATGTTAAAGATAATTCACTAAAATACCTTCTAAGCAAAGCTAATCTAATTGGAAGACTAGCCAAGTGGGTCATGATTCTAAGTGAATTTGAGATCCAATATGTTGATAGGAAGGCAATCAAAGCACAAGAAATTGTGGATCAGTTAGCTAAAGCACCATTGTAGGTCAATCATCCTATGAACATTGAGTTTCCAAATGCTAATGTCCTGACAATATCCACACAATAATGGGTCTTGTACTTTGATGGTTCTTATACACAACATGGATTAGGAGCTGGAATTTTGTTTATCTCACCACAAGGACACACCATTCCAAAGTCTTACAGACTGATGTTCCCTTGCACCAATAACACAGCCAAATATGAAGCCTTGGTCATTGGAATCAAAGTAGCATTTGAGTGGAAGATCATAGAGTTACATGTCTATGGGGATTCAAAACTAGTCATTAACCAGGTAAATGATGACTATCAAAAAAAGTATGACAAGTTGATGCCCTACAAAAGAATGGTTGATGAATTAAAAATGTGCTTTGAGGAAATAATATTTGAGAAAATTCCTCGAAACGACAACAAATCCGTTGATGCCATGGCAACCATTGCTTCTCTCTTGTAGATTCCAGAAAAATGAGCATGTTATGAGTTCATGGTGGAACAACTGTTCAACCCATCTTATGACAACCCTGAGTCCCAAGTTATCTACCATCTAGCTGAGGCTAACACTTCCCTCTATAGGAATATCTATACGTACCTAAAATATAACACCCTCCCTCCTGACCTATCTTGCAATAAAAAATGAAACTTCATTCACCAAACCACCCGACACACCCTTATTGCAGATGTCCTTTAGCGACGAGGGCTTGATGAAACTCTTCTCCGATGTCTGGAACATGACAAGTCTGAAACAACTTTATGAGAAGTACATGAAGGTTTTTGTGGCACTCATTCAAGTGGTTTCACCCTAGCTAAAAAACTCCTCTATCTGGGATATTATTGGCCAACTATGGAGAAGGATTCTTTTCAGTTTGTCAAGAAATGCCAAAAGTGTCAGATTCATGGAAATCTCATCCACGCACCAGCACAGGAACTTCACCTTTTTGCATCAACATGGCCCTTTTTTCAATGGGGATTCGACCTCGTAGGAAAGATTCATCCATCTTCGTCCAATGGACACAAGTTCATTATTACAGCTACTAAGTATTTCATGAAATGGATCAAATTTGTGCCTCTAACCACCATCACAGGAAAAATAAATCTCATCTTTCATCCTGAACTACATCATTTTTTGGTATGGCATCCCTCAATCCATCATCACTGACAATGGATGACCTTTAAAAAATCAAGACGTTGAAGAACTTTGTGAGAAATTTCATATCCAGCATCGGTTTTCTACACCCTATTATCCTCAAGGCAATGACCAAGGAGAGGCCTCAAACAAGACTATCTTGAAGATCTTAAAGAAAATCATCAATGATGCTAGACGTGATTGGAATGTAGAACTGAACCCTGCTCTATGGGGTTACAGAACCAGTATCTGTACCCCAACGAGAGCTATACCAATATCTACCTATTGAGGTTGAACTGCCATCACTCTGGGTGTCACTAAAAGGGATCATTTCAGATGAGGATCACAGAGTGTCTAGGTTACAAGAATTGGAACTCTTGGATGAGCATCTTCAGCATGCAGTGGATCACCTAAAGGCATATCAGCAAAGGATATCCAAAAGCTACAACCACATATTCAATCCTAGAACATTTTAGGTTGGTGATTTAGTCTTGAAAGAAAACCCCCGCAATCAACAAGATCGAGAGAAGGAGAAATTTGAACCAAACTGGCTAGGTCCCTTTTTCATTGTCAGCCTTCGGATCAGGAGCATATCAGTTGTCTACACCATAAGCAGATTTGTTTGATGAACCCCTCAATAGCCTGCATCTCAAAGATTTCTACACTTGAATCATCTAGTGCATCGAAAAAAGGTCCTGAAAAATACCAAAAACATCAGAAAATGTCCTGAAAAAATGGTTGCCTTGATGAAAACCTAGCAAACAGGCATCTTGGTAACAAAAAAAAATCAAAAAAGGGAAAAATACAAAAATAAAAAAGTGAAAAATTATAAAATCTAAAAAAGTGCAATAAAAACAAGTAGTGAAAACCTGGCAACAGGTGTTATTTGTGATGGGCTAGCTTTTCCATCCATTTGAGCATGTTGACCATTCTCTTTCGCCATCCATATTTCTATCCTTTGAGGGCACCATGTACATATCCTAGCATCACAGTCGTCTCTCACCCTAGACTGGGGGAAAAATCCTGAACTCACTAGGGGAAACAAACATTGAGCTTGAACCAACAGAAAAATAGCAAGAAGACAAACACAACCAAAAATAATGATTAAAATGCAACCCAACATTGAACATCAATCACCATCAGAAATGCATCAAACATCCATATCATATTAAAATTAAAAAATAGGTTAAAAATTCAGTGAAAAAAAGACAAAAACATAGTCATCTTGTCGAACTACGTTGTCTCTGAGCTTCAACGTAGGAAAGGCTAATCTTTGATCAGCCCCCGAGACACCCTAGGTCAAGTCCTTTAGCGGTCCCTTATAATTAGTTGTTGTCTCTTGTCTGTTCATATCTTGGTCCTGTAAATCAGTTGAGTCAGTCGAACTACATGATCTCTGCGTGTATAACGTAGGCAAGGCTAATCTTTGATCAGCCCCCGAGGCCCCTAGAATAGGTCTTTAGGTTAGGTTCTTGGTCAAAATCTCGGAAAACACCTAAAAATTGAAAAATCGAAAGGATGATGCTCTTTTGAATCATGGGTTTATCACATTAAACACAAATGTTCAATTGTTATACTTTGATATTTTTTATCATATCTTTGGAGCCCCTTGATGATGTATCAAACTAGAGGAGCTAGGAAAGAGTATGATTTTTCTTTGTCTATTGTCTGAGTTGATCATTATTACTGTGCAAATTGTCACGAGACGTGCGCTACAAAGTATCACTGATGACATTCTGAATTTTCATAGGAAAATGGTTAACTCTTGTCTGTTTACACAAGTGATACTCAGGTCATCTCAGTTTAATTATACTTAGATGCTTGTGTTAACTTTCACTATCAAACATCATGGAATTAGTACTCAGGTCATCATGGTCTAAATATACCATTGATGCTTGTACTCACTTTCAACAATTTAAAGGCCCAATGATGTTAACTTTAGAGTAGATTGCATCCATGTTAGTTTGCATCTGTATTTATGGGGTTTCCAAAGCTGCAACAATGATGTTATCTCTTGCATTAAGGGATTGACTACACTTGACATTGCCCAAAACACATCATTTTCATATAATTATACACCACTTGCATTATCATCAATTAGACAACATTCTCATTTAGTTGCATATCACTTGCATCGAAAAACATTACAACATCATTCATCCATCCATGCATCACATCATAATATTTGCATCAGAAAACACAAAAAGATGTGCATCACATCTTATTTACATAATCAAAATCATTTCATATAGTGGCATTAGGGAAGTGGTTCACTAAGATTAAATGAGTGAGTCTCTTCATATTTCCAAAAGAATTGGGAAATATGTTAGGTTTTGTGAAGCTTAATTTAACAAAGAATCAACTGACGACAACCTTCCCACAACTCTTGGAAGGTGGATAGATTCAATCATTTAAGCTTAAGACCCTAGAACACAATCATTTGTATAATCATTTACATCACATAATCATCATTCATCATTACAAAATATCACACATCATTTGCATCACATCCATACATAATCAATATGAACATCACATTTCATCGCATATCATTATTGCATAATCAAATCCATCTCACAGAGCATAAAACATCATTTGCATATATCACATAATCGTCATATAAAATCATCCATCATGCATTATCGCATCATATCATCAACCATGCATAATCATATCATCATCACATAGCATCATAAAATAGAAATCAAATGCATCCATCATAATCATCATGATCACCATCACATATAAACATCATATCAACACATAGATCAATCATCATCATCATCACATGTCATATATAACTCAAAATGATGTCAAAGTGTACAAGGATATCCAAAGGTATAAAGAGATACAACAATATCAAAACTGGCAGTGTATCATAATGTCTCAAATCAAGAGGTACATCATCAATGTCTCAACTGAATCAGTGTATACATTAGGTCTCGGTACATCATCAAGTCTCAGTACATTAATCAATCCTATATTGGGGCATATCAATCAATTAGAGAAGTCAAACCACATCACCCAATCAAATCTTAATCTGCCTGCACCAGATGCGGAAATCCTCCTATGATCATAACATATCGCAAATCATCAATCTTATCAATCAATGCAACCTCGCCTATCATGAGGTTCATCAATCAATTCAACCTCACCTATCATGAGGTTCATCTATCAATCCAACCTCGCCTATCATGAGGTTCATCAATCAATCCAACCTCGCCTATCATGAGGTTCATCAATCAATGCACCTCGCCTATCATGAGGTCAATCAATCAAACTATCATTGATCCTCGCCTATCATGAGGTCAATCATCAATATATCATTGATCCTCTCCTATCATGAGGTTCATCAATCAATCCAACCTCGCCTATCATGAGGTTCATCAATCAATGCACCTCGCCTATCATGAGGTCAATCAATCAAACTATCATTGATCCTCACCTATCATGAGGTCAATCAATCAAACTATCATTGATCCTCACCTATCATGAGGTCAATCATCAATCTATCATTGATCCTCACCTATCATGATGTTCATCAATCAAATCAACCTCACCTATCATGAGGTTCAATCAATCCAACCTCGCCTTTCATGAGGTTTATCAAATCAATCAACTTATAATTAATCCTCGCCTATCATGAGGTCAATTATCATCATCCTATCATTGCATCTCACCTATCATGAGATCAATGGAAATCTAATCTATCAACATCATTAATCATCATCAACACAAAGGTTGAACATGATCATCAAACATCAAACACAAGGAGGCAACATAAGGCATCAATTAATCAATTAATCAATCTAGCAGGCTCAATCTTCTTTTTTGAGAGATAAATCATGTATGTTATTAGGGTATCATTGGTTTAATGTTGGATCATCATCACATCACTACAACATCATCACACAATCATCAAATCATCGATAAATCATCAAAATTCCAAACTTCACCGATTTATCTCTCGAGGGGGCATATATTTGTCAGTACCTAAAAATCTACGTCTGGGGCATCATCTGGGGCATTGAAAACTTTTTTGAGCATCGGTATCAAATTTTTCTTTGAATCAACGTGTAAACACATTACTTCAAAGAGGGTAAAAATGTATACACCTAAAAACGGTCATCACCTTTAATTAATTAAATACTAGCTATTTGATTAATATTCCAACTACGTATAAATAAATTCTTAATTTATTTATATTGTTCACCCTTCTCTAATTCTCCAAATCTAAAACATATTCTTCTAAATTAATTAAATAAACAAGGTTCCCTAAACTTGTTTTATTTAATTAATCTTCGCTAAATCCAATTAGGAATTAGAGCACATTTCTACAACTTTTTGTGCTACCTCACCAAGGTCGCATGAAAATAAATAACTCTAATTTTTAATTAGAATTATCTTCAACTCATTTCAAAAAACACATGGATCATTTCCTCCCACACTTCCACTATTTTTTTATCACATGAATTATTCTTCCCACACTTCCACTAATTTTGGAGCACATGACTTATTCTTCCCACACTTCCACCAATTTTGGAAGCACATGGTCTTCTCTTCTCACACTTGAATCTTCCATCCAAATGGCATGTTTCCCATTGGTCAAGAGATTCTCCCATCCAAATGGAATGTTGTCTTTGATCAAGGAGACAACATCTTGATTTTCTTCATCTTCACCATCCATATTTCTTATTCAAATCTGGACCGTTGATTATCGCCACCTCACTATATGCTTGGAAAAGGCTATAAATACAACCCTTGGGAATTGTATTTTGCATCCACATTTGAAGTAAAGTTATCATGTAGGTTTATCATTGGAGCTTGGAGCATTCTTGGAGTCTTATAGCTAGTTCTTACATCATGTTTTGCTTTGCATTTACATCTTAGCTTTAAAGCTTGCATCATAGTTGCATTTTATGTCCCATCTTGCATCATAGTTGCATTTTAGATTAGTTAATTTTAAGTTTTCATTTGAGCATATGGAGTATCATGCATAGAATCATATAGATCACTACCATAGTATCCACCTCCACTTGTTCATTTATTATCAACATCATCCTTCACTCATCATAGCCTTCATCATCATTGTTTGCATATAGTTTCATGTAGGCATTAGATTAGCTTGCATGTTGAATACTAATCTCGTTTCTTAAGTGTCATTCTAATAGCCTTTGTGCACATAGAAATCTGAGGGCCAAAGGGTTAAAAAGAATCATTAAGAATAGAGGACAATGAGACGTTCTTGAAAGATTTAGTTTGTTGCAAATTAGAATAGTTTATTTGCTTTAAATCTTTGAATATAAATTGTTTCATTAAGGTTTGTGTTGATACTAACTTTTCACATTTAACACACACACAGAACCCCTTCCACATATCTTAGCAGATGTATCATCACTAAACTTAACTAGACCTCCTTCATATTTCTCAAGTCTAACAAACTTACTTTTGTCACTGGTCATACGATTTGAGCATCCACTTTCAATAATCCAGTAGTTCCTCTCCTTTCTATCATGAAGAATAGTCACCATAGCATTGTGACCTACTTCCGAAGAACTTTCCTTCACACATCTCTCAGAGTTAGCAGAATTACATAGCCATGAACAAGCATTCATTATCCTTATCATCTCCATAGTCAGATTCATCATTAGATATAGTGGCATCTTCTCTAACATAATAGCTTTTCTTATTTGCTTTACCTTTGTTTTCTTTGTTCTTGTCATTTAAAGCTATGTTTGGACATCTTGAAGCATAATGACCTATATTTCCACAACTAAAACATTTGAAAGGAAACTTACCTCTATATTTACCAGTACCCTTTTTCATTTTACTTACAAAGTTTTCTTTTACATCATTAAGATCCTCATGATTTGATTCCTCAGTCTTTTATGATCTGCCAACCTTAAAAGTAGTCTCAAATTTTGCATTACTTGTAACAAATTCTCTCATTTCAAAGGAAGATAAAGCACCATATAAATAATCTCTAAAGTATTTTCTTAAATCTTGAAATTCCTCAATATCAAAAACTTTATGACTGTAAGATTTAGGAAGAGTTCTCAATACCTTTTTTGCCACTTCTTCAAGTTTTCCGCCAAGACCTTTGATGGAATTGACAGCTTCGTCCACCTTCTGCATGTAGCTTGTAATTTTTTCATCTTCAGACATCTACAGGTTCTCAAATGTGATCTTTATATTTTGCAACTTATCTTGCATGACCTTATCATCTCCTTCATAAATACTTTCCAACTTTGTCCAAATATCTTTTGCAAATTTTCAAATTCATAACTTTCACAAGTTCAATGTTAGAAATACCACTTAAAAGAGCATACCTTGATTTACCATTATTCTCATAGGCCTTGATCTCATCATCAATACTCAGACCATTAGTAGGCATAGTATATCCAGTCTCAACAGATTTCCAAACTCCAAATCTAAGAGATACCAGGAAACCTTCCATCGTTGTCTTCCAAAAACCATAGTCCAATTATAGAGAAGGGGGATTCGCTACTCATGAGTCTCTTTATTCTCAAGAGAATCCCAAGGGGAAAACTACCCTAAACTACCTCAAGAAACAATGCGAGAGTTTCAGAATCAGAATGAGTAGGTCACAACAGTTTTCTAGACAAACTGGCAAGTTTTTGATCTAGGATGACAGTGCGGAATATGGATGAAAACGCGACGTGGTGTAGTCCCAAAGGCCCGCTAACATATCGTACAGACTAAAAACTGATAGTATCACATAAAAAATAAAGCAACACCTGTTATTCTAGTTACTAATAACTTCCAGAATGCGAGAAATCAATAGAGAATAACAGAGAGTGAGATGAAGTAAAGTAAACTAAATTGAATGTAAATGGAGTGAGGGAAGGAGATTTCTTACAATGTAACCAAGTAATGAAGCCTCCAGTGAGTAGATATCTTCAATACCTGCACACATAAGATTGAGGGAAAAATGTTAGGGCTATATAGGGGTTTACCTCAGTCAAACCCCCATTTTGGTATTCCCACCTCCACAGATAGCCAAATAGATAGAGAATGTGAACAAAGTAAGCAAATATGAAGTGATAAAAGCAATCCCTGCTCAAGGAGGATAACCTATATCACAAGATAGAGATGCAATTGATATGGGATGTGTGAAATCCCAGGATGCTTGCAAGCACAAGATAAGGGGGATATCACTTGCAAGGCTTAAGTAAGAAAAAGAGAGAAAGAGGCAGCTATGAGAGCCAAGAGAGTTGCTAAGAAAGCTTGAGAGTTCTATTGTAGCAAGTTGTAAAGAGCTATGCAAGAAAGATAGCAAGAGAAAAGAGAAGTGGACAAGGCTAGAGCCAAAGCTAGAGAGATATAAAAGACCAAATGGATTGAAAAGATAGCTTTTAAAGAGAGAATAGGAGGGAAAAGAAGCTTCTTGAATGGTTACAAGGCGTCCCAAGCCATTACCACTGACAAAAGGGGTTGAAAAGTGGCAAACATGCTCAGAAATGACCGTCTAAACGTCAAAATGTCATCGGACACTAGCGCAACACGCAAATGTTCATGCAACGCGCTAGTGTCTAGACACATCATGCTACAAAATGACAAGAACGAGAAAAGCACAAGGTTTAAGGTAAAGCTAACGCATGAGGGTAGCTGCTGAAAAGGGGTCTTGAGCATCCTGAGAGGGAAAAAGGCTGATGCAAAGGCTAAAATGAGCCTACACAAGTGTTAAGGGAGTAGACACTAAAGTGGATACAAGAATGTATATGAAATTGCAAAGGGTGCAATTTTATGACATACATTTTTCCCCCACTTTAGCGAGCATATGAATCTACACTAATATGCACACTAAAGTAAATCTACTAAACATAAATAACATCATGATACCAAAAGGATACTGTAATGGAAACAGATAGCTTTTCGAACCAAGGAAGCATGCCCCTAGGCTGAAGACCTACAAAACAAACTCATTAGACAAGAAAGACCTGCACAAGACAAGAATGTTAGAACATAAAAATTTATTACATCATGAGGTTAGAATATATAAAAACACACACACAAGCACACAACAAACTAAAGGATTTGAGTCAACAAAGTGAAAGAGACCTCGATGTAAAAGGTTGTCTTAGTACTATGTGTCTTCCCCAAATTAAGAAATAACACAGAATCATTCTTAAATGGAGAGAAGAAAGTAAGGATCTATTGCTTCAAGAGAAGAATACATACAAAAGACAGGGAAGCAACCAATGTCAACAAGAGAAGGAGCATATACTCAGGATGAAGAAGATGCAGATTTTCAATCTGGTATATACACAGAATTGAACTAAGAGAGAAGAGAAGAGAATTTAAGAGAGAGAAGGAAGGAACTGGAAAGGAATGGAAATTCCAAGAGAGATGGCTCCATAGGTACTTTTTCCTAAAGAGAGTTGAACAAACTGCACCAGAGGCCCGTAGACCAACAGTGAATAGATCTTGTAGGATGAAAACGCTTTATAGGTCCTCAGACTTGCAAATAAGGCACCCCAAGTGCTCGGTCCTGAGGAAGCCCGATGCGAGAGGCTCCACAAAGTTTTATTGGTCCTTATAGGTGCTTGGTCCTGCAAGGTCGATTGAAAAGTAGCTTCACAGGTGCACCTGCAAAGCAACATGTTAGTCTGCAGACTAAACATGTTAGGCAAGCTTGATGCAAAGGATCTCTACAAGTTCTTGGTCCTCTAGAGAAATACTAATCAAAAGAACCTGTGGCTACTACAAGTTGCGTTGTAGGACAGTCACATAAAAGATAGGTCTAGTTGGGTTGCCCCCAAGCTAGATGTGAAGATATAAGATAGGTCTAGTCAAGCTACCCCAAAGCTAGAAACTAATGAATTTATTCGACAGGAAATCTTTCAAAAGGGGATCCCTCGGGAACCCTTCAAAATAAAAAGGGGTCCACTCAAGGGACACTTCATTTGAAAGACATAGAGAAGAGAGGGGGTCCTTAAGAAGGACACACATCTCTAGAACAAATTATCACTACCCTCAGCATACAGGGGAGGAGAACCATGCAAGATACTTAGAACATATAGGATATAGGTAGACCTCGATATCACTTGTCATTTGAAGAAGAGGTAGGTGCATCAGCAAATAAATGAGTTATGGCACCTGAATCAAGAATTTATTGTATTTTGTCCTTCAAGACCTTACATTCACTAGTGGAATGGTCAGGTACTTGATGGTACACACAGAAAGAATGTTTTTCTTTATCGTTCTTATGAAATTTCTTATGTGTAGGAAGAGAAAGAGTAATTAAGTGGGCATTAAGAAGCCTCAACAAAATGTGCTCTTGCTCAGACAAAGAATGAGGATCAGGAAGCAACCCTTTCTCTTGTGGAGAAAGACTCGGCTGCTCACAAGAAGAAGACATGAAGATAGAAGACAATGGAGGATGAATCAATCCGAGAGAACGAGGTTGAGCGAAAATCATGTCAACATTCAACAGTGGTTTCCATTTAGATTGTTCATTCGAGCAACCAAGCCCTAAATTATGCTTACGAGGTGCTCATTCTATAGGGATTTGAATTCCTTGTTCGTTACGTCCACAACCTTTATGTCCATAACTATATTTAGAGACAAGTTTAAAGCCAAGGCCATAACGTGTTTGAAAATCTTGAGAAGGAGGAGGATCTTCATAGAGAGAATTATTCTAACAATGGGGATTATACTCCTCTATGGGATCACCATCAAACTTCTTGATAGGATTACTAGCATTATCCACTTTAATAAAGGTGTGATCATCTTCCTCAAAAGGTGTGATCATCTTCCTCAAAAGGAGGAGGGTCGACATTAAGGACTTCACAACTATTGCTCACATTATCCTATGATACAAAAGAATAATCATCTTTGATAATGGGTTTGGATGATGTTATCAGAAGGTTTAAGTGAATTAGGTTGACTCTATATTCCCCAATGAAGGAATCTATAAAGTATAAGGAACCCCAATCATCACCAAGAAATGCATTCTTTTGAGAAGTAGAAAGAGTGGACTTAATATTTCTTGCTTCAAAAGGATCTTCTTCAAGGACATCTATCTCAAGAGAATCCTTTATAACAAGTACTCCTAGAGTAGATTTCAATGCATGAGAGGACACTGAAGGGATAAGAGTAGGCACAATCAAAGCCTGGTTGATAGTTTCCATCTCACATAAGTGCATGGCCTTAGGGTCAACCCTGACTATGACTAATTGATTATTACAAATGAACTTAATAGATTTGTGTAAGGTAGACAGGACTACACCCATAGCATGAATCCACAGTCTACCAAGAAGAAGATTATATGGTAACTTTTTTGACATAACATATACAAGGGTGGGTATGATAATAGGTCCCAACCTCAAAGGCAAGACTATCATGCCCAGGGCTTTTCCATCAACATTATCGAACTCATGAACAATAAGAGAAGAAGTAGCTAGAGAGGAAGAATTAATATTAATCTTAAGCAATAGATCAATGCTACATACATTGAGTACCAGCATCAGCAAGAGTATGCCTAATGCTAATATTATTAATGTTAACTATGATCACTAGAGGGTACGCTTTCTTTTTTACTTTCAGAGGTGGGAGTTCTTGTGGATAGAGCATAATATTCAGTGAACCCACACGAATATGAGCTATCAATGCATTAACATTCTCTGGCCTAGCAGAAGAAGGCAAGAGGATATTTTGCAAGGCTTCCTGAAGCATACCTTGATAAACTGGAGTAGACTAAAGCAATTCCTATAGTGAGATCTTAGCTGGAGTAACACGGAGTTGCTCGATGAGATCATAACCACTAGGTGCTTTAGTCATGGGTTTAGGTGTTGAAGGAAGATTGGGTTGAGAAGGTGGTAAAGAGATAGGTTTATCAACATTTTGTTTATTTCTTCTAGTCTTATAAGTATTAGATACCGCTCTATAAGAGGGAGCCTTACAAAGATCAAGAGAATCATTATAAAATGGAACACCATTAATAGAACAAATCTTTTTAGGAGAAGGACTAGCTAGAGTTAGGTAAATGACCAGTATCTTAGGCCTTTTATGGGTGGTAGAGACATAGATGATATTTATAGATTCCTTAAAACTTATGGGCAGGTGCATGGAGATGGGTAGCCAATTTGTGGCCACTTTTTTAAAAAATCTTTGAAAATTCATAACACGAGCACATTATAATGCACTCGCATTATGGCTTGGTGTGTCGAGCCTGAGGCTTGGCCACAACAATCCCATAACGTGAGCGCGTTATAATGTGAGTGTGTTATAATGCGCTCGCATTATGACATGTTAAAAGAAGAAAAAAAAGTGAAACACATTCATTCTTACATTTCGACTGTGTTTTTTGTTGTGCCTACGGCCAAAACCCCCATTTTTCGTGCTCGAGTTCTAGGAGGTATTTTGCAAAAATATTCATCAACGGTTGCTATTTCATGGTGCCATGATGATGAGGAGGTGTGAGAGGTAAGTATTGTTTACTTTTTGTTTTGAATTTGTTAGTTTTAGGTTGTATTTGATATTTATTTTTTGAATTTGTAGGAGATGCAAATCAACCTACAAACCCTAAAAATCCTCATCAAGAAGAGCAACCAAATCCTCAACAACAAAATCAACCACAACAACAACCTCCTCCACCAATCACTCAACACCCTCCTGGTACTCAACACCCTCCTGACACTCAACAAAATTTAATGAGTGAAATTGAGAACAAAAAACAAATTGAGGATTTAATCAATAGGTTGAGTGATCAAAATGGTTCAATCGTGGAAAGAATGACCCTGGCAAGTTCATTGAAAGATATGTTAAAAAAATGTAGATTCAATTAGCAAACAAATAACTAGATGGAAAGATAGGAGGCAGGCGGTTAAGGCTTATTACGTGGATAAACTATCATATAAAGATGTAAACGATTTAAAAATTACAAAAGGTGATTTGTGCTCATTATTCACTGATCCATGCACAAATCAAAATCTTACCCTTAATGCGAAGAGGTTTCCTATTGATTGGTGCCACCACCAATAGATTAGGAACTATTTTATGATAGGTGGTACATGGTTTTTCATTACCCATTGTGCAACAATTGTGAAGTCCCACAGTATTTCCTTAGGAAACTATATAGTGAGTTCATATTGAACAAAATCCTAAATTATTTTGATATGAGGGAGTTCCAAGGGAGAGGTGGGGATCTAGCTCAGGATAGACCTAGTGCACAGTCAGATCCTACATGACAAAGGAGATGATCTCTCACTAGGCCACCTCATGTGCACGTTGTTATGTCTTCCATCGTGAAGTAGAGTGCCGACGTAGAGACATTGCAAGCGATCAACACTTTGACCCAGAGTGTCATCCAGCATACTAGCCCTATTCTACAGTGCCATCCAACGGAGTCTTTGAGTGGTGGCCTTCGAACCCATGTGTTTCAATCTTGTGGGGTGACTTGTTCATACAACCCCACCAACACTCAGGAGGCTGCTACAGAAGATCTGTTTGCAGCTATGGAGATGGAGAGGGCAACTGACATTTTGCATGAGGCGTTTGGCATTGATACTCAGGTAAAAGTTAGCATGTTCATTGAATTTAACTTATTAAATTTTTATTTTGAAATGAAAGATTAACTAATTTAGTTTTATGATTTTAATAAAATTGCAGGGTCACAGTGTTGAGACTGGATACACCGGCCCTACGCCTACTTATTTATGTAGTACACCTATTGGTGGGGTATGTAACTAGTAAACAATTATAAATTTATTACATGTTAATAGCATTGTTTTATGAATGGTATTTGAATATGTGATTTTGGATGTTGAATAGGATAATATTGGAGGTTTCTATGGAACACCTCCTAGTTCCAGTGGATTTACTCAAACCGACACGTAGGTAATAGAATAAAGAGTTTAACTAATGAATTGTACTTAATAGATTTGTGTAGTTTATATTCATATCGTTGATTACGTTGCATTGCACATCATTCAAACTCAAAGCATTACTTCACATTCCATAACTAATAACTAGATGTTGATAGATAACAAAATTTCAACTACAATATAGTTGTTTAGAAAGTCAACATAAGCAGTGATGCAATTACTTCACATAGCATAAGTAATAAGTCTAGGAGCAACTTCCAATTGCATTTGCTTGTCGTGGCATTCCATGAGACCACTTTTTACTACTCGACATCTTTTCAAATAGTTCACTGCCTTTTCTATGCTATGGATGCTTGGAAGGAATATATGAAAGAATAATAGTAAGCAATAGCATAGGCAAGGCAATGAGTTTTTTGAAAAAATGCCTCAAAGACTCAACCTTTCCAACAAAAACTTACATCGATGGATCATATCATTTTTAAACATTTCCCAACCTTTCCAACTTCCTACAACAACTCAATAACCTCTACAACTACTTTGACCCTTGGAATTCCATGCCTTAACACCTTTTTTGCATTTTTACAACATTTGAAATTGACAACTTTGTCAATATTTTGCAATTTTGCACTTTATGCCTAAATTAACTAACTAAGACTATTACAACCTCCAAAATGGCTATTTAATCCTTATTACATCATCAAAACACCTTAACCAATTCAAACTCCTAAATTTTCCTCATGGAGGCATGTGCTTGCAAAGGTGCACCTACACGACAAACTATGGATGCTTGGAAAAAATCTATCAAAGCATAATAGTAAGCAATAGCATAGACAAGGTAGTTAGTAGTTTGAAAAATGCCTCAAAGAAATGTGGTCTCATGGTGATGGAATTCCATTCCATCACCATGAGACCACATTTCTTCGAGGAATTTCTTCAAACAGTTCACCACCTTTCTATGATACCACATTTTCCATACATGTGTACCAAAGAATTTTATCAAACTACTCACTTCCTTGTTGCTATGGCTAAAAGCCTAAAATAGGTGCTTTCCAACAAACTATGGATGCTTGGAAAATATCTATCAAAGCATAATAGTAAGCAATAATACCATAGAGAAGGTAATGAACTGTCTGAAAATTTCCTGAAAGAAATGTGGTCTTATGGTGATGGAATTCCATGATGTGCATTTGTTTGTAATGACATTCCATCACCACCAGATCCCATTTATTTGAGGCATTTTTTCAAATAGTTAACTTCCTTCTCTATGCCACCACAGTTATCGTACATGTCTCTATGAAAGCATTTGATCAAACAATTCACTGGCTTGCTGCTATGGGTAAAAGCCTAAAAACACGTCCTTTCAAACAAGATATGGATAGGGAAAATAGTAAGCATGATAGTCAGAAATATATAGTTTAATAAGCACTCAAAATTTTGTTCATTATCTCATACATTATAAGTCATGACGTGGATCACTATTGTAGTTTTTGTGATTGAATAATTTGTTGTTTTATTTTCAGATGTTGCAAGTTGAAAACACCTTTGAATGGCCGAGGGCAATGGAGATCATTGTTTCATCGCTATACAATCCTCGATGGCTCTGACAAGGGAGGTATGAGGCAAATTACTAAATTTCAATTTACATTCGTTGTTATAGATGTTAGTTAGTGAAAAAGCAAACCATTATTGATTCCTAGTTTAATTTCTATTTGGATGGTTTATATAGGGCTTCAACATGCCTCAATCTGGGTGTGGGAATATTTCCCTCATGGAGAGTGATCATCAGATGGCAATAAGTTATTATTTTTTTAAATATATCATTTTTTATAATGTAATTTCTTTATATTAATGTCTTTACTTCTTATTGTAATAGAGTAAAACTTCACCAAAGACTAAACACTCGGAGAGAGCACTTGGGAGCACTCCAGTGCGGCAAAAACAAATGGCAGATTATCGCCAATGCGGTCGAGAAAAGGAAAGAAGTTTATTTCATGAGCATGGAGGCAATGAATTTTGATTCTAGAGCCTTTGTTGCATGCCTACATGGCAGTTTTGTACATATTTTGTATTGGATATATTTGACATTGTATGCCTATATGGCTATTTTGTACCTATATTTCATAATTATATCGACATATATTGATGTATGCCTACATGGCTATTTGGTTAATACAAATCTTTTTATCGATGGTGTCCATATTTGCATTCTAAATTGATGGTTCAATAGATATGAGTTACATGTATTCAAGTGTATACTTTACAACTTACGTGTATACTTTGTGACTTCGATGTGTTCCAATGTATACTTGCGACTTACGATGTTTTCATGCGTATACCTTGTATTCATGCATATACTTTGTATTAATTTGTAGATAATGCTAATAATATTTGTGTGTATACTTCAAGGCTTATATGTGTTTTGAGTACCTGTGCTTCCCTTATTCACATGTACATGCTTGACTTATTCATGTATACTTATTAATTGGTTAGCTAGCATTGATCATTGTTGTCCTTCATGGTTTTGTCTTGAATATTAATTGATTGATGCTAAACAACTTTATCTAAAAGCAAAAAACACGTTTTCAATTGGTATTCCATGAAATGATTCATAAAAAGATTCCAATATATTTAATCCTTTGATTGGAACAACTCAATTAAGCAAAGGATACATAATCTTCACAACACTTGCAAAACATAATATTCAAAGTAGATGAAGTAGTTAACTTCTTGACACATTATCATACAAACATTTATCTTCAATAGTCTTTAAACATTTTCACAGCATAATCCTGATAGTGCAAAATGAATTGTTATGTTCTTGATGTGTCACCATATAAACACGTCGAAATATTTATATGTCAACTTTTTGCAATACTATTTCTTGTATACGAAATGGACTGTGGAGAAAGCAAGTTATAATTTATAATACAAATAAGAAATGGACTCAACATTGTCCTAGACCCCCGAATAGGTCTATTTAACAAAGAAAAACCCTCTCAATCACTCTTCCAATTGAAAAACACCATTGGGCAGCATTTACCAGTCTGTAAATCCACAAAATCCATAATTTTTAGGGCGTGATTGGCCCTCTAACCCTACTATCCTCTAAACCCTCACTTTTCTCAAATTTTGCTAGGGTTTATTGAAAACCCCATATCCAGATGTCATACAACCTCAAAACCTCTTTCAACACTCTTCATTCTACCTGTACAAACGTAATTGACCACCAAATTATGCTGCCCCTTGACTTTACCCACTTTTACTCCCTCAAACTTCTTTTATTTATTCAAAACCCCTCTTTTCCCAAATAGGGCATCATGTCATAACATACTTTTGACCTCCCTTGTCCTTGCAGACCATTTGAACACATCAAACTCCACAACCTCACCCTATTTCCAACCTATTCTAACTTATTCTCAAGCAATTTCTTCTTTTCATCTCGTCTACCCTTGCTTTTAAGGCCTAAATTCTGAATTTTGAACAGGGGCAACATTAGTAATCTCTTCCAATGCCTTTACCAATGATATTTTCTTATTCATACTCCCTATCGTACTTACATAATTGACTCAAATGACCCCACACTAACTCAAAACTAAAAGCAAGATTACAAAATGGCCTATCATGGCCTTATTTGACATTATTATGACTAAAACCACTGAACTAGACCTTATTCATCAAATGGAGGAACAAAGTGCTCTGCACCAATGATCATACGCTTTTTGTGTGGAATACTCAAACTTCTCAACCATCGTGTGTATTTTTTTCTTTTTGATTGTTTTGCATGCCATCATAAGGGATCAAGTCGGTTGAACGTAGCTCGGAGCAATTCCGCGTGTTTGGGTGTGAAAGAGGACCATACTTAGCGTAAACCTACCTATCATAATGTGTTGGAGTAGTTTGTTTGGTCATGCAAATTGCAAAACAAAAGTTGCACCACTTTGCAACTTTACATTGCTTGCATTTGACACTTTTTCCATCAAGTGAAAACTGGACACCACAGGAAATTGACTCTGAGATAACAAAAACTGAGAGAGGTTATTGTAGAGGGGCCCAACATGATCCCGTAGGCTTAGATGGAGAGTTCATAAGTGTCACAGTTTCTGAGTAATAGCTCGTCAATGTTTTCTTTCCTTTTGCACTTTGGACCCTTAAGGGATCAAGCCCCTTAAGGGATCAAGCCGGTTGAACGTAGCTCAGAGTGATTCCACGTGTTTGGGTGCAAAAGAGGACCATGCCTAGCGTAAACATACTTATTTGGACACATTGGAATAGTCTGTTTGGTCACACGAGTTGCAGAACGAAAGTTGCACCATTTTGCAACTTTCAACTACTTGCATTTGAAAACTTTTTCCCCAAGTGGAAATCCGCCACCACAGGAAAACCACTATGAGATAGCAAAAACTGAGATATTTTTTTCTAGAGGGTCCCAACGCGATCCCATAGGATTAGATGAGAAGTTTCTAAGCGTCACGATATCCAAGTAACAACATGCTAAAGTTTGCAGCCATTTTGCACTTTCGACTCTTAAGGAATCGATCTGGTTGAACGTAGCTCAGAGCGATTTTGCATGTTTGGGTGCGAAAGAGGACCATGCCTAGTGTAAACATACCTATTTGGATGCGTTGGAACAGTTTGTTTGGTCACACGAGTTGCAGAACGAAAGTTGCACCACTTTGCAACTTTGCATTGCTTGCATTTGACACTTTTTCCATTAAGTGAAAATATGCCACCATGGGAAAACCACTTGGAGATAGAAAAACCTAAAAGAGGTTATTGTAGAGGATCCCAACACAATCACATAGGATTACACAAGAAGTTTCTAAGCATCACGGTATCCAAGTAATAGCATGTTGAAATTTGCAACCATTTGAACTTTGGACTCTTAAGGGATCGATCTGGTTGAACATAGCTCAGAGCAATTTT